>OX104070.1:45390903-45441972 GCA_944474145.2 Dicrocoelium dendriticum | reverse complement strand
TTATTAGGACATGATCAAAGTGAGCCTGTCACGTTCTAATCTTGATTGCAGGTCATGGGAATCGACGGCGGTTGATCGGCGTGCATGGTGCGATCTAATCACGAAGGCAGTTGCCGAGGCGCGGGAGAAACGCCTCATACATGCAGAGAAGAAACAGCAAGTGCGGAAGCTGCAAGCGCCGATTAGTTGTACTCCGTCGACATCGAGCGTATGGTGCTGTAGCACATGCGGTCGCGAGTGCCTGAGTCAGGCAGGTCTAGCGTGCCATGAGCGACGCCACTGATAGCCACCTTTGAAATGATGACGGTTTCTGCGGACAACGTAGGCAGAACCGGTGCAGCGTTTGTAGGTACGCTGCATTCGATTTACGAACCGCTTGCTTGCTTTTAAAAACTTGCACACGTCGCTGATGTTAATTGTACTTAATTTTGATAACATTTTCGCGATTGCGGCCATTTCTTTAGATATGTTTTTCAACATCTTGAAACTATGGCGGATTTTTTGCAATCCATTTATTTCAATTGCTCATTTATTTCTGAGCTGTCCCCACATCTGTATGCATTATCCGATTTTCTTTATTTGCAGTGTATGTCGGAACGAAATTTGTCTATATGTAGACCCACTTCTTGTACATTGTTCCTTGGGCTACGCACGATGTTTTGCACTGTGATGGAACTCGGCACGACCAGCCATGTGTCGTACGCTACCAAGAGTGGTTCTGGTAGTGCAGCATTTGATTTCCGGCTGACCACCTGAATACATACAAGACGGAGGCCTCGCTCACCAGCCGCTTACCTGCTCTTGAGGCTTTTAATGGCTTCCTTTAACTTCAGTCGTTCTGCTAGTGGGAGATCCGCCTGAACGCTGACACTACTACCCTTAAGTTTGAATGCATAACGCATTAACGTTTTGCACTCCTCCGGAGTTGAGAGGACTTCACGAAGTAGTCGGGGTCACTGATATAGCGAATCGACTGGGGCGTTTCCCAGTCTAGTTAGCTTCCTGATAGTGGCACCAAGGAAACCAGGTGGAAGCATTTTGTTGATGCAAAGCTTGAACCACTGGAGATCATCCAGCATGCGTTCCCTGGGAAGAGCTGCCGCGGATTCAGCGACGTTGCGGAAGATAACGCTGCTATCAGTAAAAGAATCGCGTCAGCAAATCGTATTCCCTTCAGGAGACTTCAACTCGACCCCTTTCGACCGGTTTAGCAGGTGACACTAAGCTTTTCTTCGCCAAAGGAGCTGAATTAATTGAGGCTGTGGCTTATGTTCGATTTTTAGTTCCCTCACTGGTCTAATCTTTTCAGACTTTGCGGGTGTGGCCGAAGTCGACGTGGCGCGTTTCTTCGCCAATGGAACTAGGGTGTTGGAGTTGGAGCTTTGAGTTATACCTCCAATACCTTCATCGGTTCAGTACCTTCAGGCTTTTAGGGGGCCTTACGGACTTTCTTAGCCCTCTTCCTCTTGCTTTCATTGGGCGCAGAGGATAGAAGATCGGCTTTGGCTTGGACGACCTTCAGTATGATATCAGAGGCCTCGTTAGGGACATTCTAGTTAGCTGGGGCACACGACACAGTTGCCATCATCTCAGTCGGATTCTCATCGATAGCAGTTGAGGTTAGTTGCTTGACTTCCTTCAATGATCCGACATCAATAGAGACTCCCATTTTCCTCATTAGTAACTCCACTTTATGATCAAGGGATGTAAGGAAAGACCACATCTGCTGGTTACCCAGCCAGACCTTGTTCAATATCTCTTCAGTGACTTCAAGACGCGTAGATCGACGGCTGCAGCATAAAGGACAATAGAACAGCATGCTATCGCTAGTCAAGAGCTCAAATCGGTACAAGTCTCATGATACCAGTCGTTGCATACATAGCACTGCATGCCACCAGACTCGTCCGTCACGGGCTTTGAACAACTCACGCTGCCGCATACAGCATTAGATTCGCTGATCAACGCAACCGAAGACACATTAGCGCCGGTACTCAGTGAATCCGACATGACACTTTCAACTACAGTGAAACAAATATCAAAACGTAACACCGACGAGCTGTTACCTGCCGGGCAGTCAACAAAAACAGTTACGGGTTAGCAAAAGGTGCGAAGCGGATTGCAAAACACAAAAGTACCAGAAAAATAGCCAGAGGCTGTACCCGAAATAGATGGACGTTGTTTGATAAGTACCCGAGAACGAATACGACGTAATCCGGAGAAAACAGTGATCCAAAATTATTTGGATCAAGCACAATTTGTCAAAAGGCAACTATTTCTGCACGACAATATAAACACTGTACCGAAACTATCCTTTGAAAGTAAAACCTCGAAAAGACAGCACGTCCTGTAACGAAATAGAAACCACCATGGCTGTTCAAATAGACCGCCATTGTTGCCCTGTTTCCTTTCGATTATTTACAGGTGTGTGCGAACAGAACGACCTTGAACTCATGGAATAACTCTTTGCTCCTTTGAATTTTTACGAACGAACCGGTTGTCTATGTACGTGTACTCCCCCCCCCGTCTTGCATCGTACTGGTATCGGTTTCGGATGCAACCGTTGTGTTTCATCTTGTGTTCTTTCTCTTGTCGTGCTTCCGTAGTGATTAAACGTCGTGACAGCGTGCGACCGTCTGTGGAGTATAGCGTGCCCGTTATCTTGTTCGTTGTGCAATAAAGCGTAACTTCTCGCTCTTTCAGCGTCCGTCCGTCCGTTGTCCCCCATCACTCACCTCGTTCTACTTTTTACATTCTGGCGTCGCAGGCAGTTCGTCATGGAATACAGCGAGTTCACTCCACCGGAGCTAAAATCACAATTGCGTTCAAATGCGCACTATTTTGTATCGGATTTCTGATCGTCTCTGAGGCAACCGTCCGTATTCCATTCCTAAGTTGACTTTGAAAATTGAGACTACCAGGTGTCGGCTTACTTGTCAAGCATTCCTGAAAAATGCGGTGTCAAATTCATCCTCAGTTTTTTGAGCGATGAAGCTGTCCGGATTGTTCGAGCAGTCGGGGTCTCCCTTAGCTCCCCTTCTAAAGTTTGGAACGTTTTACGCCGCTTATTTATTAAGACCGAATTGTCGGCCATCTACAATGAGAAGCTTGTTGTTCGAAACCTACTACCGAGTGAAAGTCTGGATGCGTCTTCACGCGCGCTTTTGGCCCTAGCGTTAAAAGCCTCACCCGAGTTCTCCCCCGCCGATCGCGAAAAGGGGATCTGTGAACTTTTCTGCATGTGCTTACAAGACAAATCCATACGGAATGTTCTCTTTCGTATGCTTCCGTGTGCCTTTTCGAAGATACTTAAACACGCTCGGTGTTAAGAATCGCTGGATTTGTTAGACAACAACCCTGCTTCGACTGGGGTACACACATGTTTAGCCGTGCACACTGCCCCCCAGAAGCCGTCAAATCTCGAACGGCAAACCCCAACCATTTCAACTCAAACGAACCAAACTTGTTGATACTGTCAGCGATTTGGGAGACAGGCGCAGCACTGCAGACACAACCCGCCATTCCAGCCACGTAGACCCTGGGGTACGTCTAACGTTCTGGTATCTGCTTTTGATTAAAATGCATTGGCTACACCTTTGACCGCCGTAGATAGCCTTAATGGTTCTAGTATTATATATGTGCTTGATACTGGGGCATCATGTTCTTTCGGAGACCAACGCGCTTTTTCCAAGTGACATCCGCTTGTAGTAACAACTAACAGTGCTAAATTAACTGTCGGGTCTACTTTACAAGCCGAAGTGCGCCTCGGCGAAATTGTCGCTGCTCATGAACTTAGCGTTTCTCGCCACCTAATTTTGGATGCCACCTTAAACATAGACTTCCTAGCCAAACACGGGGTATCCTTCACCTTTCTAATGGGACTCTGTCACCAAAAGTCACACAACACAGAACACGCCTCTTATGTACATCCGTCTTGTTACCTACTAGGCAGTTGCTCAGAGCCTTCTCCGTTTGATTCTGATCTAATCGAATCTTTGCGTCTCGATAAGTCCACCACCGGTGAAGAACGAAAGTTGCCCCTCTATGCTCTTTTACGGCAGTATGAAGATCTTTTCAGTGATTGTCTGTTGGGTCGTACCGGGATTATTCAGCATGAGATTCATACTATGGAACACCATCCAATTCGTCAACCAGATCGCAGAGTACCCACTCACTACCAATCTGAACTAGACAGCATGATTCGTGACATATTATCTAAGCTGGGTATTCGTCCTTCGACGTCACCCTGGGCCTCCCCGACCGTACTCATTAAGAAAAAGGATGGCTCCTTACGATTATGCGTAGACTACCGCAAATTGAACGAAGTCAAGCGCAGTTACTCCTTCCCACTTCCCCGTATTGATGTCACGTTCGACGCTCTTCCTGGTGCACGATGGTTATCGAATTTAGACCTAATCTCAAGATACTGGCAGGTAGAAGTTCGACCAGCTGATCAGGGTAAAACAGCTTTCATTGTGCCATCCGGATTGTACGAGTTCGAGACGATGCCATTCGGCTTGGCGAACGCCCCACCTACCTTTCAGCGGTGGATGTAGAACGTTCTTGAAGGCATTGTACCTAAAGATTTCAATTTACTTAGATAATATACTTATTCATGGCAGGTCGATCGAAGAGCACAACGATCGGTTGCGGTCGGTCATGGAGAGATTGCGTCTCGCAGGACTCAAATTATGAGAATCTAAGTGCCATTTTCTTCTAACCCAAATAAATTTCTTGGGTCACGTAGTCACATCAGATGGCATAAACAGACTTAGACAAATGTTCAAAGATAGGATCTTGACATAAGCCACAGCATCTTGATTTGAGAAGCTATCTTGGACTTGCCTCATATCATCGGCAGTTCCTTAAAAACTTCGCTACCATCTCCGCGCATCTACACCGTTTAACCGAGAAAAGGCGATAGTTTGTCTTGACCGACGAATGCGAACGTTCCTTCACGACGCTAAAAGTGTCTTTGTCGTCGCCACAGGTTTTAGGACTACTGGACACGTTTGAAAATGCGGGACCATTCATACTTGACACAGACACGAGCGAGCAGGCGTTTGGTGCTATGTTGTCCCAGAATACTACATCTGGGGAGACGATGATTGCCTATACGAGTCGAGGTTTGGACAAACGTGAAAAGAAGTATAGCATAACCGGACGCGAACTCCTAGCCCTAGTTAAATTTATGAAGCATTTTCGACCCTACTTGCTGAGCAGGCCGTTTTAGGTCCGAACGGATCACCAACCCCTTCAGTGGCTATGCAATTTCCCAGATCCCGAGGGTCAGTTGGTCTGATGGCAAGAAGAGTTGCAAGAGTACGAGTTTACATGTGCATACCGGCCTGGCACTCGGCATGCCAATGCGGATGCGCTGTCATGGTTATCGACACTCTATGAGTTAAATTTTTTGTTGCAAGGGACCAATTCTGATGCAAGGTGGACACAGGAACAAGCTGATGATGAGAGAATTGTCCTTCTGGAAGCTTTATTCTACGCTGCCTGATATCGAAGAGCCAGTCACAACCCGCATCCACATGTGCAACTGAAAGAAGAACGATTATATCCTATCTTACATCCATGGGATTTCTGAAATGGCAGCGAGGCTTCTAATGCCTCACGGGATAACTGTTGCACACGAAGCAACGGAGACCATACGAAGTAAACTTTTTAACGTGAAGGACAAACTCACTAAGAAAGAAACATCGGGTGTAGTTTACAAAATTTCCTGCAAACACTATGACAAGTACTATGTAGGCCAGACTGGAAGAAAACTTGGCACAAGACTGCACGAACATAGTCTGGCCATCCGCCGCCACGATGAGAAATCCTCAATGTCAGTACACATGGATGCCGAGAACCATCAGTTCGATCTGAAGAACGTTGAAATAGTTGGGAGAGCAAGAAACCGCAGAGCGCGTGAGTTCCTCGAGGCCTGGCATTCTGGCCGGAACTCAACCAACAAACACCTGGAGCTGCAGGGTGTGTATGAAGCTCTGCAGGTTAAGCCAGCATTAGGCACCAGATCGACAAGGAGAAGAGGTGCCCACTCGACCAACTCACGTGAACAGATCTAATGCTGACATTCGAAGCAGGCAACAATCAATAGTCACTCGGATCTGACATTGGTTTGCGAGACCGCGAATCAGGACTGAATAGCCGCACTGAAGATGTTGCCTAGTTTGGTAACGAAACGTCTGCAACCGAAATGCCCGGCTCGGAGAACAGGACAATCCTCTCATCCACACCCCGAGCTACAGGTATTCTCAATAATTTACAAGCTGATGATCCTTACATATGGAATATTTACAAACGCCAGGTAGAAGGTTCACCGAAACCTACTGGCAAAGAAATGCGATCACGTTCACTAGACGAACGTACTTTATGAGGCCATTGAAGCAGTCTGAAGGTCCTTAATAAGACTTTATACCGCATGGACAAATCAGGTCCGAAACTAATCACACCGACAACGAAGTGCCTGGAATACCGCAGAGTAACCATCTCGAATTAGGTCTAACGGGCCAACTGAAAACAGAGGCTGCAGTGCGCCAACATTACTGGTGGCCGGGAATCCACACAGATGTCGTGAAATTGTGCAACGAATGCGAGTATTGTGCCGCCGTCAGATCATATATGCCGACACCTCGTGCCCCCTGACACCTGGTCGATTACTTTACTAAATGTTGTGAGTCTGTGCCCATCAAGCATCCGGATGCAACAACGGTCGCTTCTGCATTCGCTAATGAGTGGAACGAGCGTTATGGTACACCGTTATCGACTCACTCGGACCAAGGAGCCGCCTTCGAAAGTTACCCTGTACAGGAACTCTGCCGCGCACTCTCAGTTAGAATGCAGCGAACTACGTCATACCATCCGCAATGTAATGGGCTCGTAGAGCGCACGAATCGGACCATAAAGGGGATTCTGTAGGCTTTTATTGAGCGGTATCAATCAGATCGGTAGGATGAAATACTTCCGCAATGTATGATGGCTTACCGAGCGTCGGTACACGCGACTACAGGCTATTCTCCGGCCTTCCTAATGCATGGTCAAGAGCTGCGACTCCCACTAGAGTTGTTGTCACCGATTCCCGCAGCGGAAGCTTGCTCCCTTTTGGACTATGTAAGAGACCTACGTGAGCGCCTTCGATCAGCATTCGTAAGGGTGAGAGAACATACAGCAAGAGCGCAGCAGTCAGAAAGCCTGTTATGAAAGACACAGCAGAGGTCCTGCTTACCACGTCGGAGACCATGTGTGGCTGCTCCGACCGGGCATGTCTATCAAATTTCATCGACAGTGGCAAGAGCCTTACGAGATCGCATTCATCCGTTCATCTACTGTGTACGTCCTACGCAGCGTCACGAACTCAAAAGCTGATGTGACTGTACATTACAACCAGCTGAAGCCCGCAACACAGATCTCAAGGAATGTTTCGACAGAGCTTATCCACCCCGGATGTATTCTAGGGGTTGGAGAGACCGTTGAGATTCCGGCTGAAGGCGGGGGCGCCACCTATCTGGATATGGAGACACTGAAGACAGTGCGGGAGAGGGGGTGGTGTATCGAAATAGAAATCGCGACGGTTGTTCGAATAGACCACCATTATTACGCTGTTTCGTTTCGTTTATTTACAGGTGTGTACGAACAGAACGACCTTGAACTCATGGAATAACGCTTTGCTCCTTTGAATTTTTACGAACGAACCGGTTGTCTATGTACGTGTACTTCCCCCCCCCCGTCTTGCATCGTACTGGTATCGGTTTCGGATGCAACCGTTGTGTTTCATCTTGTGTTCTTTCTCTTGTCGTGCTTCCGTAGTGATTAAACGTCGTGACAGCGTGCGACCGTCTGTGGAGTATAGCGTGCCCGTTATCTTGTTCGTTGTGCAATAAAGCGTAACTTCTCGCTCTTTCAGCGTCCGTCCGTCCGTTGTCCCCCACCACCCACCTCGTGCTACTTTTTATAACTCCAAAATTTCAATTTACCGTTCTGGAGGAGGAAACAGTAACGGGTGATAAGTGCTTGCATCTAAACTTGCGTATCAGTACGGTGACTGATTTTCATTACTATGTTCCTTCAGTTTATCATGTTCAGCGTTCTTTAAGGGCCTTGTGTGGGATTAGTGTTTTAATAACGGTTGTCAGAAAAATTTATCCGTTTCTGTGATTCAACAGGGTTACCAAGTCCCTACTTACTCGGTATCCATCATCAATGGGCTTCTCGCCATGTCCAGCTCACTATCTTTGCAATGAACCAAAGTGGTTACCCAGTGAATTCTGTGCATCGCTTGCAATTACTGGGCACGTGGTCACAAGCGTTGCTCGCAGCTTACTGACTCGCTTTTTAAGACCTACGCCACACACAAAGGTTTACTGTGGATCTACCGATATTGTATCGATGCTGTTGCTTTGACAGGCCGACCGCCGCATCAGGATCCTGAGAGATGCTCATCTGTTCCTTCCGCTAGACGAGACGGAAAACGCAGCACTGTGTCTCCCGGCGAACACCCAAAGGACGCGACTAAGCAAGCTGTAGAGCTAAATCGTGCCTGTCCTCAAGATACCTTAGTCGCTTTGCTCTCCGTTTTATCTTACGGCGTGATTGTTTCTGTTGACAAACAAGACAGCACGATAGGCAACTCCGAAGTCACCTGCTACAGTCTCCGACCATGAGATCACGAATGAGCCACCGTGGAGTATCGCAGACAAGAGACCTTTGGCGGTGACTCCGAGCAAAATTCAGCGACCGTTTTTATTGTCTGAAACCACTTTCTTCCGGCCACACAACTATTGTTTGGTGAGCTTTAACCCCTCATAGTCTGGAAATTCTGACCCGCCGATCCAGTATGAGCATGATGTCGAGTTTCTTCAAAGTATGGTCAATAAACTCTTGGACCCCGATGAGCAAGACGTTCGTATTTTTTTGAATATTGCCTGTTGGGAAATGGCCCCCAACACTTCACGTCCCTTACGAGTTCTCTTCGAAAACGTCACTCCTACACGTTTTCTCTTCTACCTTTGACGTCTCAAAGGTCTGAGAATTTACCTGCACGCGGACCTCAATGGGAGAACGGAACTACCTTCGGACTGCAACCATTGATCTTAAACGACGGACCCAACAAGGTGTGAGCGATTTTCAGGTCATAACTTTTCGTGTAGTGCAAAAGGTCCAGCTATTAAACAAACCGGTACTAGTGGTGGCGTACAGCCCAAGTTAGTTGCTTGGCTTATTGTAGCACTTACAACCGTTTGCAATCTTACCAGCAAATTTGATCAGGTGCTACTCTGGATAGGGCTACATTCTCCGGATATATTTTGTTTGATTAAAACATTGCTCCACGCCGACATTACTGACCCCGAAATTCACATCGATGAGTACATAACGTTTCGGGACGAAAGACCCAAAGGCGCTAATGGGGGGCGTGTTACTATACCTCAAATCAGGCATGCGAGGGAGACTTATGCTCACACACCACAGTAATGACGGTCTGTGTGAACAACTTTGGAGCCGAGTAACCGTTGGACCGAATGAAATGAGCGTGGGCGCGGTCTATCGGACCCTAGCGAATACACCTTGTGATTATCTATATATATATATATATATATATATATATATATATATATATATATATATATATATATATATATATATGTATATATATATATACATATATATACAATTTGTGGTACAGATATTGTGCCATCGGAATCATGGCTGAATAGGAAAATAATATGAATAATAAGAAAAGAGCAACAACAAATGCTTTTTTTGTCTATTTTACCACTCCGTTTTTGAAATCTTTTCAGTTTGTTCTTTTTTAGGGGGAGGAAGAAGGGACACCGCAACAAACCGATGCACACGTCCGCCATTGACATCGATCTTGAGCTATGGCTTCCAAGGTCTTCGACCAACAAGTATCCGCATCTCTCGGACCCCAACCAGGTAGTCGACAACAACCGGCCGAGGCCAACTGTTTCGTCAGCTTTTTCTTGCGGCTTCTCCATGTTGTAGGCTGTCCACCAGACCGTCTCTTCGAGCCCTGTCCAGCAAGTGCAAACAACGCACGACGGGGTAACGCTGGACAGGCATGTGCAATACGTGTCCCAACCACCGCAGTTGATGCAGTGAGACGAGCTCCTCGAGCGAGTGGCTTCCACGTCCCAAGACACGCTGTCTAACTTCCACATTGCTTACGTGGTGCTGCCACCACACACGGGCAATGGACCGCAGACAGCGGTGCTCGAAGACGGATAGCCTGCGCAAGTCATCTTTACGAATGGGCTAGGTCTCGCATCCGTACAACAGTACAGCACGAACAGTTGCACAATAGACCCGCCCTTTGGTGGAGAGACGAATGTCGTGACGACGCCACAAATGCCTCAGCCTAGAAAAAGCGAGGCGTGCTCTCGAGATGCGCATCGAAATCTCGTCTCCAACAGCCCCGCCAGCAGTGATGCAACTTCCCAAGTAGACAAAGCTCTCCACAACCTCTAGTGTCTCACCAGCAAGCGTGAGTATAGGCAGAGGCACCTGCCAGTCATGGAAGAGAGCCTTGCATTTGGATGGCGAAAAGCACATACCGTACTTTGATGCTTCAATTGCCAACCGGTTTAATGCAGGTTAGACGACATGTGGATCGTCACCCGGCAAGAGGATATCATCATCATCATCAACAGCAGTACATCAGCCATTTGAACTGATTCTTCGCTGCCATACAACCATGAGGACCTATGAAATAAAGAATAAGAAGAGGGAGAGAAGGAGAACTTCCTGAAAACCTTAATGCCCTAAGCAAACATTCAGGGTCAAGGCGCCTACACCTTGTGTAGACACTATACCATCACAAACAGCTGGCTATCGTGAATAGATAAGGCGGCATCGGCGAGACAGCTTGTTTGCGGCTTTCACTGCCACGCGTCATAATCAGCCATTACCCCGCAGATAACTCAGCACCAAACACACTTTAAACAGACAATCCGATTAGAAGACGGCAGCAGACGCGCCACTGGTGTCGGTTGCGAGCCATGTCCTGTAAAGTCTCGAGCCAAGCACAAGGTGAGTCACGTGGACTCCAACCCGGAAGGCGAGACGGACCAACGGCAACCAGTTTGGCTGTCAGTGACTTCATTTCCCTCTGCCAAGTCAACTTCTGTCCACCTCGAACCTTGCGCCATCCTTCACCTGGTAGACTGAACAAGGCCCTCCTAGGTAAGTGGTGACCAAGCATACGTAGCACGTGCCCGAGCCAACGCAACTTATTCAGTGCTATCTGTTGTTCTAGGAAGCTAGCATGGTTGTCACTACCCAGTACTCACCTACGCACATCATCGTTGCGGACACGCTGGTGCCATCCGACACCAGCAGTGCTTCGCAAACAACGATGATCAAAGACTTGAAGGCGCCTCAGATCTTCAGACCGAAGGGGCCAAGTTTCACTGACATAGAGCAGAACGGCCCTCACTGTGGCCTTGTATACACGGCCTTTCAGGCGGCGGGAAACTCCCTTCTGTCGCCAAAGATGCCGCAAGTTCAAGAAGACAGCTCTGGCCTTTGCAATGCGAGAGCTCACGTCAGTTTCTATGCGCCCATCATTGCTGATGCAGCTGCCAAGATAAGTGAAATGATCAACCACCTCGAGTTCCTCGTTAGCAAGCGTCAATGGGTCATCAAGTGGCTGGTGGTCCTGCAGCAGCACTTTGCACTTTGAAGGTGCGATTTGCATACCAAATAATTGGACCACTCTGGACAGGCTATTCAGGGTTGATTTTGCCGCCTCAACATTGTCGAAAAGCAAGACGATATCGTCCGCATAATCTAGATCAACTAACCTTTCACCAGGAAACACTTCAACGCCTACATCGTGAGATTCCGCAAGGGAACATTCCATGATAGAACCCACGACGAAATTGAACAAAAACGGGGGAATCGGACAACCCTGACGAACGCCACTTGTAGTTGAAAAGCTGTCCGATAGGACACCATAGACCCTGACGCGGCCTGTAGTGTTCGTGTATAGAGCACGAAGGATGTTCACATATTTCGTGGGAACACCTTTTCGCGCAAGTATTTCGAACAAAATCGATCGATCGACTGAATCGAACGCACTCTTGAAATCAAGGAACACAGCTTTTGTCGGTCTGCAGTATGCATGGCGCTGCTCTAGCACCTGCCGCAAAGTAAATATATGGTCTATACAGCGACATCCTAGGCGAAAACCGGCCTGCTCTTCCCTAATCCGAGATTCCCGTTCTGCAGTGAGGTGACGAAAGATAATCGAGGCCAGTAATTTTGTCTCGACTGGCGTTAGGCTAATACCCCTGTGGTTCGCACAGTCTGTGCGACTGCCCTTTTTGTATATTGCCACTATAATCGATTCGCTCCAATTAACCGGCACACTCTCTTCGTTCCAGATACGTTCGAATAGGGAGGTCAGTGCTTTGCAGAGGACCTCACCTCCATCCTTAAATAGTGCAGGTGGGAGGAAATCCGGGCCAGCGGCACGAAAACGATTAAGGGCTGTGATCGCGTTTCGGACCTCGGCTTCCGACGGATGCTTTAAACTAACCGTCCATGGCTCGTCCTGCATCACCTGAGTAGGAAGAGGTCCGGGAGCAGGGGGCCAGCTGAACTGATCTTGAAAGTGTTCCGCCCAACGAGCCATACGGCGCTCCTTATTGTGTATCAGCGCATTTGCGCTGTCTCTGATTGTCTCACTGACGCCTGGTTTTCTGGGACCAGTGGTGCGGATTAGCTGGAAGACCTTCCATTAATTGCTTACTGCTCCTGCCTCCTCCATTTCTTGAGCCCGACTGGTCCACCAGGCTTCCTTCTCAGCACGTAGGCTCTGCTTTAGTTCACGCCTAATAGCCCGTCTGGTCACATTGTGTTCAGAACCAGCCGGGAGGTGTCTTCTAGCTTCCAACAGATTCACGAACCTCTCGGATATCCAGTGACTGATGCGATGACGACTGATAGTACCACAAACAGATGCTCCTGCGTCGTGCATAGCGGCCGAGATCTTATTCCACTGAAGTTCAGTGTCATTAGGACAAGACAGCGAGAGTTCGCTATGCAGTGCTTCTTGATAGGCTTGCCTGACCGAGGGCTGGGACAATTTCTCCGTTGCCAATCGGGGGAGACGCTTTGTGCGCCTTCCGGTAAAGTTCATGGAGAAACAACAGCGCACCAAGGCATGATCAGAGTCGACACAGGTACTCCAGTACGAGCGGCAATCCAGAATGGAACCGCGCCACCTGTAACTTATGGCTATGTGGTCAATTTGGGTCCATCGCTGGCCAGCTACAGGTGGACGCCAAGTGGCACTTCGGCGCCCACTGTGTCTAAAAGTAGTGCTAGTAAGAAACAACTGGTGCTCCGCACACAGTTGCAGCAGACGCTCGCCGTTGTCAGTCCGTTCGGAGTTAAGTCCATACTTACCACCCAGCTGAGCTTCTGAGGAGCTCAGTCGCCCTACTTGTGCGTTCATATCCCCTGAAAGTACTATACTATCTGAACTAGTAGCACTGCGTAGTAGCGCGTTCAGTTCGTCATAGAATGTGTCCTTGACTGCATTAGAACTGCAGTCGGTGGGAGCATAAACGGAAATCACAAACAAACAGCGTTTTGTTTTACTTCGCGAATTCACCTTAGCTGATGTCAAACGGGCTGCACATAAACGGCTGTTCACCGGAATCCAATCAACCAACGATGGCTCAGCCTTGGAGCTGAGAATGATACCTACACCAGCTTGACCCGTGAGTGCCGCATCGGCGTCTCCGGATGCGTGCACCCAATAACGAGAGGATAAGCCTGGTGCAGTTAATTCAATAACCCCGTTAGGGTCATTAATCCTAGTTTCCGACACACAACACACATCAACACCCAGTATGTCCAAGGTGCGTGCGAGTGCAGCCTGCTGACTTGTTTGTCTTAGAGTGTGGACGTTGAATGTCGCCATGGAAACGGGACAACGTGGCCTTATCATATAGGCGTCCGATAGGTGCTGTGGGATGGTGGCTGCAGATGGTTCTACTCCACTAGCACTTCGGTTGCTGTCAATTAAGCTGGGAATTATAGAAGGAAGGTTAGTAATGGGGGCCGGGATGGGAGTAAGAGAAAAAGGTGGAAAAGAAAGAAGGGAGGCGCCAGCAGTAGCATGTTTTCGCTTATCCACCCTGCTGTATGCAGCAGATAACGCGACCATTGATAATCTGTGCGACCGCCGATGCAGGATGAAGTTTATGTTTGAAGAAAAAGTCATGGTTGTATGTGGGCTGGGATACTGCCAGGACGCCCAGACCTAGACAGGAGGACGATTAGGGTCCACATCCAAAGACTTTGGCTCAAAAGCCTGTCCGCAAGGCAGCGGGGTGGCAGTGATTTAGTTTTACAGAAATGGACGCCATTCCATTTCAAACCCCCAACCTGGAGGACCAGGAGACTGAGTTTGTCTGACCTCTCACCGTTGACCAACCTTGTAGGAGTAGCTCTCAAGATGCTCGGAGGCACCACCCAGTATAGCTCAATGGGTCAGTGAGGTACGCAAACCGTCGCACCACGTTAAGGTCCAGTCTCGTTGTGACGGAAGGCGATATCATCAATATAATCCAAATCAACATCTCGACTATCTTAGGAGGAGCTCAACGCCAGCGTTCAACGAATTGCGTAGAGCATTCTTCAAGACATCCTCAATGGCAAAGTTGAATAGGAACGGAGTGATAGGGCATCGTTGTCGAACTCCATTGGAGACCACAAAGGTAGGCGAATGCTTGCCATAAGCCCTAACCGTGCCCGAGGTCAGACTATATAGAGCGCGCAGTATGGTGACGAACTTCTCGGGGATACCATTCCTCAGTAGGCAGTGCCACTACTGTACGATAGACAGAATCGAAGGCTGCACGGAGTCGGCGGAAATCCAATGCTTCAGTGGGGGGCGTGTAACTCCACAAGTGTCGATACTGGCGGGAGCTAAAGCATCTTTGATATGCGCCCACTGCGAATCGAGATCACCGTCAATAGTTGAGCCAAGCAAGGTTGACAGTGAGGCTTGGTACCTGGTTAAATCGCAGCGTTTTGTAGATTCGCGACGTCCGGTCGGTAGTGGGTGCGCTTAGGTGATCCTCCGAAACGCATGCAAATCTTAGCACGAACCAATGCGTGATCAGAGTCCAGAAAAGTTGACCAGTACCATCGGCAGTCCGTTACGCTTCCGCGCCATCTGTAGCTGATTGCTATATGGTCAAGCTGGGAGCACTCTTGCGTTTGTGAGGGCGGGCGCCAGGTAGCAGTGTGTTTCCTCGAGTGTCGAAAACTGGTGCTCGAAAGAAACAAGCGATGATAAGAGAAAAGAGCAAGCCGTCTGTCTCCATTGTCTGATCGACTGCCACCGAGACCAAAACTACCCCCAAGTTGGTGCTCGCTTGATGGAAGGCGGCCAACCCGTGCGTTAAAGTCCCCGTCCTTTTGGAGGAACGCAGTTCTTGTAGTTGTTGGTAAACGCTATCCTTAACTGCACCCGGGCTGCAGTCTGTAGGGGCGTAGCCGGAGACGACAAACAAGGCACGCTTAACGTCTCGACGCCTGCTTACGTTACATGAACCTCTTAGTCTGACTGCACATAGCCGACTATTGACTGGGATCCAGTCAAGCAGAGCTGATTCAGCTCTGGCACTCAGTACAACCCCAACACCAACTTGACCGGTGGCGGCAGCTTCTGGGTCTCCGGAAAGCCGCAAGTAGTATTTGGCGTCAGAGTTTACCGGAGAGGCCATTCTGATGACGGCGCTAAAGTCTTGTAATCTGGTATCTGAAAGGCAACAGATGCCTACCGAAGGCGTTTCAAGAGTACGGGCCAGACATGCTTGTCGTCCGATCTGCATCAAAGTTCGAACATTAAACGCTACGAGGATGAATGGAGAACCAGGTCGACGAAGAGCTGGAGCTTCGGTGGAGTGAGAGGCGGTTGCGATCGCTGGACATTGAACACCGGGAGTTTGGCTGTTGCTTCCATCAGTTGCGAGACGTGGGTCATTTGTGACGGTGACCGTAGAAGACATAAGGGTACATGTGGGTGAAGGACGGGAGGTGGGGTGATCTGTGCGTGTAGCTTGAGCGGTTGCGTTAGCACAGAAGATAGGCATAGCAGTAGTGAGCAGTGTGGTCCATGATTCGTCAGTGGGCGTGATACTACGCGGTTGCCCAGGCCGAAGTAGAGGGTTGTCTTAGGGGGCCCTACCCCGAGCCTTTGATCAAAGATCTAACCTAAAAGGCATCGGGGCGATTTGAGGGCGTCGCAACCCGTTGGGAGCCGGTGACCAAATATATGGTTCATACGCCTTTCGGTCCGTGAAGGACCAGGGGCCCAACGCACCTTTAAAGTGCAATGCCTCTCAGGGAGGGGCAAGGGGCAGTGACGTTATTTAGTGGCGAATCACATCCGCCACGTCACAGTGTTGTTAAACGGACATTTGTGGCAGTTTATAGGGAGAAGGCTTGCCAGGCGATAAACCACCACGTCCTGGAACGCTGCCACCGATCCATTCGCTGGAACGGGAAAAACCCGAACCACCCAAGCTGACACCATGAGGAGGTTGTTCGGCAAGCCAGTCACACCTTGTGATTGGATCGACATTGTGTAGCAATGCCTGAATGTCACAATTTCCTGCTGCTAGGCGACTTTAATTTTCTGTGCGTTCTTTTGGTTAAAACATAGAACTTTACATGACAGTAGCATTCTTGAATCTACTTTTGTTAACCTGATGACAGAAATGTGTGCTGTGCAACAAATCCGAAAAACCACTATCTGCATCAGCTTCTCCTAACTTTGCTCTTCCCATCTCTCATCCACACTTTTGGTTCACCCTCCTTACTGTAAACACTATTCGATCCGTCATTTGGTCCATCTTCTAACCTTTCATTGGTGGTCTATCTACTTTCTGCGTCAGCGCAACATCCCAGTCTTTGCTTGACTCATTTGACTATCTTGCCTATCCATCTTAATCTTCTTTGACCAGTCCGGCCTCTGAGGCTCCCCATATCCATGGATCTCCAACCAATATCTCTCTTCTTTTGCGCATCGGCTGTCATTGACCACGGCTCTCATTGCGTAGAAGCAACGGCCTCATAATAATAGTCCTCGTCTGATTCATTATCTGTACGCTTGGTCCTCCCTATCCGAATTGAAATCGCCGGTATCTGATTGAGTATTGCTTCTCAGCTTCCCTACCAAGGTTTTTATCTCACATCAACATCTGTTACTCTTATTCGGACCCAAACCCTATTCCATATTCCACTTTACTAGCACTCCTGGACTACAGCGTACTCTGTATTGTTCACATCCCTCGTCTATCGCACCGATAATAGGAGCATTCCGGCCTAATTGGGAGATAATGCACACCAGACGTACACATGGCGGTGACTGGACCGTAGCCTGTTCCACACAGGATGGAACCACTCTTTGAGCCTAGCACCGTCACAAGGACCATGCACGCCGTCCACTCCAGCAACGACCAACTGTCTCCTGGAGCAAGTGTGGACGAGGTAGTGGGTAATAGACAGGTAGGCACCTTGTCAATATGCACATCAGGCGCAGCCACACCGGGGAGCTCAAGCAACATCTACTTCTGAAAAGCAAGATTACTCAGCACACAGGCAAACGTGCAACATACGCCGCCTTATTGGTCTGGATTAGTAAATCGAATGTGAGCGTACGCATCGTGCTACTATTCCGCGTGCAATAATCCTTTCTCTTGCACCTGAGCAATCGCCCTTTTGAGCTGTTCACCGAATTTGCATCGATCAACTTTGTCTTGAATTTGCAACACCTGAAAGCTACATGAGTTTGTCATAAACTCACTTTCTTCATATTCTGGTAATGTTGTTTTCCGTTTGCTCGAGTGCTGCTTCCATGCACTAAGTTGGCCTTACAAAAGCGGTATGAGTATCCTCGTCGAATCCATTCGGTATGGTTGACGACATCCGGTTTCGGATTTGCCTGTCACTGTGGCCTCCAAATGGACAGCCACAGGACGCCTGCGCCTACAGCGGGACCATGGGTGGCTTGCGCTGCACCACCCACAGCTCCAACCACACACCCGATATCCAGTGTATACCCGAAGGAATAAGACCGTGAAGCGTGTGGATGGGAGCCACGTTTCATCAACGGAACCGGCCCTCACTCCTTCACAGGCAAACACAAGCACGCTGTATTTGGGGAATCAAGTACACACAAGGCGGTGGCTGGACCGTAGTCCGCTCCACACTGAGTGCATGGAATCACACATCGAGCCTAGCACGACCACAAGGACCGTGCACCCCGTCCACTCCAGCAACGACCAGCTGTCTCCTGAAGCCAGTATGGACGAGGTAGTGGGTGATGGACAGGTAGGCACCTTGTCAACATGCACATCTAAGCGCAGCCAAACCGAGGATATCAAGCAACAGCCCATCACTTGAAACGAGGACATCAAACAACATAAATCCAATAATGCACACAGATATGGTGACATCTCTTCACTAAATGAGCGTATGAAATAAATTTTCAAGATGTCAGAAGATATATTTTCGGAAAATGCCACAAGCGCGAAAATGTTATCGAAATTAACTACAATTAGCTTCAGCGAAGTGTGCAAGTTTATAGAAGATAGTACAGGTAAACATTAATATGAGTAAGAAATACGTTGGGACAAAATTGCAATTTCACCACCTGAAATAAAGATGCTTAGTATGTAAGCAAGCAGTTAGTAAATCGAATGCAGCGTACCTACAAGCACTGTGCCGGTTCTGCCTACGTTCTCTGCAGGACACGTCGTCGCTCTGGTGGCGGTCTCGAGTGGCCTCGCTCATGGCTCACTAGACCTGCCTGACTCAGGCACTCGCGACCGCATGTGCTACAGCACCATGCGCTCGATGTCGATGGAGAACAACCCATCGGTGCTTGCCGCTTCTCTGCATGTATGAGGCGTTTCTCCCGCGCCTCGGCAACTGCCTTCGTGATTAGATCGCACCATGCACGCCGATCAACCGCCGTCGATTCCCATGACCTGCAATCAAGATTAGAACGTGACAGGCTCACTTTGATCATGTCCTAATAACGTAACTTTAGTTTCCCCACATGCCGCTTACCAATACTCAGCTGACCATATAACAGTTTCCTCGATATCCGCGTCGAATCCATACGCCACACATGACCGAGCCACCTCAGGTGCCTCAGCAAAGATATGCAGTGCACTGCATACATTCCACTTCGACGAAACACTTCCGTGTCAGCAACTCTGTCACCCCAACCGATGCGATGCAAACACTGCTGATGGAATCGCTCGAGATATTGCACATCCCGCCGGTACATCGTCCACGTTTCACTGCCGTATAGAAGAACGGACAGCACCTTGGATTTGTACACCATCAGTTTCGTGCCAATGGTAAGCTGATGGTTGTTCCACACTCGGTACTCAAGCTTCCCGAATGCCGCCGCTGCCTCTGACACGCGAATACGCAGCCCACTATGTAGCTGCTGATCAGTCGACATCACACTCCCAAGGTAGCAGAAGCGGGTGGTTTCCAATACTTCAGCACCAATGCTGATTCGCGGCAATATTGAAGATTGCACCTCCGTTGAAGGCTGAAAGAGACAGGCAGTTTTGCTTGTGTTGATGGTGAGCCCGAATTTGGCCACTGCCGAAGCCAGAACACTAGTCATGTGCTGCAACTCATCTGCGCTGGGTGCAAACAACGCACAGCCGTCAGCAAACAACAACATACGGACAGTTGTCTCACAGATTAGAGTTCTCGCATCGAAACGACGGATGTTCAGCAACCTACCATCAATACGGTGCGCCACACGAACACCGTAAGCACACGCCGAATCAAAAACACAAGACATCATTGCATGAAGATACATATTAAATAGGACAGGAGCTAAGACACAGCCTTACTTCACACCAGCGACAACTGCAAAGTCATCCGAGGTCTCTCCACTCAGCTGCATCCTCGCCCGCATACCAGTGTGCAGACATACAATCGAACTTACAAACGTACGCGGGCTACCATACTTACCCAACACCAGCCACAATGCCTCGCGGTTCACCGTATCAAATGCCTTGGTGAAATCAACAAAATGCGAGTACAACGGCTGGTGTCGTTCTCTACATTTCTCGCGCAACTGACGAGCCGAAAACATCATATCTATAGTGTAGGGACCCGAACGGAATCCACACTGTTCTTCCGCCACGTTAGGTTCCACAACCTGTTTGACGAGGCGGTTGAGCAGGAGTCGGGCAATCACCTTGCCTACACAACTCAGCAAGTTGATGCCACGATAACTCTTAGAACATTGCTTACTTCCTTTGCCCTCGTATAGTGGTAGCACAAGGGCATCTTTCAGCGCAGAAGGCACCTCCTCCTCAATCCACACGCGTTGCACTAAGTGGTGCAGCGCAGTCACCAACGCAGGTCCGCCGAGTTTCAATACTTCAGGCGGGATCCCGTCGGCACTGGCACATGTGTCGTTTCGAAGCTGAGTAAATGCTCTCTGCATCTCACCCATTGTCAGCGTGTCCGAATAAATCGTCTTCACATCGTGCTGCATCAGACTGTTCAATTTAGACCAGTTGATTTCTGAACGGTTGTTCAAGAGACAGTCAAGATGTTTCCTCCAGATCTTCATTTTGTCTGCAGTCTGTGTGCAGGTAACGCCTGAACTACCATCGATCAGCGTCCTCAGCGGCTCCAAATCGGTCCACACACCGCCTTCAAGTAGTCAAAGATTTCCTTGTGTTGGCGACGTTCGGCATAGCATTCCATCTGCTTCGCCTTCTCCGTCCATGAAGCATTTTTAATGCGACGGAGCGCTCGGGTCAGTTGCCGTCGAAGTTCGCGAAACTCACTCTTCTTCCCCGAATCACTGGGGTCTGTCACATGTGTAGCAAATACTGCATTCTTCTCACACACCAATGCGCCAATCATCGCATTGTTCTCATCAAACCAATCAGGCCGCTTACAGTTTGCGCGCCCGATGGTCTCCTCAGCAGCGGCTGTCACCTGGTCGTGAATGGGATGCCATAGGTCGGCCACTGTGGCTATGCAGTTCACGTCACACAGTGGTGCAGCCATCGCCTTCTCCAGCTCAATACGTTTCTCCACAGTACCGATGGAGAGAATGTGATGTTTACACCGATTCATGGCGGCAGTGCAATACATCGACTTACGAAAATGTATCTACAGTGTGGTCCGCACCAATTGATGATCAGTGCCACACTCAGCTCCACGCAGTACACGTGTCACGCGCACTTCATGCATATCACGCTGACGTACGATGACATAGTCGATCAGGTGAGCATGATTACTCTGTGGGTGCATTCGAGTTGCTATTTCACTCGCACTCAGTGCAAACCGAGTGTTCGTGATCGTCAGGCCGTGAATGGCACACAGTGAGAGCAGCCTGTCACCGTTTGCATTCGCTGAACCAATGCCATGCGGACCGTTAACATCTGTCCACATTGATGCATCATGCCCAACGCGCGCGTTGAAATCACCCAGCAGAAATAGTCGGTCACTCTTCAGCACAGACCATATCACGGAGGATACCTGGGTGTAGAGTTGATCACGCGTGTCATCAGGATAAAACATAGTCGGACCGTATGTGCTTATCAAAGTGGCAAACTTATCTCTTCCGAATGGTAGACGCACATTCATCAGTCGCGCACTGATGTCTCTTGGTTCCCCCGGAAGCCGGCCATGTAGGAGATCGAATATTGCAACTCGGATCCCATGCTCACGTGTTGCTGAGGCGGCGTTTCCCATCCAGTAGAATGTATAACCAGCACCTGCTTCATTCAACCTATCTTGCTCAGCCAGCCGAGTCTCACTGAGCGCCGCAATTTCGATGTTGTAATGCGCCAGTTCTATCGTGACCAGTGCAGTGTGTCGCTCGGAGCGCTTACTCGAGTTCCGTTCCAATAGTGTGCGTACGTTTTAGCACCTGATGCTGAGTGCCTTGCGCGCAGGCATACGATTGCATTGTTGGGCAATCGCACGCGAGGTGGCGGTTGTGCTACGGATGCTTGTTTGGGGACTCCACCCGAAGCCTTTGGCTCAATAGCCTGACCTACAAGGCAGTGGGTGATTTGGAGGTTTGCTGGAGAGACTCCGCCCGTAGCCTTTGGCTCAATAGCCTGATCCACAAGGCAGTGGTTGATTTGGAGGTTTGCTTGAGGGGCTCAGCTCTGAGCCTTTGGCTCAATAGCCTATCTCACAAGGCAGTGAGGAGCAGATCCAGCTCGGGAATGTGATTGCAGAGACAGAGTGGGATCTGCTTGATGGCCGTCACACGCAACCTTTGAGGTACTGGAACGATTCCTCTATGTTTTGCGACCGTAGTAGGATACGCATCTGTGACCACGGCCAGGCGCAGGTGGGTTTTGGCGGGTTTGCACTAATTTGACCAGGGGCTGCTTGGCTTGTGGCGGGCGGTAGCAAACCTGGTGCCAGCTTACGGCCTGTAAGCAAATTGTCTGCAATGAGACGTTTTTAAAGAGAGAATCTTTATTGACCTATCCTTAACCTCTGATGAGGATTGCGAGACTGCGTTAGTCTGACCTCTAACCATTGACTTGTCTCATAGGAGTGGATCTGAAATCATCTGAAATGTGCCACCCAGCTTAGCTCAGTGGACCACTGAGGTCCGCGAACCATCGTCCCATGTTTAGACCCAGTCTTGTCGCAATGGATAGTTTATTTCAGTATCCTCAACACTGATACAGTCACCGACTATTAATCTCGGGATTTGCCTGGATCGTTGGTTTATTATGGGGTGCACTCGATGATGAGAGGAAGCGTAATTAAAAGCAGTTAAGCACCATTCCAAACCACCCAAGACCCATGCTCTGGAAAAACTCGTCCGAATCTAGTAGCTGCTGCTTCGCTTTCAATCAGTTCGGCTTAGGCGTGTGTCGAACAGGTCGATAAACAGTTCAGCCCACTCAGTGTCTCAAATTTGTCAGTTGGACCACCTATGGCCACAAGACCCAACCCAAACTGGTGTTTCTATTAAGGTTGGAGAGGCCTGGCTTTAACGACTTTTTTCATCCATTGCAGATGGACGGTGGTGATTGTCTGTTGATTGACCTAACTTCTTCTTTGCGGTGGTATTTTGTGCAGTAAAGAGGTGTCCTTTGACTGACAGTTGTCAGCTGTAGTCTGTATCCACAACGTGCAAGTGAGCTTGTACTCAACATCATCGTGGCGTTTTTAGTTCCATTGCCTATTTGTTGACGTGCATTGTGCTTCGGAGTAAGGGTTATCTTCGTGAGAGTTTTATTACCGGAAGTCAGGTTTGCTTCCCCTGCGCTAGAGGACGCGGCTACTGCATTTTTGCTTCTCACCATGCATATAATCGATCGCGGTGACTTTACTTGATTTAACGATCACCAACTCAGTAACGAGGTTTTCCTCCCGCGTATCAGAATTGTCAAGCCAGTCTCGCTGTTGTTTTCATTCATTGTTTTTATTTTTAACTTGTATCTGCCAGTTAAATATTTCGGTTCTGGTCTGGTCTGTTCCACTTTTTAAACAAAATTTGCTTATTGTTAACCCCCTTCCTTTTTCTAGCTTGTCCTGGTAGTATTCCTGGTAATTGTTGTCGTAGTTGCAGTATCAATCATAGTATTTGTCTCCATATTGTGGCGGTACGAATAATACCTACTGAGTCCTCTCAGCTTGGCGCTAGGTACAATCAATTGACCGAACTCAGTTTTATAATAGCTATACGACTGCATGGCTAAGGATTAGGAAAAATAACAACGCGGATGCTTGCTTCGTGTCTGGAGTGAGGTCTCGGAATCGTTACCTACTTTTTTAATCAAATTATCCGTGCCGCTCTTTCATTCGACCCATTTGTATGACTCTTTATCCCTCCATCTGGCAATTCTTGCGTTCTTTCGACTCTTTTTACTAAGCTTTACATTGTTTATTTTCACTTCTTTTCATTGTTGATTAACCCAGCAACTGATTCCATCGTATTTCAGTTTTTTGTGTGTGACCCCTTAGCTGCTGGCACTGGGACGGAACAGTTTTTCCTCGCAGTATTTTATATAGAAACTGTATTTACCCTTCACTTTTCTTACAGTCACTTATGGATGACCGCGCCAACGATGCACCTTTGAAAGGAGATTCCTTTAATTGTGACGAATCTGATGCAGCTATAGAAGCTTGGTGGGTGTGTTTCCTAAAACAAAAACGTGCTGAGGACGCTCTTGACGCTGAATTGCGATCAACCTGGGAAAACGGCAGTCAGCGACGATTGAAGTTCGCCAGAGAGGTGAGGCAAATCACTGAGCTATACCAGCCGGTGGAAAAACTCATCTCAAGCGTCCTTGGATCGGACAAGGTGCATCGCGGTGACACCCTCTATAGGGAATGGGGTAGGTTATCCTCATGTTTGATACATATCTCCCCGTCTGACTGTAAAAGCAGAGTAATTGTTCATCAACACATGCTGATTGTAACCGTTTTTCCGTCAGCCTATTGTAACTATCTTGTCTTCACACTGCGTTTTTATTGCATTTCTCCCTTGTTCCTCGTAACACTGAGGTTTGCACATTTTAGGAAAAATGCGTCGCAAAGAGTGCCTACTGGCGTACTATGACAATGATAATTTCCGAGCTGCTTATGCTCAACAACGATTTCTCAATAGCGCGACGAGCTTTTTGCAGGTACGTGCTGGTACTTTTTCTGATTTAAAGTTGGACACAAATCAGAGGTCTATCTCCGTTACCTTGCCTGAAAAGAACTCGATACGGCATTTGGGTGTAGTGTCACTGTCCATCTAATCCAGGGGTGTCTAAAGTCCTGCCCACTGACCAAATGCGGCGTTAACGTTTCAACTGGTGCGCAACCTCATCATGAAATCATAACTACAGGTTTGATCTCTTTTCCTACGTGTAATTTTTGTTATTATCAATGTCAGACTGAAGACGACCCGACATATTTTTTCTCACAAATGTGACCCTCCTTGCAAAAAGTTTGGACACCTCTGATCTAGTCTGGTTGGTTTTTGACTGATGGCTCATGACTCGTAACCTCTGTCTTTTCTCACGATCTTGGGCGGTATTAGTTTCTAAGCATACCTATTTCCTCAAAAGTCTTTGTATCTGTTTTTCAGGCCTTGGTCTACCGCATCATTCCAGAAAATCCAAGCGTAGAGACTTACTTAAGTGAATACGTGTCCCGGGTGATTAGCATCGGTGTTGGTCCTGGACCAGATGTAGCTGCCTACGTTGCTTACGCTCGTGCACACGGTTTCAGACAACGCTTGGTCTACTATTGCATTGATCAGTGCGCCGGCTGGAATACTTACCTCTCTGCTTTTGATCGCCGTTGGTCTACGGAACATCGTCTCTCCGTTTGGTTCAAAAATTTTCGTTTTGGCAAACTTGAGGATGTCGAAAGTTTGCCTGACGCAGATATGCTTGTTTTCAGTTTTGCTAACACTTCGTTGATGTCAAGCACTATATGGGCTCCGCTGAGCAAACGGTATCGTCTGATCGTGGTGCTCGATGGCATCAAAGAGGTAGGTTCTTTTAGCTACTCCAGGGATGTGACGTGTTCAACGTTGTACTTTGTCTTGAAAGATTCCACGGACGGTGGCCACTAGCCACCAGTTGACGACGCCGTTTGTTACATCTTATCTCACTCAATAAATTTCAGTCGTCTTGGAGTTTTAATCAACTCACTTCTATCTCGCTCATAGCAACGCGCCAGCTTTTGTGTTATTCCCTCTATTTCGCAGTTTGTGCGTTCGCTGCTCATGTTTACTTTACTATGGCTACCAACGTAGGTGGAAAACGGTGATAAAAGTCGTTTCCCCTATGACCCAACCTCTTCTGTATTTGTATATACCTGTATCTCTATCTCCTACTGAGTACAGCTGGCCACTTATGAATCATTGTGAGTTCCCATCTAGATTCATGCACAACTGTCTCACCATTCACTTTTTTCGCCGTATGTGCAGTTTTTTCTCCCGATGCAACAAAGCGTTATTCTCCTATGTGGACCCCTTCATTTTTCTCATTCACGGTGCAGAGTTCAGAGTGATCTACGTTGGGCTTCTTTGCCCCAGTTAAACTAAACCAACTTAAAGTGACTTGTTATGGTTCTCTTCTTTTGATAAATGATATATATATGGCATATATATATGTATGTGTATATATATGGTATATGATGTGTGTGCCTTCATTCAGTTATATTTTTCAGCCTTTTCCGCAGGATTCTACGATCCGCTTTACATATGTTACTTGTTTTGACTTCATGGTTTGCTGCTGAGATTTGACCACTGTATTTTAGCATGCAAAGAGCGACACGCAAGCCCCAGCACACTTTCAGTGCTGGTAACATGTGCATAAACACATATCATTCAGAGCACCACTGTTGTTAACGGCCTAGCCCACGCGCATCATAACATTTGTGTATACGGGGATTTGGAGGTTAACAAGAGTATTGCTTAACTAACACCCTGCCTAAATCAGTCGTTGGCACACGCTCATGATTTGCCCACTCAGAGACTTCCTATCTCGGTTCACTTCCTCCTGATGTCTGGTTTTGCATTGCCGCCACATCCCATCAAATTCGTTTCCTACAGCTATTGCTTGCGAGCACTCTGAGTCACAGCATTGCTTCTACGGCATATTATTCCTCTTTGTCCTTTACTGCAATTTAAGTTTGCTGTATAGTGTGCGATTTTCTTCGCGTCTTTGAGTAGATGTTTTTACTGTTCCGGTTTGCATCGAAGCATGTTTATTCCCGATACGCCTGATCGGTTTCCCGATAGTCTTTACGTTAATATTTCCACTTTGCACTGTGGCTGTGTTAACATAGATTCCTAATGTCCGTTGTGCATTATCCTACATTCGACTTGTAGTACTTCCACTTCGTTATTGCCACCTTTCTTCAGCCTCCAGCCCATGAACAACATGGCCACCAGACGTATTTTTGTCATGCGTTTACTGCTACTGCACTGACATTACATAGACTGCACTCTATAATCACTGCGAATGAACGTGTGTTGCCGTATGACTGACGTTTACCATATTTTTATGTGAGCAGAGTGGCTTGTCGTCACGCGAATTTTGATATAGTGCTCTGTGATCCGGTGCCACTAGTTCGATAACTGAATCCGGACGACTACCCACCGATGTTGGAACAGTCAAACTCACAGTCTTCATGAGCACCTTAGACGTAGTCAGTGACTCCACTATTTTACAGGTGTAAGTGTACACCCATTAGTAATGTTTCTCAAGTTCTAAATGAGTGGTCGGCGGGCACGTACTATACACTAGTCCAATTATTGCATAATGCGCATGCTTCATTCTCTCTCTCTCTCTGCGCAACATTCTACATATTTGCTAGGGATGAGCAATTCCTCAACTATTGTGCTTAAGTACGATTCAGTTGGTTGGTAGTACAAAAGGATGAAAAAGAAAACAACAACGTAGGCTACAACACTATTACACTTTGTATATTATTGACGACGAGTTCGTGGCCGGAGAGCAATGGCTAAGCGGTATGGAGAGAGATAAAGAAACTCATTACACAAACACCATGGAGCTTGGTCCTTTGTGACATCACTAAGTGCATCCAATCAACTGTGTTCATCATTTTTCGGTCCACAACCACAAAGTCGTGAAGCTCCAACCTACGCCAACTTGGAGGTGAGAGCCTTCATTCCTCTTGACCAAGTCATCAGTTGCCCCTTCCTTTTCTGCCATCCAGAGCCCGGTCGAGCAAATAACACATCGCGGGAGTCGGTGTATTGGCATGCGTAACACATGGCCCAGCCATCGGGGCCTAGTACGTGATATACTGGTGATGATGGGTTCGCTTCCCTTTTCTGTGCCATAACCTAGATGCCGAAGATCCTCACTGCTCAGACGGTGGCCCTACCAGATGTGCTCTAAGCTGCGAACGACACCGGCTGTCGAATCTGACTGGTCTCTTTATATCTTTTGCGTTGAACGGACGGCTTCATTGTGGACTGTACCCTTTATTGTAGGAGTGATGTCGCATGGGCGCGACAGGTGGCGAGGATTGGCAGTAACGCCACTAACTTTTGCGATATGGTTCGTGACCTTATATTCCACTCCACATGCACTGATACAGCTAATCAGGTAGTTGAATTTCTAGACGACTTCTAGCTGATCCCCACCAAGGTTCAGCGCAGAGTGTGGTGGAGGGCTGGTTGGAGGGTTGCTTTGAATTTAAAGAATGCAGAGCTCAACTCGGAACGTTTGACTGCGGATGCTTCTTGGCAAGCTTGTGATATATTCCAGGTGTGGACAGTATCGTCGGCATAGTTCAAGTTAAGGAGTTGATTACCTGGAGTTATTTTCAGTGAACGCGGTTTCCATGATTTCATCAGTGACGAATTTGAGACGATAAGGTTACAGCGGGCATCCCTGACTCACGCCGATGGATATATTGAAGGGCGGCAAAAGTTTGCATTAAGCTCTCACTGTACCCGAAGTACGTGCGAATAACGCTCTGATAATGTTATATTTTCTTGGGGCACATCTTTCCTAGTCAAACAATCTCAAAGAACGCATCTATCCACCCAATCAAAGGCTCCTTTGATGTCTAGAAACACGAAAACGGTAGGTGGTGCTCCATTATTTGGCGACGGAGATCAAATTGTTTCCTCTAGGACTGCTGCGTTTCAAACATGAGCTCACTTTGAAGCCCGGGACAATAGCGGAACAGCTCTAGTCGCTTGGGACAGTTTCCTTTCCCCACAGTCTCACTAGTAATTCGTGCAAATCATTGACAAGAGCAGGTCCCTGATTTCGAAGAGGGCTGGATGAACTTCACTTTGTCCCACGGCCTTATTCAACCTCAACAGGTCGATCACTGGCCCTTGTTGAAGCTGATAGCTTTGGTTGATTGAAATTCTTTTCAAACTGCTCATCTCAGCGCTTCAAGCCATTTGATAGGTTATGGGTAAACCGTTCCTTCTCACCGCACATAATGTTCCTTACACCAGGTCTACTGCTGCCCATTTCCCGTATCAGACGTGATAGCTTCCGATAGTTACCAACGACGGCGACCTTTTTTTCGTTTCTGACGCATAATGAGACCACGGGCTTCGCTGTCTCTTTTCAAGCTAGTACGCAGTTTTGCTGTGAATTCTTAGTGAGTCTCGTTTTATTCGCTTCCAGTCGGCATGCGCCGGCGAGCATCGAGAAGTCCCAGAGACCACATTGAGACCCAACTTTCAGGTTGACAATCAGTTATGCCACATGCGGATTTGCCTGCTGCTTATAGGCTCTGGTGGGCATTCGATTAATAACCTACAACTCTGTGTCGGTGCGACACACTGGCATACTGCTAATAACTTCTATTCTAGCCGAAACGCGGTTCGAAATCAGCTCATACAAGAGCATGTTCGGAATCCACGCTTGTGCTCCAAATCGAGCACCACTTTCTCGCGCAGCTACTCCGGCTACAACTCATCGTGATGTGATCGGTTTGCGTTTATGGCTGGTTCGAGGCTGTTATGCGCTATGTAACCCAACCATGGTTGCTGTGTTGGAAGTTAGTGCTCGCGAGAAATTGATGCGCATCTTCACAAGATTGTAACAACTGCTCACCGCTATCATTACGGAAGCCTATATGCCGTGTTGGCCACCCATATGGAGCCAATCGTTGGACAATTTTTCCAACCTGAGCTTTGGGATCACCAGCCAAAACCATATTATCCGGGTTTCTTCTGTGACGAAGGAGCTCGTTCAATGGGCAGTAGAAGTCATCTTTCACCGAGTCAATGTTACAATTTGTGGGAGCATAGGCAGCAATGCCAAACCGTCACCCATTGGCCCCATGGAACTTTGAACGAGCCATCTAGCTGGATGCATCATTTCCATCATCAATCCACGCTAGTCGGGGGTGAGAGACGCACTTCAGCTAATGTGCCGCAATACAAACTAGTAAGACATTAAGCTATGCGGACTTAAAAGCTATAAAATATGTAACATAATGCTAATATCACCTTTTTGATGGTTTTTGGAACGGAAGCTAAAGGGAATGGGAGGGTTATAGAGACTCCCAACACAAACGCCACTGAGATCGACTCTTCTCTATGTCAGCTAGTGTATCCAACGTGTTCATCCTTCGGTCCTCAGCCAGGCAGTCGGGAAAAACCAACCGACGCCAACTTCGAAGTGAGGGACTTCATCCCTCTCGACCAGGTCATCGCTTGTCCTCCCCTCTTCGTCCATCCACACCCCAAGCGCACAAACAACACACGTCGTGGGAGTCGGTGGACTTGAATGCGCAACACGTTGCCCAGCCATCAGAGCCGGGTGCATGATATAACAGTGCTGAGTGGTTCACTCGTTTTTTTACTTCAAATACTTTACGTCAAACGCGCTGATTGCTCACGCGGCGCTCCCACCAAGCATGAGCTAAGCTGCGAGGGCAGCGATGATCGAACGTAAACCCCCACTCTGCTCGAGCTACGCGCGTACAGCGTTCGGATAATGTTTACATATTTCTCGGGCACAGTCCCAAAGAGCCCATCGATCAACCTAACCAAATGCCCCTTTTATATCTAGAAACACGACTACGGTGGGTCGCCAATAAACTTGACGGTGCTCCAGCAACTGACGTGTGTAGTCAATGCAGATGTGATCGATGCAGCCTCGCTTTCGACGAAACACGGCTTGCTCCTCGCTCATCTGGCGTTCGCCAGTTGCACTCAGTCTATAGAGAACGACAAACGCAAGTAACTTGGAGGCAGTGGAGCTCAGATTGATTCCTCTATGACTGCCGCATTCGGAACAGGAGCCTCCATTGAAAATTAGAACTATTACGGAGCACCTCCAGTCTGTCGGGACAGTCTCTTGCTCCCATAGATTCACTAGTAATTTATCTTAATCATCCAAATAAGCGGGTCACCCAAATTTGAAGAGGGCTGGATGAAGTCCATCTGCTCCAGCGGCCTTGTTCGATTTCAGCCGTCTGATCTCACGTTCGATTTCTGCACTCCGGGGCGCATCCAGGAAGTAGGCGGATGCTGCACATTCGGTTACTGATTTGAGCGGAATCGAGCTGGTTCCACCCTGGGGGTTCAGAACCATGCCCATATTGGCTTGATTGGCACTAGAAACTGCATTAGCTGCGGATGTACCCAATGCATAAAGGACGCCAATGACATTGAGATGGTATAATGAGTACATAGCTTGACTCTTGCGGACGGGTTTCCAATAAACAGCAGATATCGGTTAATAGGGTCTTTAGTGTTTGGGTAAATGCTGCATGTTTTGTCAATCTATAACAAAGTGCGCACGTTGGTGTATGCCAGTCTTAATGCGGACTGGGCTCGAAATAGTAGCGGATGAACTGTGGTTCTCCTCTTGGTTAGACATAAACTTGTCGACAGAACAGGAGTGACTCTGCGGTTCTGTGTGAATCGCGACTACAAGGCAGATGTTTGTCAAAGCAAGGCGGGGGAGGGCCCATACTTGTGAGTCCAAAATAGGGAAATAAAGGTGAAGTTAGAACTGGACGGTAGAGATGAAAAAGCAAAAAAAGGGAATGAGAAGACAGGGAGACTTGAGTGGTATTCCCACCCCTTTCCACTTCGCTCGATGCAGCATACAAGACGCTGTTACTGGTCCCATGCGAAGGCATGAGTATCAGGAAGTTCATGCAGCCATTTCCCTTCAGAAATTTTAAGAGAGCAAGAACGAACAGCATTTCTGCGGGATAACCTGAATTCAGATTATTTCGTGTCTTCTCATTCAGCCGGTTACAGACAAATCGTGGAAGGAGTAAAGGAATGCAATTGAAAAAGTGGGTCAATAGGAAAATCAATCAAACACTGAGCAAACCAAGGTCATTGCCTGCGTCTTACCAGGGCAAGGCAAGACTGGCCACAAAGTCTATCTGTTTGCAAAGGTTCGGTTTCATTCGTCTGATGGCCGAGGCTTCAGCGAAACGACGCAAGCTCGCGTTGTTTTGTCTGCTGATAACCTTGAATGCGTCACGTGGGTTTTCGCACAAGGTACAATCGAGCAGATGCTGAGCGATGGAGCTGGCAGGGAGTTTAGGTCCACTATTTGCCAGGTTCCGTGGAACATGTTCCATGATCCTAGTTGATAGCCTTCTCTCGATTCGGCCAATGTACATGCTACCGCAAGTACACTCATAAGGTCGATTTACCGGAAACCGAGCTGGATCGGACAATACCTACATTTCAACAGTTACTGTCCAATGAACTATAAATGATCCCTAGTTCGAACTTGTTTTGTTAGAGCACACCGAATATGCTCTGAAGAGTCTATCGAGCCTGAATTACGACACATCGAATCTAACCTACGCAATAATGGCTATCCTAATAAATTCATCGCCAGGTATGGAAATGAGGTTGCTAAGAAAGAGACACGAATGGATGTCCCAAAAAAAGGTCTTCATCACGCTACCGTACAAAGGGGAACAGAACGACAGAAGATTGTGCTACAGATTACGCCAAGCCATAAAAAGGTGCTACTACGCAGCTGAGCTCGTGTTGTTACATCAAACCAAGAATCTGTTCCATGAATCCAACTTGGATAGGCCTCACTCTCAGGTTACCGCCTCATGTGTTTACCAATTCACCTGTACTTGCGGTAGCATGTACATTGGCCGAATCGAGAGAAGGCTATCAACTAGGATCATGGAACATGTTCCACGGAACCTGGCAAATAGTGGACCTAAACTCCCTGCCAGCTCCATCGCTCAGCATCTGCTCGATTGTACCTTGTGCGAAAACCCACGTGACGCATTCAAGGTTATCAGCAGACAAAACAACGCGAGCTTGCTTCGTTTCGCTGAAGCCTCGGCCATCAGACGAATGAAACCGAACCTTTGCAAACAGATAGACTTTGTGGCCAGTCTTGCCTTGCCCTGGTAAGACGCAGGCAATGACCTTGGTTTGCTCAGTGTTTTATTGATTTTCCTATTGACCCCCTTTTTCAATTGCATTCCTTTACTCCTTCCACGATTTGTCTGTAAGCGGCTGAATGAGAAGACACGAAATAATCTGAATTCAGGTTATCCCGCAGAAATGCTGTTCGTTCTTGCTCTCTTAAAATATCAGGAAATTGTTTGAGGGAGGGGTCATTGTATTACGGGGAAAAGTACTGTCAGGTTTCTCAGGCATAGACAAGCTAATGATTAGTGTTCTAAATTAAATCCTTTGGTTCAAAAACCTAACCGCAATGGTAGCGGGAGTTTGGCAATGGGCTACAGGGAGTCCGTTTTAATCATTAGAGATCCACTCCCAACCATTGAGCTGTCGGTGAAAGATCGCCAACTTAATCAACTAAGCTTACCGGAACAGAACACCGGAAAAGCACATCGGAACAAGACCTTAATCGCTGAGCGATAGCTCGTAACGCCACGAGGTACGAATTGGAGAGCTCAATTTCGGCGATGATGTGCTTGTCGAGGAATCCGAGCCCATGCTGACGGCTCGTCCGGCCAGGCACACACGACTGCCAGAAGCACACTCACTAACGCCTCACATCGCTCTACCCCCCCCTACAGGTGAGTGCCCTTATGATGTTACGGCGTTTAATGACGAGACGCTTGCAGCAAAACTGATGATCTCAGCGTACGCTCCGACCACGAATTATCCAGTCTCGTATGAATGACTCTGAAGGTGCAAAAAGCACCACCCAATGCAGCTGAATGGATCGTTGAGACAGACTAGCCATCCCATCAGGATTGGGTCATTCCTGGTCTTCGGTGAACCCGAAATCTCTTGGCGTGGACACTGTTATGGTATACCGTCACGCGTACTCATCTCGGTGCTCGTCAGTTTTCAACTCATCTTGGCTCCTACCCACACCCCTGAGCATAGGCTTGGGTATTGGCTGTGATGTTCTACGGTGCACGTTACCGTCACTATGTGTACAGGGGCATGTTGCCAAAATTCACCGCCACATTGACAGTTAGTCCGAAAACGACCGTCGTCGACCACTTCTACCTCGAAAAGGTAACAGCACACATACTTCGATTTCAGTTTTTAATTCTACTCTCCCATAAGTAACCGACTTTAGTGAGCGTATATATCTTCCACCCGCTTATCGAGACCTGGTAACACTTGAGGCACGAAGAGTTGATGATTAACTCAGTGTCGATCCGCGACTACCAGCTGACGGCACAAATGTTGGACCGCGTCATCGTGTCGATGCTAGACTTGTATAGTGTTGTGGTCCTGCTGCTCAGTAACCAGTATACACACATGTCTGCTTATTAATTGCCGGATTGATTATTGTGTTTTCAATTACCTTTCCGTCATCGTAGCACTTACTCGACAAACGCTTTGACGCGGGCTATTTCGTTTGACCAACCGACCGCACTTTTTTTCTAATACTTTGAGAGTGGACCAGCTTTGCCTCTTATCGTACTCGCATTCTTCTGATTCTTTTCCGTTTTAGTCTGCGCTAGTTACGGAATTCTTCGACAAATCTTTCGAGTGCAATTCATACGTGCACTGAATCAATACAGCTCGCTGGGGGCTTAAGCAGCTAATTTGTCATCTCACGCACTGAAAAGACATGCTTTTCATCTGCTACCTGTTACCACCGATTTGCTGTCACATTACGTTTTTTATTGGTTGGCGGCAATCGGACTTGTTGACTCCGGTCTTGTTAACTTAAAATCTGTCTATTTGACTAGCGGAACCTCCAAAAGTCACACGAGTTATTTTTATCCCATGCTAAAAGTCTTTTGGTTCTACCAGTACAGAATTCGCGCGCTTACAGCGAAATGCCTGTAGCTAGACTCTACAGTCGGATTAGTTAGAAAGCACCCTCATCACTTCATCATACGTTTCCGCATAGTTGCAAGTTTCTCTGTGTAACAGAAATGGTACACAAAAATGACTTTCCCTAGCAATGGATCCAATAATGGATGGCTGTGTATAAGAGCAACAAAGCAATTATGTCCGAAATGGCTCAGCTTGTCCCTCCCGGTTCTCGACGCTCAAGTAGTGGTCATCTGTAGGCGTGCACCAATTCTGGTCGCTTGTTAGTCGTCCAAACGGCTCCGCTCAATCCAATTGTCCTCGCACCGACAGTTCGGAGACCTTCCTTTGCACTGTCGACTCATCGTTCTCGGTTGTTTTTTCCTCATTTTACGTGCAACCAACTCATTCTGTTCGAGAGATTGCGTGGATGCTCATTGACTCTTCGAGCCGGTAACAAAATGGGCATGGTCCACTGAGCAAACTCGTTTTAGCCCCAGAGTCATGGCACATACAAATGACTAACGGGGTTAACAGGGATTCTATACTCGTTGGTGCGCTCCTGTATGTAGTCATATTAGGACTACCGCACTCTCATTATGTAAAACTTGAATAATAACTAATTCTCTATTCTGCATTGCCTCTGGTTTTATTTACGAAGCGAATTCGACTTTTTACCTTCAAGCAATGCTTGTTGTCCTTTGTGCACAAATTGTCGGCACTTTGCTCTGCTAGTCAGTTCTAACTGAGATTTATGACTAATTGATTTATAGTCATCAAGCTCTTGAAGCGACTCGTCACCTGTTTTTACCACACTTCATGTTAGAAGCAGTACCTTCTAAGGAATGGATCAATGAACCCTAAATTGACCAAAATGCAACCCCTTTACAGAAATCCAGTACAATAATCGCATTAACCGATGCAAAGACTCCTCTCGGATAATCTACTACTCTTATTAGTAAGTAAAGAACAGCAGAAAACAAGGAACGTTCAAACTCACCACAAACGCATAAGTAATGGGAGCCTGTGTCATTGTGATTATTTCGTGTCTAGTGGCCATTACATCGTATCTGTGACCTTGCCTTTTTGCTCGGCCAGTCGGAGTAGACAGGTTTTCTCGAACAGCCTTGGCAACCTTGGTAACCATAACGACTGGCGCCTGATAAATTTTGATTGGAGAACCCGAAATGCTGTTTAAAACGTAGGAGCCTACTGCAATACTTAAACATCAACAGAAGCAGTTTGAATGAAGCCGGCCACGATTGCTCTAGATTATCTTTCAGCGTTTTGCGGTTCAAGCAGGACGAAACAATAAAAAGTTGCAGTCTTCAGCGGATGCAGGCTTAACAGCATCTTTGATCTTCAATATGACCCGGATGCCGGCCTAACCTTTAATCTTGGTTCAGAAAATACGAAGACTTTTCATATCTGAATTTGTCGATGCTGACGATAGATGGAAGTGCACACTGCTTTTTCCTGAGCTGGGAACCAAGGAGCACGAGAAGTTTCTCACTCACATTTTGCCTTCGCCTAACTTATACCTCTGTTAACTGACATTTTTGGCGAACAGTCTTCCTTATTCAGCGTCCGATAAAGCTGCATGAAGCTCGTTAAGTGCTCATCAGATGATTTCGTAACCGTCAATCGTTATTACGAGCGTTTCAAGCTTAAAGAAATGACGAGCATTCAGTTCAAGGCCCCTATTTTTGTTTGTGGTTTTCAGGCGCCCGAGGATGCCGAAATATACACGAGGCACTTCGTCAACTTCTACCCTTTCAAGAAGCATCTTTGTCAGTCATGAAACAAACTGGTTCACAATGCGGATAATCGCCGTGCAGCTGCTTTCAACAATAACGTCTCCAGCAAATATTCCCAACAACACATGGATTTCAGCTTTATCCTGTTTTTGCTACCTTCGATACAGGGGCCGAAAAAGAAAAGGGTTCATTACAGTGGTTGTGAACCAAGTGCCCCTGCGCCTTCAAGTAGACACTACCTCAGATATCACGGTCATCTCCTAGAGAAATTGGATGGAAATCGATAAACCCCTGTTCATAGAACAACTCGGATTGCAACCAGTGCTGTAGGAGGATCGCTGAACTTGGTCTGTGAAGTTTATTGCCCTGTAATGTTCAAAGACTGCCAGTTCGAAGGGATTTGCTACGCAACAAGGCTCCCAGACCGGAACCTACTCGGTCTCGACTGCTTGATCTTCACTTCCGTATGTAACAAAGTAATTGACGAAGCCGTGAATTGAATGGAGAATGGGGAAAGGAAGATCGCAAAGTCAGGCTCCGTAACTTCAATGTTGGTGACATGGTTTACCTCCGGGATTTTCGAAGGCCGAAGGGGTGGTCGAGCGGAACTGTTATCGGCAGGAAAGACAGTGATGGTTGGACGTGAGAGGTGGATTAGGCACATCAATCAGTTGAGACAGAACCATGGCAAAACCCAAGGCCCCCAGGAACCATCAGTTTTACATTGGGACATTCTACTAGACACATTCGGGCTGGAAGTTGAGCGTCAGCAACCCGGTGAGACAAAACAAATGCCGCAGAAATCAGTTGCACAGTGCAGGCCGGCTCGGAAGCGGAGACGACCACAACGGCTGCAAATCGATCCCCGGGCGAAAAGCTACGAACACAATCAGGTTCGAAGGAACTGCAAGCTGACTCAATTCGGAAAGGATGGTGACAGCTGGGCGAGAAACCTGATTGCCAACGCGCGCGTGTTTGCTACAAATCGTGCTTGGGAAAGACCCTGCGAGCGTGTTGCCAGGGCCAAGCCGAAAGCTGATGAAATCGCGCGTCAGACATCACGTGCGTTGCCATGCACCGGGTAGGTGGACGAAGACTGGCGTGCCCGAACAAAACGGTGAACTGGACAGACGGAGCGGACAAGCAAGTGTGGACGGTGGGCTTGCAGCCAAATCGGCCAGGTGATGTTTAGAGGATTGGTAAGACCGACATATAAATATGAGCGTTCTCGGTCCTAGTACAACTCTGGTCTGCTGAGTTTTCTTCTGTCTTGCATCCCGCTGGGTTTGTCAAGGCGTCGAACAGAGCAGGCGTAAGGGCGCAGATTAACCTGCAGGCGTGAATCAACCGGTCGATTGCGGGTACAGCGTTATAACACTATCATAATCAATGTCGAAAATTTCATTTACTTACATCTGGCATAGAACTGGTTCCAGCATACTGCCTTGAATGACGTCACTTGTCACAGGGCTGTTGTAACGTCCACCGTGAACGTTGAATGACGCGTAGCCAAAGATCCCGAAATCAAAACAAGTTGGATCACAAATACTACGGTACTATTAAAATATATACAGTTGATAATTGGGACATACTTCAATTGTTCAGTATCCCGGTGTATGCAAGTTGACACAAGGTGTCAGTAAACAATAGGAGGGACGAGCTGTTTACGCCGGACAATCAAGGGAGCAAATCACCACACCTGAGTGCTACGAATATTAAGACTAATGGTGTTGACCAATCAAGGGATACTCCAATCACAGGGTGAGAGTTTAATGGCATGCATAAACATGGTGTTTGGACAAGCGACCAGTGAATGGGGGAGGGGTGCGAAACATGTCCGGGCTGAACGTGTCCTGTTCGGCGAGGAGTAGGGTTAGAGATCCAAGGTCGTCGGTAGACGCACACGCACGGAACCGGTGCCGGTGTTTAGCATGCACACACAGACACACATGAAAGCTGGTCGATATCCATCAACGATCGGCCCAGGTCTATAGACTAGACCACGAAGCGAAGAGTAGAAGAATTTCATGGGTAGATAAGCGCGTTACAGGTGTCATCTGATGTATGATTACCTATCTTGACTGCTTGGATACTGTCGGTAAGGTATGATGAGAAGCAAGGAAGTAGTGGGTCAGCAATGCCATGCCCTGCTAGAGTGGTCAAAAGCTTACCATGGGACACTTGGTCAAAGGCCTTTTACATGTCAAGGAATACGATAATATAGGCATTATCACCGTCGACTGAGGTTGTGATGTGGTTTAAGAAGTCTTGTTGACAAGTCTGACAAGAACGCTGTTTGCTAAAGCCATGTTGTGACTCACTGATTAGGTTCCTTGATATTAGAAACTGGGAAGTCGTAGCCTTTATAATCCTGCCTATAACTTCAAGAAGTATGGCTAATCATACGGTAATTTGCAACATCCCGTTTTGAGGCTTTTTATACCTTGGTACGACATCAGCGTGTTCCCCGTGATGCGGAACAGTGTTGGTCTTCATTGACAATGCAAATCTGTTCTGCAAAAGGATAGGGATAACCGGACCTCCGTATTTCAGTAAAGCTGATGGCATGCCATCGGCATCACCATTAAAGGACAATTTCATGGCGCTGAGTGATTTTCTAATTTCTGCTATACGCAATTCTACTGTCCACAACGTGCCGTCTGTAAGCCGTTTTTACGGTATGGTGTGTTGGCCATTTGTATGGCTGTTGAAGAACGAACGAAGATGCTCGTTGAAAAGTTCACTTATGACTACAGGATCACCCGTTGACGTAGAGGTGGAGATTGAAATGGACGTGATACAGTCATTACTGCTCCCTCCTCTTTTGAGAAACTATAAGCTCTTAGTAGCGTGCCATCAGAACCGTAGCAAAAAGCGGCAAGTAAACTATAATGGCAGAAGAAAACGCTTTTTGGCTTGTCACGTGCCATTTTGAGTTTTTGTTGTAGTTTTTACGTTCGATTAGAAAATGAGTAACAGGTAACGCACTCGAAAAACACTGTCGCCACTGACACCTTTTGCGCGCTATAACATCCAACGTTTCGAATCACTGGTTGTCCGAATTGTGTAGTCCCTTTTATTTAGCAGTTTCGAGGATCTATCCGCGATCCAGCTTTTAGCTCTGCACTGGGTGAGGCCGCCGCTGGAGAAGCCGGCGGATAGCACAGCTTGTTGCATATGTGACCAGTGTAGATCGACGATTAGAGTAGTGGAGAGAGCGAGATTTGAACAAAGCCTCTGTTGATACTGCGTTTTCCCCGCTGGGTCTTCCAACTTTTAAATGTTCAGTGGGATTTGTTTGGCTCTAGGTGAGCCTCCGAAGCATACAAACTGTCGCACACACCAGTGCGTGATTGGTCTCAAGGCAAGTGGACCAAAATGATCTCCAATCGCGTACGCTGCCACGACACCTGCGACTTAGAGCTGTGTGATCAATTTGTGACCAATGCTGGTTTGACGACGAGGGACACCAAGTTGCACAGTGGCGTCCAGGGTAATTAAAGCTCATAGTGGAGAGGAAAAGTTGGTGGTCAGCACATAGACTGAGCAGTCTCTGTTATCAGGAGGAATATCATCATATCCTTGCGGTCCGCCGAGATGTCGTTCACATGGCAGCAGCTGACCGATATGTGATTTGAAGTCTCCTGCTATAATGATGATGTCTGTTTAGGTGCCCTTGGGAGCATCTCATTAAAATGTTGACAGCATTGGTGCTTGACTGTATCCGAGCTGCAGTCAGTGGGCGCGTAGGCAGAGATCATGAAAAGAGCATGCTTGTCTGCTTGATGTCTGCTAATCTTGCAACAGCCACAGAACCTCATAGCGCAAAGGCGACTTTTGATTGGTATCCAATCAAGGAGGGCGGCCTCGGTTCTGGTACTGAGGATGATCCCAACACCAGCTTGCCTTACTGCGGCAGACTCAGCGTCACCAGAAAGGCGAAGATAGAAACTGGTGTATGGTTCGAGTGGGGACGACAGCTGGTAGACTGTGTTGGAATTCTGGAGCCGTGTTTCACTCAGGTGGCAGACATCGATTACTAGGGTCCTCATTCTGCGTGCAAGTCCACCTTTCTGTCCGATCTACTATAATGTGCGCACTTTAGAGATTGCTACTTTGAACTGCATTTCAGCTTGTGTTAACGAAGATGGCAGACTTCGGGGCTGGCACTTCCCTGATGCAGCTCTCCCTAAGAACGGTGCTTATGCGCTACATCAATTTGAGTAGTTCAACTTACGAGTGACTTTCTGCTTACCCTTTGACTATCTACTTCTGTACTGTTAAGCCTTTCCTTATTAACAAGCAGTAATATACTTGATTAAATCGTCATATTTTCCGCATAAGAGGAACGCGTTCGCTTTAACAACTGTACATTTGCACCTACTGCTCCGGTGGTGGTGGTGATGAAACAGTAGTAGTAGTAGTTGTTGTTGTTGCTGCTGCTGCTGTTGTTGTAGCTCTGCTGGTAGTCAAGGAACTTCGAGCAAAATCGGCGAACAGATCAACGTCTCAGCACCCAACCCGAGCTGTGACTTTTTAGGCTTCTTTCAAGCACTATCACAGACTAAAAATGTCACTACTGATCCTGAGAATGCCACCTAATATGTTTGTTTTTTCTCTTTTTGTTACGAATGCATCTTTGGGTGCCACGGCCACGTTCGTTTTTCCTGATCCTTGGCATGCAAATCGGGTTTAGTTGTACGATCGCTACACTTCGCTCCTTGGTTTATGTACTCACGTGATGGTGCGCATCTTGCTGTGAATTTGGGCGCAACGTTGTTCCGAATCGCTTTTCTTCTGTTCATCTATCAATTACTTGATATCGAACCGTCCCTTTACATGCACTCTCAGTTTGGTAAACTCCATCGCTTACCCACCTGCCATCTGCTGCTATCAATTTCGTGATAGAATCTCGTTGATCCAATTGCTCATTGGATTTGCTTGATGCATTGGGTCAAACCACTGTCCTCGCAAAGCATTTCTGTCATTCTCTGTTCTTTTCTCCGGCATCCGCGTGTGGTTGCCGTGCGTTCGATTCTTCGCTTATCAGCATCCTCTTCGTTCTGTTTCCAACAGGTACTTGTCGATAGTTTTCTTGATGCGGGCTTTCGAGATTTCACGCTCACCGAAAAAACTAGTGTTTATTATCACTTCGCTGGCTTACCCAACTCTTGTGCTTCATCACCTGACGCCAACGAACGCCGAGCGCTAGCAGCTGTGGATTGATTTCCTACATTACTCTGCCCCATCTTTTTTGCACACCATTGATGTTCAGACCGCCATGTCTGATGTCGACAACTTTGTATATAGCGCCTCTGACAATACAGAAATCAGCATCCTCTTTCGCGTCATAGTTGTTGTCGTGTATATACTTTTTCACTTTGGTACTTACATCCGCCTAATTGCTTATTTCAATGATTCATCTCAATTTTGCTACGACATCTGAAAGTTTTATCAATTGCCTTTTATTTCTTGTGAGGTTTTATCCGTAATAAGAACAGTGATGACACTGGTATTGCTTTTCTATTTTTTAGTGGTTAACGCCGTACTACTTTATCTTTTACCTAGACACCCTTCACCCCATGCGTCTGCTGCGTGGACTCAAACAATATTATAAGACTTTCACCCATTCCGAAGCACTATCTTCCTTCGTACCGGTGGTTGCTTGTTTCCGCCATTTGCTTTTTAATGCTCATTTACATTTTTCGCCTTAAATCTTCTCTGATCCGCTTTACGCGATTTAACTTGATGGACACCATGTTTCCAAAGTTTCTGAAACTATTTCCACGTTTTCAGACTCGGCCCGCACGCGTTTCCATGGTGCATATCAAGTTCGAGTTCGTTTCAGTTTTCCCACTACGATTCCAGCACCGAACTGTAGCAGTCGTAAAAACAGTGAATTATGCTCGTCGGTTTTGACGATTAGCAGTAAAACTTCTGGTGCATTGACTACTACTGTGCCGCATCAGATAAGTTCTCTACTCACTAATGTTTCGTATCACTAGTCCCATCCGGGAGGATGACACCTATCAGCTTAACGTCCCGTTAACTTCTTGCATTTTCCCGTCTTATCGGTTGGCTGCTACACTACTTCACCCAAGCGAGCTAGCTTTCGGACTCAATACACACAACAATCATCTAAAGGACATAACCAACGCAGAATTTTCAATCTCAAAAGGGCTCTGTTGAAACAAAATGTCTATTGCCAAACACCAATTGTGAACCGATACTCTGTGAACCACACACACACACACATCGGTGGTTGGAAATGACAATCTGTTGCTATTTTCAACACTTGTGTGGTCCATAAAGTGTCATCAGCTACACTTTGCAATCTACACTTGATCGGTTGACTGATATCCTGCCGTCTGCATAGCTTGATGGTTTTGACCATGAAATGCCTGTCAGATAGTGTTCTTTCCGGTTATTTGGCCCTTGATGTTCTTCCATGCCAACCGATCGATCGTTTCGAGCGGATTTCCCATAGCCAATAACCCGTTGCTAGACTAATGGTGCATTCAGGAATCGTGCATTGTCGTTATAAGATGCCCGCGAAGAAATGGAATTTTGCATTCCCATTGTTATATTTTAGCTCACACAAAGAGTTAACGATGGAATGTAAAAAGGCTGCAAAAGTGTTCAACGATATTGTGTTAGTTGTCCGGCAGCCATAATCTGTATGCTGTGGTCATTGTAGCTATTCGGGTATGTCAACTGACCACCTGGAATGAATTCCTAGTGTTTGTACAACAAACATGCATGTGTATGTATAAGCTAGCGGTAGGGCCATGGCCCGCTGAGCCTTGTGGTGCCGAGGTCCTGACACATCGTTTACCCGCTGCTGCTAATGTTGTGCCCTGGGTTCATGTCCTGGACGGCTTGTGGCAACCGCTGGGTTGGTGTAGGGTTGCACTCTTCTAGCTAAGAGCCAGGACACCAAATTCCACGTAAGTCAGTTCACTGACTCATGGCGCTTTCATTTGTGTGAAGATGCTCGCTTATTTCTCGCGAGCACTAATTTCCGACACAACACCCGCCGGAGGGTGACTTGGCGCCCACCAGCCTTGGATGCAGATAGATCACATTGCTATCAGTTACCGCTGGAGAGGCTGCATCCAGAACTGTCGCTCGATTTGGAGCACACGTGTGGACACCGATCATGCACTTGTATGTGCTGACATGCGGATGCGTTTTGGCGGACGCCCACGACGACGCTGTGAGCGCATTGACACCAGCCAACTGACAAAGCCAGCTGTTCTGAATGCGTATCGAAGTACGCTGACATGCGAGTTGAGTAATCGCTCACTGGAGACAATTGATGGTCACTGGTCACATGTTCGCCAGACCTTACTAGCAGCGGGCAAACCCTCATGTGGTATGTCAAAAAGCCAACATGGACATTGGGTCTCTTCTCGGTCTCTGAAACTTATCGACGCTCGCCGGCATATCCCGGCTGGAAGCGAGCACAGTGAAACTCGCAAAGAGCTCCGGGCAAAACTCCGTGCTAGCCTGAAGAGAGACCGCCAATCTTGGTGGTCTCATCGTGCATCAGAGATGGAAGTGGCCGCTACCCTTGGCAAACATCGTAAGTTATTCCGTCGGATACGGGAAACGGGCAGCAGGAGACCTGGTGTTAGTGAAACAATTTGTGATGAGAGTGGACAGCCTATTCACAATTTGTCAAAATGTTTGGAGTGTTGGGCTGAACATTTTGATAAGCAATTTAATCGGCTAGAATTGTTCGATTATTCGCCGGCGAGTGATCGCCCTGCTCCGTGGACTGTCTCTTTGGATCCACCCTCTCGCTCAGGAATCGAACGTGAGATCGGACTGTTGAAGTTGAACAAAGCCGCGGGACCAGATGATCTTCCTCCAGCCCTTTTCAACTTCGGAGGCTCTGCTCTTGTTGATGCTTTACATGAATTACTAGTGAAACTGTGGGAGCAGGAGACTGTCCCAACCGACTGGAGCTGCTCCGTTATTGTTCCCATCTTCAAAGGCGGCTCGCGCTCGGAATGCGGCAACCATAAAGGAATCAGTCTGATCTCCATCGCCTCCATAATTCTTCACAGACCGACTGGCGCTCGTGAATGCCAGATTCGTGAGGAGCAAGCCGGGTTTCGTTGGGGTCGTGGCTGCATCGACCACATCTTCACCTTGCATCAGTTGTTGGAGCACCGCCACACATATTGGCGGCCCACCGTTGTCGTGTTCCTCGACATCAAAGGTGCCTTCGATTCGGTTGATTGATGTGCCCTTTAAAATTGTTTACTCAGGAAAGGTGTGCCCGAGAAATATGTAAATATTATTCAAGCATTATATGCGCGTAGCACGGGCAGAGTGAGGGCTTATGGCAAGCTGTCGTCACCCTTTAATACCTCCAGCGGTGTGAGACAAGAATGCCTGCTGTCACCTTTCGTCTTCAATTTCGCTATTGACGAAGTCATGGAGTTTGCATTTACAGGATATGACTTGGAAGGTGTGGAGCTAATCCCAGGAGAACGACTTTCTTGACTTGGAGTATGCAGACGACATTGCTTTCATCTGTGACAGTTCCCAGACGTGCCAAGCCGCGCTGGACAGATTAGAACTGGCTGTCAGCCGCTTCGGGCTTTGCTTTGCACCATTGAAATGCAAAGCACTCCTCCAAGATTGGCAGGGATCGCCTCCTGCGCTGACCCTTGGTGGGGATCAGCTGGAAGTCGTTCAGAAATTCAATTACCTGGGAAGTTGTATCATTGCCCTTGGGATCGAAGACGAGATCACGAACCGTATAGCGAAAGCTCGAAGTGCTTTTGCTAACCTTCGCCACCTATGGCGGCGGCGCGACATCACTCTCGCCCTGAAGGGTAGAGTGTACAATGCAGCGGTACGTTCGACCTTACTGTATGGTTGCGAAACCTGGCCCCTAAGGTCGGCGGACATGAAGAGGCTAGTTACGTTGGACGATCGGTGCCTTCGCAGTTTGGCTCACATCTGGTGGGAACACCGCGTGAGTAACGAGCGTGTTCGACGCATTGTTTACGGCCCAGGAAAAGGATCTGAACCGCTCAGCACCGTTATTTCCCGCATCAGGCTCCGATGGCTCGGCCACGTGTTACGCATGCCAGCCCACCGACTCCCTCGACGTGCGTTGTTTGCTCACCGGGGATGTGGGTGGAAGAAGAGGAGAGGTGGCCAAGCGATGACTTGGTCCAGGGGAATGAAGTCCCTCACTTCGGAGCTAGTCTCGGTTGGAGCGTCACGGCTCCCTGGTTGAGGTCTAAAAGACCGTGAACACGTTTGGCTGGATACACTTGCTGACATAGCAAGGAGCCGACCTCAGTGGCGTTTGTGCTTTGAGTTTCTTTGTCCCTCCCCATCCCTTTTAGCCTCCCCTTCCATCTACAATCTCATTTCCTAGGGTAAAACATAATTAAAAAATTTTCTTTTTGCCTAGTAGCTGGCTGGAAGCTTACCGGAACGATGCCTATCCTTTGCTGGTAGCTCAGCTGGCATGCAGCTGTTGTATCTATTTTTCCTTGATGTATTGTATTATATGTATGTGTGTATGTATTTCCTTCATTGCCCCTTGCTGAGGCTGATGTTGCATTTATGATGCTTTTTCACCTCAGTTGGGCTAAACCAACTTACACTTAAACTAGGTCTTTTGAATGTGGATAAAATTCATTACATGTTATTTGGTTTGTTCTGCGTACTTGATCATCTTCTCCTTACTTGCACACGTCGCTCACGCAAATTGTGGTAAACTTGCGTAATTTTATCGCGTGGTATTTTAAAAAATAACTTTCGGACATTTTGTGCTTATCACGGATTCACTTATAACCAATTCCTTCTATATGCTCATTTAGCGAGTATTCATATCGTCATATGCGTTGACTTTAATCGATATGGGCATTTTGAATGATTGGCTGTTGTTTGACATCCCAGGTGTGGCTGCGCTTGGTGTGCATGTTGACAAGGTGCCTACCTGTCTATTACCCACTACCTCGTCCATACTGGCTCCAGGAGACAGTTGGTCGTTGCTGGAGGGGACGGGGTGCACGGTCCTTGTAGTCGTGCAAGGCTCGAAGAGTGGTTCCATGCATTCAGTGTGGAGCGGACTACGGTCCAGCCACCGCCTTGTGTGTACTTGATTCCCCAAATACAACATGCTTGTGTTTGTCTGTGAAGGAGTGTGGGCCGGCTCCGTTGATGAAACGTGGCTCCCATCCGCATTCCTCCCGGTCTTATTCCTTCGGGTTTACACTGGATATGGGGTGGGTGGTGCAGCGCAATCCATCCATGGTCCCTCTGTAGGCGCAGGCGTCCTGTGGCTGACCACAGTGACAGGCAAGTCCGAAACCGGATGCCGCCAACCATTTCCTTCATGTATTGCGGCACAATAGTGGAGGTGTTTTCCCACCTCTAGCTGATGTGTATAATGATGATGATGATGACTCATGGCGCGCTGCCTATCGGGTGTTCATTTTGTCGAAAGCTTTGGTTAAGGACCCACATCGTTCTCCCGTCATGTGTGGGCGTCCTGGCAGTATCTCAGTCCAACCCCCAAGCAGTAATCAAGCCAATCTCAGTACTTCCATGCTCCATCGGCCGTCGCGCAGTGGCACCGGGAAAGGGCCGCATTATCTTCTGTATACAGCGGGATGTATAAACGAAAACATGCTACCGCTGGCGCCTCCCTTCTTCTTTTACTGTACGTATTCTTTCCCCATCGAACGAGCGATTTCCCGGGGCAATCGCAGCCTCCGTGCAAACCGATCGACATCGGGTGCTGGAACGTGTGCACACTGCACCATCGGAACACTAGTGAGCGACCCAAGCTACGCACTACACTGCTCGAGACGCAACACGCGCACTACGGGATCGACATTGCCACATTCAGTGAGACACTGATCGCTGATCAAGGCAAGCTTTGTGAAGCTGATGGTGGCTACACGTTCTACTGAGTAGGACACGCCACCGTAGCACCACATGAACATGTGGTCGGATTTGCACTATCCGATCGCCAAAGCGGCCACTAGCTGGAAGAGCCGACTGACATCTACCCACGATTGGTGACTCTGCTCCTACCCGTTGAACATGATAAGTTTGCCACTCTTATTAGTACGTATGATCCCACTATATATTGGCCTGATTATACGAACGAACAATTATACTTTCCGATGTTCTCCGTGATACGGTCTGTGCCGAGGAGCGACTGGCTATTCGCGTTGGGTGCTTTCAACGCGCGCGTTGGGCATGATGCCGCGGTTTGGAAAGATGTCCTCGATCCGTATGGTTTTGGCACAGCCAGTGGGAAGGGTGACTTTGTGCTACTCGCAACCTGGTGATCACGAACACAGTTTGCACCGTGTGCGAGTGATATAGCTACTTGGACGCACCCACGGAGTGGTCACACTCATCTGCTCGACTATGTCATCGTACGTCAGCGTAACGCGCGAGGCGCGCATGGCACATGTACTGCGTGTGGCACTGATCACAAGTTTGTGCGGGCCAAAGTGTACATATATTTTCGTGAATCTATGCACTGTACTTCTGCCGTGAACCGGCGCAGATATAATGTTCCTTCCCTTGGTAGTGTTAAGCATAGAAATGGAGAAGGCGATGGATACTCGCATTGTGATGTCGAATACTTCGCCGCAGTCAGCGACCTGCGGCACCACCTCCGGGGATAGATGATCGCTGCGGCCGAAGAAACGATTGGGCCCCTGAAATGTAAGCGGCCCGATTGATTTTGATGGCAATTGTGCGGCCATTAGCGTGTTCGCTTTCAGAGAAGAATGCAGCATTCAGTGCGCATGTGGATGGCCCTTCTGACTGCGAGAAGAAGAGGCATTTTCGCAAGTTTCGACGGCGATTGACTCGAGAGCTTCGTCTTATCAGGTATGCATAGTGGACAGAGTATGTGAAGCAGATCGGATGCTACGCCGAACTTCGCCAACATAACGAATTCTTTGACTTCTTGAAGGCGGTGTATTGACCCACGTTGCAGCCTCTGACGGCTCTGATCCTTGCTACTTCCGGCACTGCCTGCATACAGACTGCATAAATAACGCAGTTCTGGCGAGCACACTTTGTCGTTTGAAGAACCGTTTAGAAATTGACCGGGCTGTGTTGTACGAGCTGCAACAGCAAGGGGTGCGGGTGTGCCTTGCCGATACAGCGGTGTTGGATGAGACAAAGAGAGCACTTGCTCAGCTGCGAGACGGCAAGTGCACCGAAGCCGACGGGATACCGCTTGATGTGTTGTAATACGGTGCACCCGCGTTGGTAAATGCGCTGCATCACTTGATGCAACGCGTGTGGATTGATGAAGAAGTGCCGGCTGACCTATTGGATACCCTTGTGTTACCATTGTACATGCGCAAAAGGTGCAAGCAATGTTGCACGAATTATCGTGATACCAACTTTCTGAGTTGTATTGGGAAGGAATACTGCTTAACCGCCACGCCACAGGTCGTTGAACCGAATGTGGCGGAAAAGCAATGTGCATCTCGTTCGGGCCGCAACACCACGGATATGGTGTTCGCTGCTCGTCGATTGCAAGAGAAGTGCAACAAGCGACACCCGTCATTGTCCTCGTTGTTTATATACTTCATTAATGTATTTGACACTGTGATGCAAGGCACTGTGGCTGGTTTTGGGTAAGTTTGGTTGTTCGAGTAAGTTTGTACATTTAAATGAATGCCTGCGCGGTGATATTCGGGCGAGGATGCAGCTGAGTAGAAAGACCTCCGATGACTGATGTGAAGTAAGGCTGTGTTTTAGCCCCTGTCATGATTAATACTTCTCTTAATGCGATGCTATGATCAAGTCAAATTAAGCTTTATCCATCCGTATGTGTGCATTTTCTGCATTTTATCACTAGCACTGCGGAACATAATACAACAAAGTATCAATGTGAAATATCAATTGACAACAATGAACGAAAAGTTCCAATTTCAATCAAGCATACGGTCACAAGAGCGGTGTCTCATCTCCGATGGATCGATTTGTAAGCGAGATAAGTAAGGCAGGATGGAGTTTCGTTTCGATCAGTTACAAGAATGTAAAACCGTGTGAAAGAAATAGATATACTGCTGGCTAAGTTAGCGTGTAATATGTGAGAGGAGTCATTTAAAATGCTGACTAAAATGTTGCTAAATGCACTGAAATGCGTGTTAACACTTAAGTCAATGCGCGGTTCTTTTCTTAATCCAGAGCAGCGAAAAGAAAATTTTAGCGGACGGACAAGAGGGGCAACTAACCGGGGAACAGTATAATCAGTGAGTAGATACATACAGTTACAAACTTTAGAATTAAAGCATGGGAAACAAAAAGCATTTTGAGCCTGAGGGTGTAAATAAAAGCGTTCTTACTTTTTAAACTTTCTGGAATATGTATGGGCTGAGATAGATCGTGAGATATGAAAACCGTTATTATACGGTAGATGTATGAGGTACGCCTTGTTCATAATGGGATGGGAGAGATGTACTAGGGAATGAAATCTATCGGGATGTAGGAAACAGAACGTTACGTCACTACACGTTGATGGGTTGACAGAGAGGGACAGGGAGCTCGACCAAGTCACTAGTTCCTCTAACCCTCGTTAGAGTTTCAGAGTTCTCAATGGTTGAGGTTATGCAAGCCAGAACGACCTCTTCACCATATTTACAGCCTATTGAGTTTCATAGAATAGGGAGGCTTTCGATGGATGCGGGGGATAGAGTGGTTAGGATGGCTCCTTGCAAAACATCACAGTTTACTGGGAGTACAGAAGACTTTTTGCCGCATAGTTACGTGAAGTGGGTGCGATTAGTAAAGTAGTCACGCATCACACTACACATATGAGGCGTCATTTTCGGTCAAAATGTTAAGCAGTAATGATCTTTTGAGGCTTCCAGTGGCGTGGGTGTAATCAAGAGATAGGTGCTGTACACTCTTCTATCTATTATCTAGCCCTAACTCAGTGGAATGCACCACATAAACAACGGCATCCAATGTAGAGCTCCCTGGTTTATCATCAAACTGCTTGACATCCTCAGTATGACTACATTTGAAAATGCATGGAATTAGCATACTTTCCAACACCTTTAGCAGCACGGACGTGCTTGCAATTGGCTGACATTTCCGAGATCCACTTTTAGGCACTGGCGTTATTCTGGCTTTTTTCTAAATGTCGGGGATGGTACCAATCAAGATCTCTATTGGTGGTGTCATCAAAACATTGCGCATTCTTTCAGATCGACTGCTTGTAGAGCATCCGGGCCACTATCTTTGTTTGGCATCACTCTTGTGAGCTCCTTGTATATACTTTTGGAATTACATAACTTGGGAGGCTCAAAAGTGGGGAAAGAAGGCGGGGGAGTGTGTTAGATGATGAGGAGCTGAACTTCGCAATGTGTTCGTCTACATCCTCGGTATTTAGTGTTCTGAAGGAATGCTTTCCAGGGTTTTCTTAGAAGCCACCACAGGTCACGACAACTGTGGTTGCCTAAAATGGTCTGATTCTACAGTGTTTAACCATTTTATTTCAGCTTTTATACCCAAGGACAG
>OX104070.1:45363653-45390404 GCA_944474145.2 Dicrocoelium dendriticum | reverse complement strand
TGTAGTGCCAGCGTGCATATCGACCTCATGATATTCTGGTCGAGTATAAGCAGATGGGCGGCTCTCATCTCTTCACGGTCTGCGCACCCCCACCCTTCTAGTTCACAGGAATGCCTGCTCTGAGCTACGTTACAAATTCATTCTTTCCCACAACTCAAATTCTTTTATTACTCTCCATCGAGTTACTCTCCTGTAGAACCATGACCATATACTCACCTCTAGCTCTTCCTGTAACTTGATCGCATTCTTTACCTCATACAGGTCGACTCGCGCCAATGCTTAAGTAGAATATTATATGTTAGAGGGTGGCCTGTACCGGGAGCCCAGAGAGCGATTCGAGAAGGCAGATCAAGTTGAAGGGAACCTTTTATTGGTACAGTAAAAGATTCCCTGTTATCTAGCTATAAAAGAACGACACCGTGGACGCTCTAGCTAGGGGAACGGAGCATGCACAGCACACAGGGCAGTCGCGAGTTGCAACCGAAACGAGCGCCAAGCAAAAATGGCGATGAGCGGGTCAAGCACTCGAACTCAGCAATCAGTTCAACAAACCACACCGGTTGCCTAGGTGTACAATGAAATAATTTTAGTTAGAATTATACACAGACAAACCGGGGAATCTTCAGACTGCTACATAGCCCTCTCCCAGAAGGGACTGTGTAAGCAGTCCTTCGATCTACGTGAGGACTGTCCGTCGCGGGCCAGCCTTCTGCGAGACCAGGTTGTCAAACCTGATGCAGCTGCTGGGGGAGAACCATGCAATCGGACCCTAGCAGGCTCCCACCCGTGTTCTCCCTACGGTGTCGAAACGGTAAAAAAACTGTTTGTAGGGGGAACAGTTAGTAAAGTTCACGTAGGCGGTTAAGCAGGAAGTTCGTTCCACTTTCAGTTGACGTGCGGAGATCCAGCGAAAAGTGAAACCGAGGGGCAACCAACCGACGGTGTATATGGAAAGCAAAATGAAAAATCAGCATAAATGCATAGCCGTACACAAAAGAGTGCAAAGCGAAAACGTGCAAAGCTGTTTTTGGGTTTTCAAAAGGTTTTGCTCTTTTTGGTAATTTCAAAACGTTTTGCTCTTTTTTGTGGATTTTCAAAAACGTTTGGTAAGAGCAGAAAATTTTAAAGGCACGTTCTATGTAATATAGTAAGTGCGAACGAAGTCCGAAAAACGAACCGGAGGCTTGAGCTTCCTACCGCGTCGATTGATAGTAGGGCGAGTAGGAGTGTTGTCGGTTAAGGTTGTCGGTTCTGCCGGAGCGAACTGACTCGTCTGAGGTTGCGGTGCGAGCTGTGATGGCGCAGGCTGTGAAGGTGCTTGCTGCACCGAAGAGTCAGACTTGTCGAGGAATGCTGGTCTGAGTCGATCTACGTTGATCGTCTCAGTCTTACCATTGTAATCAATGGTAAATGTCCTGTCGCTTCTGCCTACGACACGGTACGGACCAGAATAAGGAGGTTGAAGTGGTCGGCGTACGCTGTCAGTGCGAACGAACACGTGCGTGCAAGTAGTTAAGCGTTCGTCCACGTTGGTACGCATGCTCTGTGCTCTGGGTTGCACAGGCTGAAGCTGTCGCATGTGATGAGATAGGCGAGCTGCGTAGTCGCCGTAGTCGAAGGTTGTTGGCGCTTTTGGTGAGATGAGTTCACCAGGTAAGCGTTGTGTGCATCCAAAGACTAGCGACGATGGGGTGGCGTGCAAATCCGCTTTAATCGTGTTTCTTATGCCTAAGAGAACGAGCGGAAGTGCTTCGTGCCAGGATGTGCTAGGTTGGGCACAGAGAGGCTTTGAGTTGCCGGTGGAACCTTTCTACCATCCCATTAGCTGCAGGGTGGTATGCGGTGGTTCGATTATGTTGGCAACCAAGAACGTTGAGCAGTTTACTGAAGGATCCGTCAAAGTGTGATCCTCTGTCAGTGATGACTACGCTTGAGCAACCGAATTGAGCTACCCAGCGTTCCAGGAAAGCTTGCGCAACTGTCTCAGATGAGCAGTTGACTATCGGAATCGCCTCTGGCCAACGGGTGAATCGGTAGACACAAGTGAGCAGGTACACGTAGCCTTTGCATAGAGGCAAAGGTCCGACCAGGTCGACATGGACGTGTGCAAAATGAGAGTCAGGAGCGGGAAAGACGCCAAGTGGGCTTTTGGTGTGTCTGTATACCTTGGCGCGCTGACAATCTAAGCATGCGCGTGCCCAAGGGCGGATGTCGCGATTGACGTTGGGCCATACGAAGGGTTCAGTTACGAGCTTCTGCGAAGCACGTATGTCGGGATGAGACAGGTTGTGTACAGCGTTGAAAACTAGTCGACGCATCGAAGTAGGAACTACGGGTCGTGGAGAAGTTTGTGAAATGTCACAAAGTATGGTCCCCTCAGATGAAGCTAGTGGAACCTCCCGTAGTTTCAACGAGGTGTTGCATCGGAGATTATCTATGTCGGGATCAGCTTGTTGGGCAGCAGCCATAGCGGCTAGGCCAATGTTGGTGTCCGGCGATAAGCTGATCTGCGTGAGAGCGCATCAGCGACGGGATTGAGAACACTTGAGACATGTCGTACGTCTGTCGTAAACTGAGAAACGTAGTTTAGGTGTCTAGTTTCCCGCGGAGAATACTTGTCTGTTGCGCCATTGATTGCGTAGATCAATGGCTTGTGGTCAGTGAAGACGCTAAAATGTCGACCTTCGAGATAGTGACGGAAATGTCTGATACCTAGGTAGATGGCTAACAGTTCCCTACCGAAGGTGTTGTAACGCGATTCGGCAGGCTGTAAACGTTTCGAGAAGAAACCTAGAGGTATCCATCGACAATCGATGAGTTGTTGAAGAACTGCACCGACGGCAGTGTCGGTGGTCAGGGAGAGTGGTGCAGATGTGTCTGGATGGGCGAGAAGCGCTATGCTGGAGATAGCGTATTTGAGCTTCTCAAAAGAGAGTCTAGCGTCGTCTGTAAAATGAAAAGCCCGTTGTTTACCGCGGAGCAAGTCAGTCATTGGTTGAACAATGCTCGCGCAGTTAGGAATAAAGCGTCTATAATAGTTGACCAGGCCAAGAAATCGGCGTAACTGTTTGAAGGAACTGGGAGCAGGATAGTCCTTCAGTGCCTGGATTTTGTCTGGCAGAGCTTCAATACGAGAGGCGGATATGCGGTGGCCAAGAAAGTCGATGGAACTTTGGTCAAGCTCGCGTTTATCGGGGTTGATGGTAACCCCAGGCTGTGTTAAGCGTTGAAAGAGAGCGTCGAGGTGATGAAGATATTCTTCATCAGAAGAGCTGGCTATGAGAATGTCATCTAGATAAGCATATACACCTTCGAGTCCTCGCGTTACCTCATGAATGAAACGCTGAAAAGTTTGGGCATCGTTGCTGAGGCCGAAAGGCATTCTGAGGTACTCGAATAGGCCGAATGGCGTGATAACTGCTGTTTTGGCAATGTCATCTGGCGCGACAGGTATCTGATGGTAGGCGCGAACTAAGTCGACTTTGCTAAAGATAGACTTGCCAGCTAGAGCTGAGGCCAAGTCGTGCATGTGCGGAATGGGGTATTTATCCGGGACGGTTACTTTGTTAAGAGTCCTGTAGCCACCACAGGGGCGCCAGTCACCGGATTTCTTCGGTACCAAGTGTAATGGTGATGCCCATGGACTTTGGACGGGCGGATTATTCCCAGTTCGAGCATTTGCTCGAATTCCGCCTTAGCAGCTTTGAGCTTGTCCGGGGCTAGTCTGCGAGGGCGGGCCGAAACTGGTGGACCCTTAGTGCAAATGTGATGCATGAGGTTTGACGTCACAGGAGGCAAGTCGTTCAGGACGCGAACGAGTTTAGGATGCTTGCTGAAAAGTTCTAGAAAAGGCTGTGAAGCTTGAGATAGGACACGAATGGGAGTGATAGCAGCCACGTTGGCGCTAGTCCCGATAACACTGAGCTGTGTCCTGGAGTCAATAAGCTACTTCGTTTTAGCGTCGACGATGAGGTCGAAGCGTTGAAGAAAGTCTATGCCTATGATGGCGGAAGGTACGGCAGTGATTATGAAAGGCCAGCGAAGGGTGCGCCAGAGGCCTAAATTGAGCGTTAGCAGCTTTTCGCCGAAAGTTGCGATTGGTGTGCCATTGGCGACGGTGAGATGACCTTATCTAGGCTACGGGGTATAACGCCAACTTCAGCTCCTGTGTCGACTAAAATCTCTGGGCCGGAAGTCAAATCCCTAACGCGGATGAGGCGACTTTGGTGTTGGCCGGTCGCGTCCGTCGCCGAGAAGTTTTCCTGCTTCTCGGCGAAGTTGCAAGACTTGACACATTTACGAGCTGCGGTACCAAAAGGCTGATGGTACCAACAGCTAGCCTGCCTGTTGCTAGAATTAGAACGTTTGCAGGGCGATTTTGAGCGGCTATGATGACGACGGTCCATAGTAAGCTGTTGGACCTGGCGAGTAAGTGTCGCAACTTGTGTTTGCAGGGCTTCTATAGTTGACTGTAAGCCAGTGATAGAAGTGCCCTGGGACGCGACGGCATTGATCTTACTGGCGTCGGCTTGTGGCTGTGATCGTTCAGTAACTCGATCCACTAAATCTGCTAGTTGAGTGAGCGAAACGGAGCTCACTGTAGCGAGAATCGCTTGCGTGTTTTCCGGTAGCCGTTGTAGCCATAGTTCGTGAAGTAAAGTCTCGTCAATGGTTGAGGAACCAAGGAGTTGCTGCATCTCTCGTAGCAGGGTTGAGGGCAGTTTGTCGCCCAGCTGCAGATCCCTGAAAAGCTGCTGCAGCCGAACTTTCTCAGAGGGCATAACACGCTTAATCGTGGCCTCTTTGAGAGCCTCATAGCGGTTTTCGGTCTGAGAAAGGATAACGTCACGAACCTGCATTGATATCTCCTTGGGGAGATAGGACAGGAGCTTGCTGTACTTCGCGTAGTCGGAAGTGATTCTGTGGTTGTAAAACTCAGCCTCAAGGAGAGCGAACCACAAAAGAGGATCCATGTCCCAAAAAGGTGGCACTGAGAGAGATACAACGCTAAGCAGAGACTCTACCTTAGGGTCTACAGATTGCATGGTCAAAAAATGACGCAAAAAATAGGCTAATGTATGTAAAAATAAACCGCAAAATATGAAAAATAAATGGAACGAGCGCTGAGATTGTTCCGGAGTCGGGGTCACCAATTTAGAGGGTCGCCTGTACCGGGAGCCCAGAGAGCGATTCGAGAAGGCAGATCAAGTTGAAGGGAAACTTTTATTGGTACAGTAAAAGATTCCCTGTTAGCTAGGTATAAAAGTACGACACCGCGGACATTCTAGCTAGGGGAACGGAGCATGCACAGCACACAGGGCAGTCGCGAGTTGTAACCGAAACGCGCATTCGAACTCAGCAATCAGTTAAACAGACCACTCCGGTTGCCTAAGTGTACAATGAAAGAATTTTAGAATTTTACACAGGCAATCCGGGGGAATCTCCAAACTGCTGCACATTGCATTTCGCTAAGTATTCTCAAAAGAATTCTCGAGGGGCTCATCATACCTAACTAATTGAGGCGAATTTACAGACATTGCGTTTACGTAACTTCCCGCATGGATCGTTTAGCACGTTTGCGAAGTTACAGGTGTTCAACTTTTTTGTTTTCATTTTCTTACGCACGAAAAACCAGAGTTTTCGGTCTTTCAGTTTGCACGTCGCAACCATCGCTACTTCTGTGCTCTGCCCCGGCTTATTAGATGCGCCTTGTTACCTGAAATCTATATATCCGCACTATTTGTCATGTTTTTCTTTCTTCTTTCGTGGTTTGCAATTTTGGCGAAAATTAAGGTAGATCGTTAATCGCGGTTTTCTGTAACCTGCAAGCTGTTGAGTATTTTGCATTTCTTTCTCCATTCTAAGGTAGAGCACCGCCTCTTTCCTGCATTTGGCTTGTTTGTTTTTACTTTTTCTTCATTATTTGCCCTAGAAACTTCTTTAGGCTGGTAGTCCAATTGTAATATTCCTTCGGTCCGGCGTTCTGAGCTCTTCCGTGTCCAAGTAGTGTGACAAGCTGCAATGCAAAATAAATACCTCGTAGACGGCTGTATGCTCGAGCCGCCTAGTAAGAGGCCGATGTAAAGGAAGCAGCTAAGGAAGCACGGAAGAGGAAAGGAAGAGTGCCGGAGAGGAATATGAGGGTAATGATAACTGGAAGCAAAACTGATCGACCTCTTACCTGCTAACATTTTACCGTTACGCCCGCGGACCGGCTACACAATTCTTTCGGTCGCCCTCCTAGGTCACTCACTGATTTAATGTGTGAATATCGTACTGAGTATGTTGTGCAGGCTTAAGGAATTGCTTTATCTAGTGGCATTATATTTCGCTTAAGATATAAAAATTTATGTCTATTCTTACGATTTTTCGCCCTTTTGGTACCGCATTCATTTGTTTTATTTTTCCTTGATTAACCTAATTCTCCTTCTGTAGTTATGCATTTATCGCGAGATTGGCCTGGTTGTTTTGACCATCTGGTGAAAGGAAATGAAAAGTAGCTTCGGTAAACAGGGTCGTGGTTAGAAAACACAAACTTACACAAGACAATTTGCAACCTAGCACTCACATCGCGGGCGCTATCATCTGCCCCTTGGAGTCCCACAGTTACAAAACACAACAAATATCACCTGTAAACCTCATGCATGAGCATGACGCTTCTGTACATTTTGATCTGGCCCTCTCAGGTCAGTCTCTCGAAGGCGAAGATATACACTTCTTTTACTTCTAAACTCATCTGCCATCAATGTATACCTCTAGGTTTCTTCTCGAAACGTTTACAACCTGCCGAATCGCGTTACAGCACCTTCGGCAGGGAGCTACTCGTTATCTACCCGGGTATTTCCGTCATTATTTTGCGGGTCGACATTTTACAGTTTTCAGTGACCACTAGCCATTGATCTACGTAATCAATGATGCAACAGACAAGTACTCTCCGCGGGAAACTAGACACCTAGACTGCGTCTCTCAGTTCACGACAGGCGTACGACATATATCAGGTGTTATTAATCCCGTCGCAGACGCTCTGTCACGAATCCATCAGATGAGCTCAGCTTCTGTGTCGAACCTCGACCTAGCCGCCATGGCTACCGCCCGACAAGCCGATCCCGATCTGACAAGCTTAAAGGCAACACCTTGATGAAACTACGCGAAGTTCCACTCCTTTCATCTGGCATGACTTCTATGTGATGTCCCAAAAACCTCTCCATGCCCGTAGTTCCTTCAACGATAAGCGGACCCGAATTAAGTGCACTGCACTGGTTAACCGCACCATTTGCGACAAATTCGGTTTGTGCAACCCAGAGCACAGATTGCGTACTAACGTGGATGGATGCCTTGCCACTTGCACGCATTTCGTTTTTGCACCGACAGCGTAGGCCGGCCGCTTTAATCCTGCCCGTACCGTGTCGCACGCAGCAACGGCCGGAATTTTACTTCCCATATAAATGAAAATATAAATCTCGGGATGCTACCCGTATGCCAATCTCCGAAGGTACTTATCCGAAGTTTAGAAATCCTGGCGCAGCATTGCATTCGGTATATATATATATATATATATATATATATATATATATATATATATATATATATATATATATATATATATATATATATATATGTGATGGTATGGATGACATTTTTAGTGTAACATGTAAACACGTTTCTATCGTCGATGGTTTATTCTGTGTTTTGCACTGCTACTGAGTGGATGGATTTTTTCAGTTACAGTACAATCCGCAGAGGTTGACTTTCGTTTGACACAGCATTGAAAGTTAGCTGTCATTAACATTGCGTCAAGGCGTGGTTATGTTTCTGCTTCTTTTTCATTGTTCTTATTTTCGTATTTTAAGGCTTTTATTGTTTTTAGTGTAGTAGGCGGTGGTTTTATGCAGTATTTCGATCTACTTTTGTATCCAAGTGTTTTAAACGTGGTTTTAATTTTTGTATTGTTTTTAGTGAGTGCTTTTTCATATGCTTTTGGTTTGCAATTATCTGCTGTTGCCGTAACATCTTTTCTTCTTTTCTGTGCTATCGATCTGCCTTAGTTCACCTGAGTAAAGTCTCGCAGAAGATCAAGCTTTGGCCGTCGTACTCGCGCAGCAGAAGGAATACGGCGAGCACTAGTAAATCAAACTGAGTAATAGTCAGAGAATGTCTCAGCTACTTGCGGTGCGACCTGCAGCCGGACTCAAGGATGCAAGGTTACGAAAACTCTCGTTCTGCCTCATCAGGTTTGCTTCCTTCTCCACAGGATGTGCGCTGCAGATTGACAGTGGATGATAGGGTCAACGAGATACGACAAATCAGTGTCAAACCTGACCAAAACCACACAATTACATTCGCCTTCCATTTCGGTACGACCCAGTTGTGTCTCATGGTTTGAGTGAGCATGTTCTCCTTGGCACCATGTCTGAAGCGTGTCCGTATTGCAAAGCTCTAGAATTCACTTGAGAGACATACGAGTGTAACGTTGGATTCGAGTACAAAGAGCGCCACCCTGGCTTGTCTTCTCTGCTGTTTTCGTGATTCTTTTTCTGATATCTTGGTGCATTGGATTTATAGCTAATCTTCTAAACGGTTGGTTTCTATCGTTTAACTGCTTTCTGAACAATTTTACAAGTCTGTAGGCATTGGCTTAGTGTATACATATCGCACTTCAACCCTGCTACTCAATTTTGAGATACGGTCAGCAGACAAAGCTTCAGAGAATGCAAAAGATTCTTCGCGTATGGCAAATGGCGCTGCGGTTTGAACATGTCAATTCCAGTATCGATGCGTGATGACGGTACTAATGCGCATACGGACTCTGACAAAGCGTACTCACTTACTGGGCAATAGGCAGGAGTTTTTCTATGGGTTGAGCTGGTTTGCAGGACCTCAGAGGGTTCTGGATTATCTGAATCTTATGTAGCGGAGACGGAAGTTCGTAGGCTGTTACAAGGGCTGAACCTTTCTAAGGCCTCTGGGCCTGATTTACTTCACCCAAGTCTGTTGCAAGAGTTGGCTGCGGAACTAAGTGGACCGCTCGCTATGGTGTTTCAGAAATCGCCTGACAGCTGTACGTTACTTTCCGCATGGAAGGAGGATGTCATCGGTCCCATCTTCAAAAATGGGGACAGGAGTCTGTCTGCAAATTGCAGGCCAGTTAGTCTGACGGATGTAGTAGTCACTCCTCAAGAAACTGGTAAGAGATTCGTTGGAGAGTCATCTGAGAAGCTTTAATCTACTTAGCAATTTACAACCTGGATTCGTGCCTGACGAATCTACTGGTGGCTCGCGAAAGTTGGGCGGAGGCAGTGGATAACGGCCACACACTGGACCTGCTTTTCGAAGGCATTTGACAAGGTACCCCATTTGAGGCTCGCGCAAAAGCTGACCTACGGGGTATCTAGCCGCACCCTTCATTGGGTGACTGCTTACTTGGATGGTAGTTAACATTGTGTACGGGTAGGCCGGGGCCTATCGTCTAGGCAGTCTATCTTCGGTGGCGTGCCGCAGGATTCGGTCCTTGGATCGCTGCTGTTCTCTATCTATGTGGATGACCTACCCACGAAGCTTGAGGTACCATCACTGCTATTTGCTGATGACCCGAAGCTGTGGAACATTGTCGATGTTCCTGGGGGTTCCAAAGCTATTCAGCAAGCACTGGATAAGTTATGGGACTGGTCTACTTTATGGTTACTGCCCATAAATCTGGCAAAGTGCTCCGTTCTTCGAATTGGAAGAGGTTGTCCTTCTGCGAGATGCCTGGTCGGTGGGGTCGAGTTCTCTCGTGTATCTAGCCATGTTGACCTAGGCGTCGTACACTCTTCGGCTTTACAGTCCGGCGACAACGCCCTAAGCCGAGGTTTCCGCATGTGGTGGTTATTACGACGTTCTTTCGGGATCTTGCCGTGCGGCACCTTTACGAGACTGTTCTCTGCTTTCGTCCGGCCTCAGCTGGACCACTGCATCCAGGCTTGTCCGCCCTGCATCGTGCGGGACAAAATGGAGCTAGAGTGGCTTAGACTGGTGGGTGCTAGTTTGGTTGAGGGATTACGGAGACGGCCATATCCCGAGCGTCTACTTAGTTTGGGAATGCCTTAAATGCACTACCGACGGCTTAGAGGAGACCTACTCCTAACCTGCTTTATCTTAACTAGAAAGGTTGGTCCAGTTTTATCCTGGCTTTTCAGTCCCGCTAGAGTTTCTGTTCCACGCGGTCATTCGTTGAAGCTGGACACGCTGCGGTCCGATCGGATTCGGGCGGAAATCCGGCTGTCATGCAGTTATCGGGCTTTGGAACATTCTTCCGGAAAGTGTTACCAGGGAATCTACGGTTAAGGGGTTTGAGCGGCAACTTGACGCTCGTGGGCGGCAACACGAAACCTTTAACTTGCATTTTCATACTTCGTTTTTTTTTCTCTAGTTTTCTTCACGCAGTGGTATTATTTGCTCATTTCAAGTGCACTTCCTTATTCTGCACCTTCGATTTCTCTTCCTATCCTTTGCTTGCTTCACGTGACTGCCACAGCAAGGACTGCTAGGGCAGGAAACATGGGCCTTAACTGGTTGGCCAGGGTGCGATACGGGTGTTCCGTTTTAGATCCATCAATAACTGATCACTTCAACAATTCCTGGATCAACGATCCACTCAAAATGGAACATTCACGGGACTCTCCTATCGTTCCAGTCCCACCCAACGTTGAGCTTACTCCACTTTCCCTTTCTCCCTATTTCGCCATGCTTATTCCTTCCCAGCTGCGGTACCCAAAAAGTCGGTACCCATTTCCCACTTGCTTACATCTTCTATATTGATTCCATTTGCTTCTCGACTACATTTATCTCCCACTATATCGATGACTTCTAAAACCCTAGCCGCTAAGCAGCAAGGTTCAACCACGAACTCAGTGTTACTAAACCGGCGAACATTAAGGGGCTCTGGTAATGTTGTATAGGTAGATCAACTTGCTTCCTTTTCTCTGGTATCGCCAACCTCCATGATGAACAACTGGGCCACAAATGCGCTGCTACCAAATAACGAGGTTTCAAAGTTTTCTTAAAAAGCGGTAGTAGTACGTAAAAGTAAGGAGACACTTAAAGTTCACAAAGATAGTTTGGCTTCTATTAACAGTCCTACAGAAGTATACAACCCAATTGATCGGATTGCAAAGTACGTCAAATCCATCAATGCAAAGCTCTCGGCAATTGACGACTTCTGTAACCAGCTGCCTTCCTTCTCCTACTTGTGTAATATACTTGATAAGCCTAACATAGAGTACTTGCATGAGGCTTCATATTTCATCTCCGCGGTTGCATCAGAAGCTTGTGGAGGCACACGCCGTCAGAAGACTGTAGTGGCGTTCAAGCTGCCTGGTAAGATCAAAATCGAAACCGTCGAAAAGTTCGTGCTTTAAGCCAGCAAATTACGGTCCACGCGTTGTACATCCTTTCGCTTAAAGAAAAACTCAACGAAGAATTGCTGCTCTGCCTTGTTCAAGCTCTCTGACCTAGCAGATGCCGAAGAGATCATTTACTCTTAAAGTCTTGTAGCCGCAAGACCCGGTTTCTAAAGGATAGTTCTTAAACACGATGAGCCTACATACTAGAGGGAAGTGGTTCGAAGTAGACCATCTCTGGTAGGCCCGAAAGTACATACACCTGTAAACATACACCGCTACCTAAGCCTAGATGCCGAAGTGGACCTTGACAAAATCCACTCCAATGTACCACCCAACTTGGGTGTTGCACCTATAAAATCGACGCCGTCTAATCCGTCTAAAACAGCTTCCCCAGGAATAGGCAATATGTTAGACTAACCCAGCTAAAGCTTTGAGTGACATTTCTCCTAATAGTGCTCAGGATCATATTTCATTTGTCCCTACTAACAGTGGCAGTTCAGGCTACACGAAATCTGCCCAGTCACTGGGTGGACAGGGTAGAGACAATTCGCTTGTGGATACTATATCTATTAACGCTAAATCACTGTCGGACATAAATTAGCGCAAAATAGACCACAAGCGCTACAATGCAACACGCCGCTTGCTTCCAAGATAGGTAGTAAAAGACTGACAGCCAACTACGCGGTAAGCCTTACACTTCCAAGGCTGCGGTAAAGGTTGTTGCTTCAGCACCAAAATCCCAAGAGCTTCATGCAAAAATTGCTATAATCAGAGTTATCAAAGACAACAGTTTTCAACAACCTTCCGAAGGACGCCAGACGCAAACCAATAATGGATCCATTATTGTGTTTGCTTTCTACCAGCTACTGCTACTTTACTGCTATCAATCCCGCACCGAAGATGCCACCTTGAATGGTGGCGAAACGTTTGCAACCAAGTTGCCCAGCTCGGAGAACTCCACAACAACTGAACAGCCAAAATAATTGTGGCATTACCTCTAAACAATTTTCAGAAACTACAGTATTAGATAATTCTAGACCTAACTGGCTGAGTTGAGGCACCAAGCCTTCTATCCCAAAAGGATATAGTTAACCTTCTTCTAACGAATGCTTGCTTTCTGGCGAACAAGATGCATCACCTACGACCCTTATTATCCTTCTCACAACCACGTGTTGTGCTTGTAACGGAAACATAATTTGGTTCGTAGTGCCCAGAGCTACTTTTCGTGGCTTATTGACATTTGCCAATGGCCGTCTTACTAATCTATGTGGCGGTTGCGTCGTGTACGCTAATGATGCCTTAGAGACGAGTAGATTAATGGCTCCTTCCTCTGGCTACTTCGAGGACTCGGTCTGGATACAGGTTAAGATTAAATGTTGACGTTTTCTTTTTGGTTGTTGTATTAACGTGCCGCCTGGGGTTACCAGGCCAGATTAAACCAATCGTTTGATTTGCTCGAATGGACATCTATGATGCCGTACTTTCAAAAACAATTGTAGGTGACGACCTCAGCATGCCCGATGTTTCGTGGCAGGAATGAACAGTACCCGCTGAGTATCGGAATTATCTTTCCTCAGTGTTCACTCGTGGATGGACACAGTAATTTTGCTCTCCTTCTAGAGGCAGTAACACTTTAGGCTCGTATTTCACGTCTGGCATATCCAATCCACAAACACAGAATCTTAGTGATCTCCTTGGGAGCGTTTTGGTTAAAGAAAGTGAATGATATATGTGTCATCTTACAAACGGATAAAATTCTCAAGGACTTGCAGGGCCGACATGAAAGTAAGCTTCTGTCACAAGGGGCACAAGCGCCAGCATCTCCAAGCTGAAAACACGTTACATCGCATAACAAGTTAGATACGAAGTATAATGTCATCAATCTATAACCATTGTCTCATCAGACGGTAGTCACACTACCGACCCAGATGAGCTCTGTGCGTTATGTAATGAACCTTTTTCCTCTTCGTTTTGTGCAGGCGCCTGTGTAACACAAGATAGATTGCGTCTGCTCACCAGTGGAACAATAGATAAAATTGTGTTCAGCCTGTATAACATAAGCCGGCAAATTGCCGCCCTAAAGCATTCTTTTCACCCTGGACCTGATAGCACACCACCAACATTGCTTAAACTTGCCAGACCTGGTATTCCCATGTTCCTGCTAAACATGTTCACCCTGTCAATTAAGGCTAAGGGATACCTTATTTGGTGGAAGCGGGCCACCGTCCTACTCCAACACAAAGTGGGATCACGTCACGAGCCATCAAATTACTGCCTCATTAGCCATACTTCCATATTGACCTGTTTTATGGAAAGAATAATCAAAGAAAGGGTTTCCTAATTCACAAACTCTGATCGACAGATCGCAACATGGATTCCTCCGTGGTCGTCACCGCAAACTTGCCAAATTGAATTTCTGGACTACGTAACCAAATCCGCTGACTTCGGGCGGTCGTTGGTTATTCTCTTCTTAGACATGGAAAAAGCATCCGACCAAGTGCCCCATGCAGAACTTTTAACAAAGTTAACCTCTTATGGGTTTGCTAACCCATTATTAGCATGGCTGGCATCTTTATTGTCTACACCCACCCAGTGTGTAGGAGTGGGAAACTGCGCAACTGCACCTTGTAGTGACCATGACATTTTACCCCATCAAACATCACATTCAGACTTGTGCACATTTTGTTTTACTTTGCACCCATCCCAAGCCTATATATACTGGACTGTGATTTTGAACCAGGTTCGCCATCTTGCCCGCGCGCTGCCGGCTGTTGTGCTCCTACGTGGTGTTACTCGTTGCTTCACCACTCTCTCCCATTGTCCTCAAGCTTTATTCACATAGCTATTGTACATAGCTATTTTCTCAAGACAATCTTTATATCCCACCGTCTTCTGTCTCACCGGGCTACGGTTTTCTTGTGTAGCATTCGTCAAGCCGCTACATAATTGGTGACCCCAATCGCATTCCGGTGAGTTCGTTCCATTTCTTTGGTTTTTCCACGCAAATCATGGCCTCAGTTTCTAAAAAGTGTGAGGACTCACAGTCTGTGCAAACGGTATCTCTGGTAGTTCCACCATTTATTGAAAAAGATCCCGTTTTATGGTTCATGATTTTAGAAGCTGAGTTTACTTCTAAGCATGTCACTAGCGATTCTGCAAAGTTTAACCACTTGCTCACACGCCTGCCGACTGATATTACTTTGGCACTACGCGATCTTATTATTACATCTCATTCTCCCGGCCGTTATACTTTGCTCAAGAAAGCTGTAATAAAGCGTGTTACTCCCTCATTGAAGTCCCGCATGCATAAACTTTTTACTGGTCTACAACTAGGTTCTAGTAAGCCATCCGCGCTATTGCTAGAGATGCGTGGTCTTCTTCAAGGACTGCATATGGACGAGTCGCTGCTTCGAGGGTTATGGCTTCAGCGTTCGCCTTAAAACGTACAAGCTATGCTATCGCTTGCGAAATCGCAGCCTTTGTCAGAAGTTGCAGATGTTGCTGATGATATGATGGATCGCTTCACCGGACCACCGTGTCCGTCGTCTAGTTCTCTTCTTTCACCTGACGTAGATTTCACTGTTGACCCTTCGGTCCAGACCATCGACACCACTACTCCACCTTCCACTGGTGATCTCTTAACAGAAATAGCCGCGCTACGGCAAGAAGTTCAAAGCTTAAAGTTACATCGGCACCCACGGGATTCTCCATCCCGTTCTCCTAGCCCATCTCGAAGCCGAACACGACGCCCATTTCGCCGTTATCACGCACGTTTTGGAAGTTCCGCTAGAAATTGTATAAAACCATGCTCATTTCCCGTAAGGAGAAAAAGGACAGGCCGACACGTATTGGCGTTGAACGCCGTCGGCCGAAGTCGTCCAAGTCTCCTCTTCAATATCGTTGATAGGAACACCTGGATCATGTTCCTGGTTGATACCGGGGCGGAAGTTAGCGTGATCCCACCGGTTCCAGGCGACGCGACTAAGCCACAGACAACTAACTTGAGTGCCGCTAACGGCACCGCTATCCGAGTTTTCGGTCAACGCTCCCTTACCATTGACCTCGGACTACGACGTCCCTTTCGATGGATTTTCACCATCGCTGCCGTTCCGTTTCCTATATTGGGTATTGACTTCCTCTAACACTTCGATCTTCTCGTCGATGCGTGTCATCGCAAACTCGTTGACCAAAAGACCCAGCTTTTCACATGTGAAGTTCGCACACCTTGTGTTTCTGTCACTCCCATTTGCATTCAGCCTGAAGCTGATAAGGAATTTTTAGATCTGTTCAGACAGTTTCCGCAGCTCGTCCGCTCAGCTGACGCTACTCTTCCGGTCGCATCTAGCGTTACGCACCATATACGAACCCGTGGCCCACCGGTTTCTGCACGGCCACGACGTCTCGCCCCTGATAAGCTAAAAGCCGCTAAGGCGGAATTCGAGCACATGCTCGAACTTGGTATCATCCGTCATTTTCGTCCTTTTCTAGAGGGCAGAAGCTTTACTGTCTTTACTGACCCTAAACATTTAGTTTATGCCCTCGACTCGTCATCGACCTTAACGCAATCTTCGGAGCCACCCGTAACGACGCCCAGCTTTACAGCTCCACCACAATCCCAGTCATCAGATTCGCCTCAAACTAATACCAGTCACGGTAGAAGAGTTCGTAAACCTGTTCGTTTCTCCGATTTTGTCGAATTCATCCACACTTCATGAATCATTTTCATTTTCTCACGTTGTTTGTATTATGCTTTTCCTTAAATATCTGAATCTGTCTCCCCGAGTTTTTTCCCCCATCTATCAGGTAAAGTCGTGAGGCTGGCACGTTTGGGTCCGTCCGTTCAATGCTTGGCTGTTTCTCAATGGTTTGGTCGTTTGGATGCTTTGGTCTACCCCCAACGCTGTGTCATCTCGCCCGCCCACGTTGGCCTTTGGATCGTGGTCTGCTTGGCTCAATTTGGCTCGCCTTGGTCGTTTGCCTGGCTCGCCTTCCTGGATTTGGCTGCTCGTGTGCCTGGCTCGTTGTTTTTGGTCCCCCCACGGCTCGCCGGTACGCACAGGATTTCAGCTTCGTTTTGGCAGTGGATTGGAATGCGGGGGGGGAGTGACCTCTCCCAAGCGCACCGTCTTTCAGCAGCGGTGAAAGGTCCTACCGGCCCTTATTCTGGATTATCCAGTTTTTTTGTAGTCCGGTGTGCCCGCTGGGACGGTCCACCGATTATGCATTCCAATCCACAAGAAGATTAAATAATCCAAATACAACCGAACTCCTGTGATTCTGCCTTTATACAGTTGCAAGCTAACAGCGATCGAAGTCCTCGGCCGTCTAGGGGGAGGCCTGTGTAGTGACCATGACATTTTACCCCATCAAACATCACATTCAGACTTGTGCACATTTTGTTTTACTTTGCACCCATCCCAAGCCTATATATACTGGACTGTGATTTTGAACCAGGTTCGCCATCTTGCCCGCGCGCTGCCGGCTGTTGTGCTCCTACGTGGTGTTACTCGTTGCTTCACCACTCTCTCCCATTTTCCTCAAGCTATATTCACATAGCTATTGTACATAGCTATTTTCTCAAGACAATCTTTATATCCCACCGTCTTCTGTCTCACCGGGCTACGGTTTTCTCGTGTAGCATTCGTCAAGCCGCTACAACCTTTAACTAGTAACTAGCGGCGTCATACGTGGAAGCGTTTTGGGTCCACTGCTATTCCTACTATACACAAATGACATTTTCCGAGTCTTTCTACATGGCGGACCGCTTTTGGCGGATGAAATCGAACTTGTGTTCGCTTTTGATAGCATAAATGAACCAAACCGTGCTCTAACAACACCCATGGAGCTCTTCACCTTTCAGCGGTGTTGCCGAGAATGCACAATGACATTTACTGTTGTAAAATATAAAGCCCTCTTCTCCAGGTGCAACTATTTGTGACATACTGATGTTAGATGATAAACTATTTACCTACTACACAACGATTTGTGGCATCCGAGTTCGCTACTCAAGCTCTTTCAACTTTCCGAACAGATACATCATGTCACTGTCAAGGCGAGTTTTATCATAGTACCTATTTTCACTACGTTACGCTTGAAAGACTATACGCTAGCTACGCTTAAAGCTTATGCGCATCTTGATTTAGAATATTGCTTATTAGTATCCACAAATTAAAAAATGCATGACAAAATCAAACTTGAAATAGTACAACGTTCCTTTACCCAGCGGTTACTGGGGTTTAGGTCTGTTGGGCGGAACCTGGGATACTAGTCGGTAAGCAATGACACGTAAGACGTGTCAAATACGACAGTATAGAAGTCGGAGGCAACTGAACCCAACGTATATTGTGAGGCTACAAGAATAGGAAGCGAATCAGAGAGAGCGAGAAACGTGCAGCGAGGAACTCACAAAAACGGTTTGTGACCATGAATGTGCAGTCAGTTAAACAAATGGACGTTTCGAAGGTTAAAACAACCATAAAATCCAATGTTATAAGATACTGAAAGAGCATGTTTTCCGTTGCACTACCGGTCCTTGAATTATCAACAACCATGTAAACTGCTGAAGCTAAAACCATTATGATTGCGAAGAATTAAGATTAATCTTATCTTCGTGCTTGATTTAGCTCATACAAGTTCTGGGGAGCAAGCTACTGTCCAGTTTGGCACTTTAACAATATCCAGCTAGAAATACATCATCCAGCTTTTGATCCGTAGACTGCATACAAGGTTGCGCGCCCAATTCTTTCTCAAATGGTATACAATCTTGTGAAATAAACGGCCCGAATTCATTAGATGCAACAACATTAAGCATATATTTCGAGCTCAATTTTTCAACCACCTCACTGTAGGGTAGGTACAACGTATAGGGGGGAATCTGCAACTCGAGCATATTTATCAGAGAGGCCTGATAGAACTTTAAATGTCGAGCCTCACATCTTCTGCGTTCAAAATCCTGCTCAGCTTAGATCTCAACTTGTACATTAAATGCTGACCCAACTTATCTTTTCTTGCTATTTCCTTGTTTTCATTGTTCAATGATTTATTTGCCCCACTTGGGCTACCCGGTTTCCGAGCGTTAGAAGGTTTCGGTTCACTTCGTTTCACTGGCTCTCCTAACCGTCCTGCGCTGGTTACTGATCATCTGATTTCATTTTAGACTTGTCTTGGTTTGAAAAAGTTCACCTCTGTACGTCATATCATAATATTCCAGATGGTTGTTTAATTAGTCCTCTGATGAAACAACAAACGTGACCCAGTTTTTGTCACTCCACTTCACCTCATCTTGGTCCTCACTATCTCTTAACTTTTATCAGATTTGAACGCTCGCCATCTGCTAATTTCAACACTGGCAGAATGGTAGAATGAGAAATCTGTGCATTTTCCATACATTATTATCATCTTACTCTTCAATATTTCATATCCATTTAACCTGGCCAGAAAGTTAAACGTGTGTCAGAGTGGCGCCTGTCATCTCGGATAGCCGGACTGCCAGGATTTTCGACCGCCACTACACTCTACCTTGGTCATTTCCATGAACTTCTCTTCTACCATGCTCCCTTCCCGCCATGCACCTGTTAAATCAGGCTCAGTGGTGGGTGGACACCCCGTTCCTATTTTTCACAGACCTGCTCTTCCACGCTTATACTATTATTCTCACTGTACCCTGGCGTAATAAAAGCTAACATCGTTCAGCATAACGACAGAGGTTACTGCTGGTGATGCAAACAAGGCTTACTGTTTGCCGTAATAAACCGGAGTATAGTGGCCATAAAGCTATCCACTACAATTAATAACCACAATATCATTGTGCTACACCATGACTTTTAGACTTGGTTTGACAATTTAGAAATTATATTACCATCATCTAGGTCGCTTTTCCTACTATAGCTGTGTCGTACTGAAATGTTGTCATCTACCAAACGAGGCAACTTGCGCTCTCATTTTATTTATCACCGGAGTCTGTTGCTATTAGAATCTTGGATTCATTCCGAAATAGTTTTCGCACAGAGTAAGGCTTTCGGCATGGGTCCACATCTTTAGGCCTTGCAAAACAACTACTAGGAAAATTATAAGAACGTATGCCGAACTATGTATTCCTTCCAAACTGATGTCTAAATGCTTGGGTTATTCTTCGCCAGATATTTGCGCTTTATCTATTTTTATTGGTAATCATTTTATAGATGTTTCTGACCTTCCTTTATACTATAATTTATTTTATTTCCTCCCTGAGTACACTACGAACTTAGACATCTGAACGTGTTTTAATCGATTGCTGAAGGTAGACTACGCGTCAGCGTTAGTTTGAAGCGCTGACTCATCCACGAAGAAGACCGTATGATGACAGGTCGGCGGTTAAATATAAATTTTTCTGGCGGCAACTGGTACATCCTTTTTTCGACTTGAATAAATTGCGTTCATAGTACTAAGGATAGGTAGCATAAATTAAAGTAAATCGTTTAATAGTAATACGTGGCGTATAATGTGTAAACATTTTAATGAAGTAAAGTGGTTAAAATGTGGAAGGTCGTATTGGTGGCGGAAAATCAACGGATGAGAATGCGCTGAAAACTCATTTAAGAACTATAGCATTATTTTTGCGTGGGAAATGCTTTGAAGTGTTTCGTGTATTGTTACAGAAACTGGCTGTGCAATATAAACGGAAATGACTTTTTGCAACCGAGTAGGTGGAAGGTTGAGAAATCCACATGGAAGGGTTATTGCAGTGATGATGTACATGGACGACATGAAACGCAACATTTTAAGGCAATTTATTTATTTTGTGTAAAGGCAATGAACGGAAATGCTTAAATAATAAGTGTGAAACTTACGGATTATGCCTTGTAGATAACCTGGAAGTAAATGTAATGATTTGCATCTGCGGAAATATGAAAGAAATAACTGTTATGACAAAGGCATCACTATGTGCATGGTTAACAACATACGGAAAAGCACGCGGAATTATGATAAGAAATACTGGCTGACTAACCTATACCATTACTGTATTTTTGTGCCTATTAGTGGGTAATGTTAAATGAGAATGCACGGAATAGGGTTTGTTGTTTGTGTCAGTGACGGTGAATATTTACAAGTGTTTCTGTTGGTTAGGTATGCTTACGTGTTTGTGAAGCTCTATGCAAATAAGAATAAGTTGGTATGTGCTCAGATGCCAAGGCACATATGTAAGCGGAATATTAGAAGGCGCACTTTTAATATATATATATATATATATATATATATATATATATATATATATATGTATATATACATATATATATATATATCGGCGGGAGAGCCTATGGTGCGCTGAGGCTGGTGGTGGCTAGATCCTGACAGATGGTCTACCCACTACTGCTACTGCTGCGCCATAGTCTCATGTTCTGGGCGCCTCCACTTGGCGACCGCTGGGTGGGAGTTGGGTTTGGCCCTTCTCCCTGCTAAGATCCAGGACACCAATCCGCATGAGTCAGCTAACTGACCATGTGCTAGACCCGCTGTCTTTCGGGTGTTCATTTAATCGAAGGCTTTGGCTGAGGACCCGAGTCGTTCTCCTGTCAGGATTGGGCGCCCTGGCAGTATCCTAGTCCATCGTCTCTGGAGGTTAGAAAGTGGTCGATGGCCCACTTCCCGTAAAACCTAGCCATGGGAGACAACAGGTTACGGGTTATAATCTCACAGCTCGATTGGCGTAGAGCACGAGGGCCACGCATTGTCTCTGACGGTGGGAGGACACCTCCTGGTGTTCAATGGTTTGCTACTGCCCGCCTCAAGCCAGGCAGCCCCTGGTCAAATTGGTGTAAACCCGCCAAAAACCCACCTGCGTCTGGCCGTGGTCGCAGGTGCGTATCCAATTACGGTCGCAAAACGTATGATAACTGTTCCAGTACCTCAAAGGCTGCGTGTGACGGCCGTCAAGCAGATCCCCATCTGTCTCTGCAATCACATTCCCGAGCTGGATCTGCCCTCCACTGCCTTGTGGGTCAGGCTATTGAGCCAAAGGCTCCGGGTGGGGCCCCTCAAGCAAACCTCCGAATCCCCCACTGCCTTGTGGGTCAGGCTATTGAGCCAAAGGCTGCGGGTGGAGTCCCTCAAGCAAACCTCCGAAGCACAACGACCACCTTGCGTGCGATTGCCCACCAATGCAATCGTATGCCTGCGCGCAAAGCACTCAGCATCGGGTGCTGGAACGTGCGCACACTACTGGACCGGAACTCCAGCGAGCGCCCGGAGCGACGCACTGCACTGGTCGCAATGGAGCTGGCGCGCTACCACATCGATATTGCGGCGCTCAATGAAACTCGGCTCGCTGAGCAAGGTAAGTTACCTGAAGCAGGTGCTGGCTACACATTCTACTGGATGGGAAACGCCACCTCAGCACCGCGTGAACATGGAGTCGGATTTGCAATATCCGATCGCCTCCATGCCTAGCTGGTGGGTGAACCAACGGGCATCAGCGCGCGACTGATGACTGTTCGCCTACGACTCGGAAGAGGTAAGTTTGCTACTTTCATAAGCACGTACGGTCCGACCATGTGTTATCCTGATGACACGCGTGATCAGTTCTACACTGAGCTGTCCTCCGTGATACGGTCTGTGCCGAAGAGCGACCGACTATTTCTGCTGGGTGATTTCAACGCGCGCGTTGGGCGTGATGCATCAGCGTGGACAGATGTTATCGGTGAGCATGGCATTGGTTCAGCGAATGCGAACGGTGACAGGCTGCTCTCACTGTGTGCCACTCACGGCCTGACGATCACGAACACTCGGTTTGCACTGAGTGCGAGTGATGTAGCAACTTGGACGCACCCACGGAGTGGTCACGCTCACCTGCTCGACTATGTCATCGTACGTCAGCGTGATATGCGTGAATTGCGCATGACACGTGTACTGCGTGGAGCTGAGTGTGGCACTGATCACAAATTGGTTCGGACCAAACTGTACATATAGTTTCTTAAATCGATGTAATGCACTCCCGCCGTGAATCGGCGTAAATTTAACATTCTCTCGCTCGGTACTGTGGCGAAACGTACTGCGCTGGAGAAGGCAATGGCTGCACGCCTGCGTGATGTGGACTTCATAGCCACAGTGGGCGACCTGTGGCACCACATTCTCGACCAGGTGACAGCTGCTGCCGAGGAGATCATCGGGCGCGCAAACTGTAAGCGGCCTGACTGGTTTGATGATAACAATGTGACGATTGGCGCACTGGTGTCAGAGAAGAATGCAGCATTTGCTGCACGTTTTGCAGACCCCATTGACTTGGGGAAGAAGAGTCAGTTTTGCAAACTTCGACGCCGACTGACCCGAGAGCTCCGTCGCAATAAAAATGCACCGTGGATGGAGAAGGGGAAACAGATGAAATGCTACGCCGAATGTCGCCAACACATGGAATTCTTCGACTCCTTGAAGGCGGTGTATGGACCGAGATTGGAGCCGCTGAGTGCACTGATCGATAGTAGTTCAGGCGCTACCTGCACCCAGACTGCAGACATAATGCAGGTCTGGCGGAAACACTTTAACTATCTCTTGAACGACCGTTCAGAGATCGACTGGCCTACATTGAACGGCCTGAAGCAGCACGATGTGAAGGCGAATCTGGCGGACAAGCCGAAACAGGATGAGACGCAGAGAGTACTTGCTCAGCTGCGAAACGGCAAATGTGCCGGAGGTGACGGGATCCCAGCTGAAGTATTGAAACACGGTGGACCTGCGTTGTTGACTGCGCTTCACCACTTGGTGCAACGCGTGTGGATTGAGGAGGAGATGCCTGTTGAGCTGAAGGATGCCCTTGTGCTACTACTATACAAGGGCAAAGGGAGCAAGCAATGTTGCACGAATTATCGTGGCAGCAACTTGCTGAGTTGTGTGGGCAGGGCGATTGCACGAATCCTGCTCAATTGCCTCGTGAGTCAGATTGTGGAACCTAACGTGGCGGAAGAGCCATGTGGATTCCGTTCGGGTCGCAGCACTATAGATATGGTGTTTGCGGCTCGTCAGTTGCAAGAGAAGTGCAGAGAACGACACCAGCCATTGTACTCGCTTGTTGTTGATTTCACCAAGGCATTTGATACGGTGAACCGCGAGGCACTGTGGCTGGTGTTGGGTAAGTTTGGTTGCCCGCGTAATTTTGTAAGTTTAATTGAATGTCTGCACAGTGGTATGCGAGCGAGGGTGCAGCTGAGTGGAGAGACCTCTGATGACTTTGCAGTTGTCTCTGGTGTGAAGCAAGGCTGTGTCTTAGCTACTGCCCTGTTTAATATATATCTTCATGCAATGTTGCCTTGTGCTTTTGATGCCGCTGGTGCTTACGGTGTTCGTGTGGAGCACCGTATTGATGGTGGGTTGCTGAACATCCGTCGTTTCGATGCGAGAACTCTAGTCTGGGAGATAACTATCCGTATGTTGCTGTTTGTTGACGACTGTGCGTTGTTTTCACACAGCGCGGATGAGTTGCAGCACATGACTAGTGTTCTGGCTTCGACAGCGGCCAAATTCGGGCTCACCATCAACACAAGCAAAACTGTCTGTCTCTTTCAGCCTTCACCGGAGGTGCAATCTTTAATATTGCCGCAAATCAGCATTGGTGCTGATGTATTGGAAACCACCCGCTTCTGCTACCTTGGGAGTGTGATGTCGACCGATCAGCAGCTACACTTTGATTTGCGTATCCGTGTGTCGAAGGCGGCAGCGGCATTCGGGCAGCTTGAGTACCGAGTGTTGAACAACCATCAGCTTACCATTGGCACGAAGCTGCTGGTGTACAAATCCATGGTACTCTCCGTTCTTCTATACAGCAGTGAAATGTGGACGATGTACCGTCGGGATGTGCGATATCTCGAGCGGTTCCATCAGCAGTGTCTGCGACGAATTTTGCGGATCGGCTGGGGCGACAGAGTTGCAGACACAGAAGTGTTGCGCCGAAGTGGGATGTATGCAGTGGACTGCATACTTTTATTGAGACACCTGAGATGGCTCGGTCATGTGAGCCGTATGGATTCGACGCGGATACCGAAACAACTTTTATACGGTCAGCTGAGTACTGGGAAGCGGCATGCTGGGAAACCAAAGTTACGTTACCAGGACATGATTAAAGTGAGCCTCACACGTTCTAACCTTGATTGCAGATCATGGGAATCGAAGGCGGTTGATCGGCGTGCATGGCGCGATCTAATCACGAAGGCAGTTGCTGAAGTGCGGGAGAACGACCTCATGCATGCAGAGAAGAAGCGGCAGTTGCGGAAGCGGCAAGCATCAATGAATAGTACTCCATCGTAATCGAGATCATGGTGCTGTAGAACACGCGGTCTCGAGTGCCTGAGTCAGGCAGGCCTAGTGAGCCATGAGAAAGGTCACTAGGGAGCACTGCCGAAGCGACGACAGGTCCCGCAGTGAACATAGGCGGCACCGGCGCAGCGTTTGTAGGCACGCTGAATTCCATTTACGAACCGGATGCTTGCATGTTAAGTCTAGTTTTTTCAGGTGTTGGGTTTACAGTTTTTACCTTGTGGTTTTTCTTCCTGATATAAATATCTCCCTGTACTCTATTCAATTAACTTGCACACGTCGCCTAAGCCAATTGTATTCGATTTCCACAACATTTTGTGTTCGTGGCATTCCGCGAACTATACCTTCTGACCTCGTGCACTGAGCTAGGATTTGTTTGGGAACAACTTATTACATATGCTCATTAAATTAAGGTTTATATCACCGTTTCCTTATGCATTAATCGAGTTTTTCTCTTTTTCTTTCTCTCTCAAGTGTTTGGCTGTTGTTTGATATCCCCGGTGTGGCTGCGCTTGATGTCCATGTTGACAAGGTGCCTACCTGTCTATAACCCACTACCTCGTCCACACTGGCTCCAGGAGACAGTTGGTCGTTGCTGGAGGTGACGGGATGCACGGCTCTTGTGGAAGTGCTAGGCTCAAAGAGCGGTTCCATGCACACAGTGTGGAGCGGACTACGGTCCAGTCACCGCCTTATGTGCGCTTGATTCCCTAAATACAGCGTGCTTGTGTTTGCCTGTGAAGGAGTGTGGGCCGGTTCCGTTGATGAAACGTGGCTCCCATCCGCATGCCTCCCGGTCTTATTCCTTCCGGTTTACACTGGATATGGGGTGTGTGGTTGGAGCTGTGGGTGGTGCAGCGCAAGCCATCCATGGTCCCTCTGTAGGCGCAGGCGTCTTGTGGCTTGCCACAGTGACAGGCAAATCCGAAACCGGATGCCGGCAACCATATGCGTATATATATGTACTGGTCCTGCAGAAAAGGTAAGCGCTTCCGGCGGGGTGTGTTGATCAAGGATTGATTTCATGCACCTACTGTGGAGCGGACTACGATGCAGCCACCGCCTTGTGTGCGCTTGATTCCCCTAAAGGCAACGTGTTTGCCCTTGCTGTGAAGGAGTGTTGGCCGCCTCCGTCGATGAAACGTGGCTCACCTGCACATGGCTCTTGGTCTTATTCCCTCCGGTTTACAATTGATATGGGGTGTGTGGATGGAGCTGTGGGTGGTGCAGCGCATGCCATCTATGGTCCCACTGCAGGCGCAGGCGTCGGGATACAAAGGCGACGTGTTTACACAGGACATTCGCAATCACCTAACCCATGGTGTCCCGGTACTGGAGTCAGGATGATATCTAGCTACGCAACGAAGGCGCTGTATACACCGCATAACTGGTTGCAGATATGTTATCCTCTCATGTGAAGTACCACTGTGAAGGAGCTGGAATGTGGATGTAATTGAAGGACAGTTGTAATGCACTACTTTGTTATATGTCACATACGACTGGTAGGAAGGAATACCCTTACGGAAGGTTATGCAACCGCAATTGTGCACTGAGTCGCACATGTAAGTAGGCTGAAGTATGATCCGGAACAATAGGTAGGGGAAGGTATTCTGATGTGGAAAATAATGCCCCCTGCTGTTTTTACCAACTGCAATGCTCCGGGAATGGCATCGTAAAAGGAATATTGATATAAATAAATAAAGCAATTAAATAAATTAACTTTTATTCTCGACATTGCGAGGCACACTTGTACAGGCATGATCATGTTTAGCTAACATAGTGTGATCAAACTGTACAAAGAGTACATGTTTGGCATAACAGTGAATGTAAGTGTATAAATAAATAAATAACTAGTTTATTCTCAGTTTCATAGAGACACACCAACACAGGCATGATCAAGGTTTAAAAAAAGATGTGTATCACGATGATACATATGGTTCAATCGTGTGTAGTTGAAACCGTGTCGGGAAAATTTGATATGTGTGTCTGGTCGACTTACCAGTATGTAGTTGTGGGCAGTGACTATATTCATTGGCGAGTCACATCCGCCATGTCACAGTGTTGGTAAGCAGACATTTGTGGCTTTTTA
>OX104070.1:45271544-45363380 GCA_944474145.2 Dicrocoelium dendriticum | reverse complement strand
GGGGGCGATGTAATGCGGGCCATGCGTAGTAAGCGTTGGCAATTGCCACAAATGTGGCTTGCTTGTCGGCACTGAAGAGTACTCCCTTTGTGACCTCGCCCGCATGACTATTGCACGGAGAAGTATTATAGATGGCATAAGAGAGGACGCATGCTCGCAAAATAACTGCTAGCCATTTAGACGTCAGTATCTTAAATCTATGTATGTGCAACGGAGAAACATTTATAACGCCGGTACCTGTACCAGCCGCCATCAATGGTGGTTACTTAGACCATGTATGTTCCAAGCCACTGGCATCAATATTACCAATAGGTAAGGTTCAAATATTGGGTGCACTTGCCTGGAATACATATTCGTGGTTATCCTTTGTTTGTCCCATATCATCTGTTTCATTATGGGTACAAGGATAGGGTATATGTTTGGCTGCATAGACGTTGTGGGCCGGCGTTTATTGAGCCCAGCCTGACGTCACACGAGTGTCATCATTACGGTCGGTAATGATGCGTACTTAGAACGTCACACGGTTCCATGGACGTTGTTTACTGTTTCCATGTAAGTGCTTTGGCAGGTGCACCAACACCGCCACGATAAAAGCAGCAGCCGTTGCCTCCACATGCCTTACTGTGGGGCGTATGTAGGTCCTACACCGGTGTTATAAGAACGGCTATTGTCAAAGTATGCACCATAGATATTGCAAGCCTCCAACATGAATAACGACCAAGGGAATATACGTGTGATATCGGACGTTATCATCACTACGATGGAAGCCACTGACTTGGGCTAAAGTGGTGGTTAAAGAAGCATGGACTGAATGTCCGTTGTAAATGATATGGATGCAAGATAAACGCGTGTGACACGGAAGTTGATGTTGTGGATCATGGAATGCAAACTGTTCACATCACTTCGGCTGCATAATCTCTGAAATATGGCATGAAAAGCAACGCGGACGTCTTTACCGATTCCAAATATTCACGACATTATGGGGAGCGGTTTCTGCGCTCTTGACCCACAACGCGCAAGCACTGAGGAACGGTGAATGGAAAATGGTGTACCGAACGAACATTGGAAAGAGAAACGTGTGACCTTCACAGAAAGTAAAGTTACGTAAGCAAGTTACATGCATGTTTCCCCAAAGTGGGCTGTTAGGCTGCGTATGTGGCAACATAAAAGTCCACTAGATGCATATCTAAAAACGAGCAGTCGATAGGAATGGTTACAAGCACCTGATGAGGTACCAACAGCACTGAAACCGCTTAGTACATCGCGGCCAGGGAGAGCGAGGGGATATGGTAAGGAAGGTGCAATGTTATACGACGGTAGAGAATATGGGTGACGACGACGGACCCACCCACTGAACCAACCGCCAAGTGATGCATTACATGCAAGCCGATGCGTAGTCACTAGGGGCTTGTAATGAGGCACCAGAGGCGGATGGGACAGAGCGTGGCCCTAAAAATTGCCGTGGGGTCGTTCACGAAGGTATGGGAAAGCGGACGTGGTCATCATTGCGGACTCCCCGGGAGCAGGAGGACGTGCTGGGGGTAGTTGTGAAACTTCAATACCAGTGGTGTGGTAAGCGGGTTCGGATACAAAGCAAGGAAGCACGGGCAAACGTCATGGGACTGAGAAGGTAATCATTGCAGTAGGGAAGCTTACGTAAAAGTCTTAAAGGCACAACGATTGTGCAGATGGGGTACGGTGATTGACATGCCGGTGAGATGTTGCGCGCGGTACCCATTTGGGCGATCGTGAACGCAGTGCACTGGAAGCTAGGGTGCAGAGGGGAGGCACGTTACTGATTAGTATATCGTAATAACGTAAGGACGTACTGACGCGGCGTTCAAAGTGGAGTCGTGTGGACATCCACGTGGGCGGCGGACTGGCGGCTAGTAGGCGGTTCGCAGGCATAGTGCTAAAATGTGTGTGTTTATCACATTACCACGTACTGACTAGGTTTCCAAAGTGGATGCATGTGGACATACAGGTAGGCCGTGGACTAGCAGGTAAGACGCGGATGCGAGGCATAGTTCTGAAAAGGGAATCGTAATCACAAATAAGGACGTACTGACTGGGTGTTCAAAGTGCAGTCATGTGGACATTCACATGGGCGGCAGACTGGCGGCTAGTAGGCGGTTCGTAGGCATAGTGCTAAAAAGTGTGCGTTTGTCATATGATCTCCGTGTACGCTCCAACTGCATGCATTGGCGACTATGTGAAGGACGAATTCTACCGAGATCTACGTCAGGTCTGACTAATGCTAAAAATTCGGATGTCGTTATCCTTGCTTGGGATTTTAATGCACGGGTTGGCCGCCTGTTACCATACTAACGCTACTTTGGTGGTCATCACGCAATGGATGAGAAGCGCTCTGATAACGGAGAGAGACTTATTACATTGTGCGAGGCCAACCGTCTGTTTCTTTCGAGCACTAACTTCAGAGGTACGAAGAAGCGTTCCGCAACGTGGCGTCCCCCTTCGCCAACACAACCGTGGTCTCCAATTGATCACATTGCAAATAGCTTCAGATGGCGCCGCAGCGTACCGGACTGCAGGTCCTTTCGGTCCACTTTCGTTGACTCAGATCATGCTCTGCTCTGCGCGAAAATCCGTATGTGTTTTGGAGGATCCCGAAACGCGAAGCACCGCAACATTCATGTAAACAGCTTAAATGATTCCTTTGTCCAGGCGGGCTATCGGTCTTCACTGGCATATGCACTCAGTTGCAATCCACCGCCAGAAGTGGAACAACACTGGACTTGTATGCGGAAGGCGATGACCATTTCCGGACAGTCATACTGCGGTCTAACTCGACGCTCTTTGAAGTCTTGGATCTCTGCTCGTTCTCTGCAGCTGCTCGAACGCCGCAAAGATATTCCCGCGGAATCAGATTGCAACCAGCGGCGCCGTTCTGCCAACCGGATGCTCCAGCAAAGCGCACGCAAGGATCGTGAGACATGGTGGTCTGAGCGTGCCTTAGAGATGGAGACTGCTGCCCTCTCTGATAACACTGGCAGCCATTCCCAACTCAGTTGGTCCGCTGACCTCAGGAAGCCTGGTGTCAGTGAGGTCATTTGTGAGGTGGATGAGTCAGCGATCACCAACCAACAGAGGCGTATGCACCGCTGGGCCGAGCACTTTCACTCGCAGTTCAACTGGCCTCTTGGAAGTGTAAAGCACTGCTCAAGAATTGGCTACCCTCGCTCCCGTGCTCACTCGAAGGCGTACAACTTGAACACGTAGATAGTTTCGTCTACCTTGGGAGCTGTGTTTCCGCTGACGGCACCAGCAACAAAGAAGTTTCGCTTTGTATCGCTAAAGGTCGATCAGCATTTGTCAGTCTGAGGCACTTGTGGCGCGGTGTAGACGTCTCTTTCTCACTAGAGGGCCGCATTTACAGTGCATCAGTCCGCTCAGTATTGTTGCACCGGTGCGAGTTCTGGCCGAATCGTGTGGAAGACATGTCTCGTCTTTCTGCGTTCCATGCCGGTTCCCTAAAAAGGGTCGCTCGTGTTTGGTGGCAACATGCAGTTAATAATAATGACGTTCCACGTCAAATCGTGGGGAATGCAAGTTTTTCCTTCAACAAACTGGTTTTGTTGCGCCCGCTAAGACGGCTCGGTCATGTCCTACGCCTGGCACCTGAGCATCTACCGCGTCGCGCTCTATTCGCTCGTCAAGGACATGGCTGGAAGCGACCGCGTGGTGGTCAGCCTTGCACTTGGCGGCAGCACATGAAATCGCTGACGTCGTGTCTGGCCATACGTACGTCTTCCATTTGCTAGACTGTTGAGATTACACACATACATACATTTGCCTAGTAGCCGGGTGGTAGCATACTGGAACCATGCCAATGGGTTGCTCGTACCTCACCTGGCATGCAAATTTCGTATTCATTTTCCTTTTTCATTTATGTCTTGCGGCATAGTATCTGTGGTGTTCCACACCTACAGCTGACGTGTATAATAATGCAGACGACTATGAAATATAACACGACGGGTTGGGGAATTCCCATCCAACTTACATATACCGCCATTTCCGGGGTGCTACAAAGGTGACCGCCAGCATAATCAATGACACGTACCATGATACAAACCCGCTGTTTACAGATAACCCAGCGATTTAAAAGACAGTACACACCAACCTCATTTGCGAAATCTAATCCCCAGCGCCTTACCATGCTACCAATGATGACTGAAGTGCCTAACCCGTACCTACCCATTCCCCTTCCTTTGTCCTTGAAATTTGCAGGCTTGGGCTGGCCACAACCCACGGGAATACAGGGCGAGGTGGCTCTTTATCAACGGCACAGCCTTAACAGGTTACTATTGCCTGGTATAAGTAACCTGCTTAGTGACTGCCCTGTGACCATAGCGGACCACATGTTGGACGTATTGCAAACCCAGCACGCCTCTCTAAGTCACTTACAGGACGGAGGCTTACAAGAATGCTTTACGGCATACATCCATGGGTATATATTGCTACCATAACCTGGCATGGTGTTTCTTTTCAACGGTCATACGCACACAATCCTGTAAGTTCCCTTATCTAAGGGCGTATTCCTTTCTTGATCCCACATAACCCTGACATGTGATTATCTGCTTACCATATTGGTCTAGGGTTGTGTAGGCTGTCTCTCCTAATACTATCTCGTAGCTATCAGCCCGTTGATAAAGTGGGGTTGGTTTCCGTAGCTAACATGCACCTTCCATCAACCATACATCCACCAAAAATCCCTGCTTCCTTCCCCGAAAGTTACCCGCATATCTGCTGGCCGGATTAGCCTCTTCCTTCTTCCTAAGCCCGTCTCCCCTGACCTATGTCCCCTGTTTTTGGGCAGCTGCTACGCGACCTACATATAATGACTGATGTTTAGCACCTCCACTGATCCTTCCTTTTCCTTTGCTTCCATGGTTCCTCTTCCACATGTTCGCATCTAAAGGCATTTCAATCCGATGATACACATAGTTGTCTGAGCCACTTAGACCACCGTCGCGTTGCGTCCGCTGCTTGTAGCCTACTTCATGCGTTCGTCTTGATTTCACTTATTTTTTGATGTTTACTTACATACCTTAGACCATAAGTTATCTTTTTACTTAGCGTACACAACACATTCACAGTAAGGAACATGGTGATCTTGAAAGAGTGGCAATAGGTGCGATACACATAACGGAGTCAATCATTCAACGTATTCATAGCAAGCCACCGCATCATTTTACAACAAACGTACGGCCATGTGATTCTCAAATTACCGTGCAACACGGCGATCTGAGATGAAACGGCGCACAGCATGGGAACCAAACGGGCCATGTATCCTTACGTGTGCAACGGTATACCAGAAGCGCGGTGAGGTGAAAGAGTGATAATCACCCATAACGCTCTTATCTCTGTAGGGCTGCAAAGGGGAATAACTGCGTAAAATTAGTTACAACGGTTAAGTGAGCAATCTACTCATCGTAATCGCACGTGTAGGGGTCGTCGTTCACGCTGCAACCGATGTGTCCTGCACGTAATCATGAACATGATGGGTAACGGATGCAGCACATATGTGACGATGGTGTGCAAACACTCCTTCCGCGGGAACTCAGCCTACAATGACATGTCATCGTAAACAGTAGGCACCGAAAGTGTAGTTCAGTTGATATTAATCCCCGGACTGCGCGTTACGGCGGCAATGAATAACTGCAACGGGGGCCTAGTTGGAAATTTTGGTTAACGTACACCTTACCAAATGGCTGCCATTCACAAGGATCTTCACGCACCGCCTTAGCCTTCCATTCAGCAATCACAGTGCAGGCAGGTATACTCCTCTTCGCCGTTGTATGCCGCGCAACTTTGATGGAACCAACGTTGGCATACGTCACACATAACCCACTGAACTTCATTAGCAACGGTTGCGTTATCCTCCTCCTTCAGACAAAATGCGCATAGGTTTAATACCGACGGATCCGGTATCCTGCGCCTCCTTTTTCCGCTTTAGAACGAACGGAGGTGGTGGTTCCGAGACGCCGAAATTTGGAAAGACGTGCCGAGGTGTATTGCGAAGGAACCTCCGTCACTCGCGGTTTAATAGGCGATTTCCGTTTTCTGGAGCTAAACGATGCAGGTTTCCCATTCTCACTGCTGTGGTCCCCTGAATAAATATCCTCCGGCACCTCACGTACACCATCGTTAGGCTGCACGGAGCTTGTGCTTGGCACGCTGTCCCCATCATTTGGCAGTCCACATCTCGCCGTTCTGTGCCACGAGCGTCCCATTAATCGAGCGTGCCAGTCTTCCACATCCAGCGAAATGGGGTCACTGCAGTGCCGCGTAGTGCAGTACAGGGATACATCACTATCCTAGGACATCAACTCCGCCAGCCTCCTAAGACTCCTCAGTACTGTGTCGTGCCGCGCCGCTCCAAGGCTGCACACCTGAGTTTTCAGTTCCGCCATCACCTCCTCCGTCTTGTAAAGTTTAGTCACCCTGTCCACCGCGCATAGCTCAAGGACATCTCCTGCATCAAAGAAGGTGACATCCGTAAATCCCGCAGCCTCCGGGGAGCAGTCAACCGGCCGACTGCATGGAGCATTCCATCTACAATCTCCTACAATACTGCCAATGGGCTTCCCCTTCATGGCGGTGACGTGGCACATGTGCGCACATGGCATTCGCCATTGCAGGTGAAATTCACATTCGCAAGAGTCATCCATCACCTTATACCGCCGCCTCTTTGCACCACGGGTGCATTCCACCACCCAGTGCGTGCCCGCATCATGCAATGAGGTTATCCCCGCATTTCTCCAGTGCCTCAACATCTGCTTACGAGCGTACGGAAGAAACCGAGTCAATATGGGGTTTGCAAGCGACAGCTCCACAGGTGGAACGTATGGCGTCGCACTGTGTCTCCCAATCGCCATTTGCCGGTCTTGCATCCACGAAGCAACTCTCTCAATAATCACAGTGAATAACGATCGTAGGGAAGATTGCTCTGTCAACTGTTTCTTCAGATGTTTATTTTCATTCTCCACTCTGTTCGTCGTTGCGCAACCAAACAAACATACCGCGCGCTGACGATGAGCCGCCCATGAGGATGCCCATGGAAGCCATGTACGCCGAACGTAACGGTACAATTCCGCACTCTTGCCTGCAAGCGCTCTCAGAATCCCGCTGAAATGTCGCGCATCACGGGTGTAAACCAACAACATCAGCCATTGCCGAAGGAGGTTTCGCACACCGGGATTTAGACCAGCAAGTTGTGCACACCGTCGGTACATATCCCTCATGACGTGAAAACGGCAAAATACAACCGCCGCGTTCGGATACGCGGACATCAGCGCGCCAACTTGCGCCATGCACTTGTCCATAACCAGAGTTTGCACTGACGATGTGCAAGGCAACATCTCTTTCATAGATTCCACCGCCAGTCTGTAGCTGTACGCCGTCTCATTTGGCAACAACGCGTAAAAAATGAATACGCAAGTCCCGTTACATCTATTAACATACAGTGCCACAGTATATAGCCGCCATAGTTCAACTGGTGCGTTGCATCGGCCAACAACACCTCACAGTACCGGGCAGCTATGGATTCCATGCAAGACGGCACGAAAAATACATATTTAACTATGGTTCCTTCCCTCACTACCCGACATGTGCCATTCTTCTCCAGCAAATCGGTCACCTCGCACACCTCCCCCGCCTGCTGCTTACGGTGACGCCTTGTCACCGTCTTTATGTCGTCTACTGTCAACACTCGCCCATGCTTCCGGTTCATGTACCGACGAATCTCACGGGTACTTCTAAACACTGACATAAGGCTCACAATCTCTTGCTCCTCAGCTTCCGTCAAGTGCCGATTCTGCGGATACAGCCACGGAGTACCCAAATGGAAATCATGATTATGCCGCAGCTCCACTTCACCACGCTCGTAATAATCACCCCTCAATACTATGGAAAACCTTGCTTTGCAGCCCAGCATTCTATAACTATTTGGTCATGTTAGAGCATTATCAATACCACACTTACCGTTTACCACGAACGTTCCGCCGAGTACCATGCACACACTGGTAATGCACATATTGGTATGGATACCCTTCTGGCAAATCATCCCCGTCATCCGTTTGTACCGAGTTCGAGTAACCACTGACCGCTTATAAAAGGCAGTCGCAGTAGCCTGCTGAAATTTCTTCACATCCTGTTCCATGTCCGCAAATTTTCGCGAATACAATCTCACCAAACGATTAAACGTAGGAAGATCGTCCACCATGATGAGAGCATCTAACGACGCGCCAGGTTCAAAACTGCGCTTCGTTAGCTACTTGAACAACAACAACACCTGTTAAAAGCCACAAACTTTTATATTACCACGTACCCTAACTCCTCATGGAACTGTTCATTATACACCATACAACATCAATAAGCGGCCTAGTCCACTTTTAGCATGGCGTACAATACCACCCTCACCAAATTATGCGCATAACAGGTTCGTTAGAATCTTGGTCCGATCCACGAAGAGAGCGTCGGAGTAATCGAAAACAGCTGATCGTAATTTGAGGGCGGTGCTTTTTGCTGTACTGGGTGCTATGGAGGAATGTTAGGAAATAACTCGCTAACGCTTACTAAGGATTTATTAAATGTCTATTGATTTAGAGGAACTGAGATTGGTGGTACATTATTTTACAATGTATGGAGGGGTGTTTGTTTTAGTTCTCAGGTGTTGTTTCGGTTTCGCTGCAATGGCTGTTGATGATACTATTGCGTTGCGTGCTATTTTTTGCCAATATTATGGCATTTGATGAATTCGAAGAAGCCTTGAGGAGGTTTTAAGTTCAGATGGCGACAAGTTTTACCAACATGATGTTTTGACCGCTGTGTCGGATACTAAGAGGTCAGGTCAAGGAATAGCCAAAGGGAGAGGGTACAGATTGGTACAATATCGTTGTGTCCGTTGCAACAGGAACGGAGAAGGTGCTAGTCGGTAAGTGCGAACGTTGTTTTATGTGTACTTCCTGTCGCATAGGTATGTCAGCCGCGGTTGTAAGGCGAGCATAACCATCAGTGTGAAGGTTATTTATTATGAGATAGACACGCATTGGTTCGTGCATAATCATACTTTTCACTTGCGGAATCCAACCTCCTCGTGGTGCCAGCTGGGTGGTTCGGGTTTAACCCGTTCCAGTTAATAGTTCGGCGGCAGTGTTCCAGGACGTGGTGGGTTTTCGCCTGGCAAGCGTTCTCTCTATAAAAAGCCACAAATGTCTGCTTAACAACACTGTGACGTGGCGGTCGTGGCTCGCCACAAAATAAAGTCACTGCCCATTGGATATCTGGATAATCCTTTCCAACCCACGGACACCAATCTTCTACTCGCACATTGCTGACGATAGCAAACATTCAAGAATGGAGCAGCACAGTTACAAGCGCAAATTGCACAGCTACATAAACGCACACACAATTACATACTTACATTCCCCCTGCACAAACAAGCACTGTTATGGCAAACATATCGGATTTTTGCAAATTCTTGATCACGCATTGTTTTGTCAAAATGATCATGCCTGTAAAGGTGTGCCTCGTCTTGTCGAGAATAAAAGTTTTATTTATTTATTTATTTAATCAGCGTCTGAATCCCAAAGCGGTGCGGTATGTGTGAGTTGATGCAGTCATTCCGTAATACCGGCAAACTGCGAGGCTATGTGGTGGAGAGGTATAACAAACGAGTAAATCGACAGGGCCTCTTTTCTCTCCGCCATCCCTTAGGTGGGATATCGAAGGGGAACGATATAAACGCGGTTGCGGAATTGTTTCGTAAGAAGGTCGCTGGGCGTGTAAAAAGGGATGGTTCGCAGGATCGATTTCTATTTTTCATACCCGCATCGATTACTTCCGTAGTGGCGAAATACGGGGACGTGCTTCTTGCAGATGCCACGCATCAGAGGAACTGTGGTTACATTCTTTGGTCCTGCATGGTAATTGACGGTTTCGGCGTAGGTTGGAACGTGTTTTACGCTTCGATGCCATGCGCACACATTGTGCGGGTTGCAGGCATGTCAACCACCGACATAACCCCGCTCATGCACAGAATCCGTTGGTCAATGCGGGAGTGTCAGCTTCCCATCCCTGATTGCGAAACGTTCTCAGGGGAACTTCAACCGGTGCGTAAGATTCACTGTTACCGTGGTTTTACATAGAAGCTGTGTTGCTGTAAGACATTAAATGGAGCCGGCAGCCTCTTTTATTTACAAGCGGCCAGCTTATGTGAGCAGTCAGTTAGCTCTATTGTATATGGTAGCATCGCCGTGACACCTTAAGTGGAGTCAACAACATCTACTAATTATTGGCGGCCAGCTTATGTAAGTAGTCAGTTAGCCCTATTGTATATGGTAGCATTGCTGTGACATCTTCTGTGGAGCCAGCAACGTCTATTGATTAATAGCAGCAAGCCTATGTGAGTAGTTAGTTAGCTCTATTGCGCATTGCTGTGAGACATTAAATGGAGTCGGCAACGTATTTTAAGTACTGGCCACCAGCTTATGTTAGTACTCTGTTTTAGGTATTACGTATACTGAACCACATAATCGCCTCGTTATCTCTTAGTCATCCGACGCTAACCATTCAAAAAGCCTTTGCTAGTAAGTATACCTATTTAGTCTACCGCTTATTTATCTACTGAATTAAGTTTAAAAGCTCATTCACCCTATTAAAAAGGAGGCATCTACACACCGTTATTTAGGGCGTAATATATCACCCAGCAAATCAAGAAATGCACGGCTTTTCTGAATTCCGCTTTTCCCTTTCTTACGCATGTCTTTTTCATATCGCCTCATACCACTGCAATAACACAGCCCCTTTTACTGCAGGAAACTTCTTTGTAAATATCCTCACCATTGGGTGTGCCATTACCGCCAGCTAAACTAGCGCCGATTACAGCATGCACACATTTTATTCACGCTCATTATTTGCCCTTACATAACCACTTATTAAAATTAAAGCTTTTGCCATTTCATAAACACAACATAATTTAAATAAGACTTAATTTTCATACATTTTTTCACATGACGCCATAACAGTTGTTTACCTTTGCAAATCTTTGACAATGATGTACCCGGGTTCCAAGGCCAGCAACTTACTTTCGCGCGTCATCTTGATTCAACCCCCATCCGCGAAAGTCTCATTTCCACCATCTGGTCAGACTGCGTTAGTCCAGATCGACGGGACATCTGTTAACGGAGGATATGACCGCAGCACAATCTTCTGCACTTCACCCTGAACAGCGTGTATGTGTGAAACTAACATGGATATAACATAATACATATTTCCATCTAATACGTAGCTGGGACTAAGTTAAAATAATCGGTACATATTTTCATCTTTCCCTAGCTGTGAATGGTCCCTCACATCGTCGAGAAATAAAAAATTATTTATTTATTTAAAGGACTGTGTTGCGCTGCAGGAACAATTAAACTGTCCCAAATGGAAGAACCGTCAGAGCCATTAAATACTTTGTCTGCCATTGCAATCCCATTGCTATTTAAGAGACCGCAATTCCATATTCGTTTGGCGTTTGCAATCACCGTCAACAATAATCTTGGTCAGTCTTTTGAAGTGTGCGGGTTAGATCTAAGCACCGACCGCTCCCTTGAAAATTACCTTTTGCGTGCTTTAAAGTCGGAAAATCTGATTACCTCCATAAGTGCACCGACAAGGTTACAATACAAAACCTTGTATACCCCCAACAATTGTGAATCCAGGTCCATTCAAAAGTTGAGATTGTTCCTCCATTTTTATACAACCAGATGACGGTAACACTAACAGTATTGCCTAACAACAAGTATTTGGAATTTACGTCTATTACAAAGCTTAGATTTTTCTTCTCATTCATTTTATTTACCCACACTAAGCCAAAGCAACACTTTGCTGGACAGTTAGTTGACTATAATAGTAAAACTGAGACGATCAACGTCGACCAACTGAAACCCGCTTTCCTTGATGCTTCTCTTCAGTGCTGAAAGCGCCTTTACTGCTTGTGCCATCAAGGCCAGCGCCGCAACCCCTTTACGTCAATCCGCCCCAGCGGAACCGATAGCCTCAACCGACGTCCCTCCTACACGACCCACAATAAACCCTCGGGGTAAGGAAGTAAAATCACCCTACGCTTTTCCGATTTACATACCGTTTGTTACTTCCCACAAAGCATCCCTCATATGCTAGGGTAACCGTTTCCCAAAATCTACAAGAAAAAGCTTAAAAAGTTTTGAAACTACCAAAAGGTGCAAAACTTACTGAAAAACAGTTTTGCACGTTTTCGCTCATCACAATTTTGTTCATTACTGTGAACTCACCCTGATCCATTGAAGCATGTTTTTCATATATACAACATCGGGTGCTTGCCCCTTCGTTTCACCTTTCGCTGGATCTCGATACTCCAGGACTGACGGTTTGGACTCATGAGCTAGAGATAGCGGAGGGGCAGTGGAACCCGGCGCATAGGACTTGGCGGCTACCGCCATGGTCACTAAGCTATGGAGCTCGGCGAGTAGTGCATGCACTGCGCCTAGAAGTATACTTTCGGATATTGGATCACTCGCCGTGTGTTTTGGACTGCCACCCACAACCTGAATTGTGGCCATGGTTGCCTTTCAAGTCAGTCATTGCCAATACGAACACTGGGACCGCCACCGAAGTGGAGGGTTTCAGTGTGGCTCTCGCCCATCCTCGTACTTCACGACCGAGAGTTTCGCCGTGGTTTAGACTAATGAGGTAGATAGCGGAGCTGGTAGTTGAACTCAACGCATAATGCTTGGCGGCTATCGTAATGATCGCTAGATTTTTGAGCTCCTCAAACAGTGCTGGAAACCGCTGTTAAAGGTTGCACATCTACATTTGCATGAGCCGCTGTGTGACTTGGATTTTGACAAGTCATCTCAATCTTGGCCTCGATTGCCTCGGAAGCCAGCCTCTGCCAATAGGGTCTCTGGTACCATCATGAAATTGGAGGGTTTTGGTGTGGGTCTTTCCCATCCGTGCACTGCATGACCGTTGGATTCGTCTCACCAAGTGGAGATAACGGAGCTGGGATTCGGACGCGGCGCATAGTACTTAGCGGCTATTGCCAAGATCAGTTGTCTATTAAGCTCATCTCACGGTGTTTGACGCAGCTGTTAGCAGTCGACTTTTGGGTTTCGGATCACGCACCTTGTATATTGGATTGCGACACGCAATCTCCATCGTTGCCTCGGTTGGCTACGAAGCCAGCCTCTGGCAATGCGGGCACAGGGACTGTCTCCTAATTGGAGGGTTTTGATGTGGCTCTCTCCATTCCCTGTATTGAACGACCGTGTGTTTCGACTCATCAGGCTGGGGTAGCGGGGCTGGGAGTGGAACTCGGCTCATAGTTCTGGGCGGCTTTTGCCATGATAACTATGCCTTCGAGCTCCGCGAACAGTGCTTGACGCAGCAGTTAGAAGTCTATTTTGGTATTTTGGTTCACGTTCCCTGTGTCTTGGATTGCGACACGCAATCTTAATCTTGGCCTTGGTTACATTTGAAGTCAGGTTTTGCTAACGCGGCCACGAAGACCTTCACCGAAGTGATGGGTCTTGGTGTGTTTCTCTTCCATCCGTTCACTGGGCGACCGATGGTTTAGTGTTAGTTTAGCTTCATCATGTTGAGGTAGCGGAGGTATGAGTGGAACTCAATGCATAGTGCTTGGCGACTATCACCGTGATCACTAGACAACTGTACTCCTCGTACTGTGCTTGACTCAGTAGTTAGCATACTTTTTGGGGTTTTGAATGACGCACCGTTTGTCTTGGATTTCGATACGCATTTGCAATCGTGGTTTCGGTTGCATTTGAACTCAGCTTCTGGCCATACTGTCAATGGGACCATCACCGAAATAAGGATTTCGGTGTGACTATCTTTCATCCGTTTCCTGGACTACCGCCGGTTTAGACTGATCAGGTAGATAAAGCGGAGCTGTGAGTGGAACTCGGCGCATAGGGCCTGGCGGCGATCGCTGTAATGTCTGGGTCACTAAGCTCCACGAGTAGTGCTTGACATAGCAGTTCCACCTCTTGCCTTGGATTTGGCCTCGCGCCGTGTGCCGTGGGTTGCGACACGCAGTTTTATTCGTAGCCTCGGTTACGTTTGAAGTCAGCCTTTACCAATGCGGGCACGGGGACTGTCTCCGAAATGGTGGGTTTCGGTGTGCCTCTCTCCATTCCCTTCACCGCACGACTGAAAGTTCCGTCTTAGTATAGGCTCATTAATTCTAGCTGATGGAGATCGAGGTGGAACTTCGCGCATGTTTCTTAACGGCTATTGCCATGATCACTATTCCATGGAACTCGCGAGCAGTGCTTGACACGGTGGTTAGAAGTAGATTTTTGGGTTTTGGATCATGCGTGGCTTGTCTTGGATGGCTGCACGCAATTTCAACCTTGGCCTCGGTTAACTTTGAAGTCAGTCTCTACCAATGCGCTCACTGGGACGGTCACCGAAGTCTAGGGTATCTGGAAGGCTTTTTCTATTCTTGCATTCCACGACCGACATTTTGGTTTTGTTTCGACTGCCCAGACTAAGCCAGCGGAGCTGCGAGTGAACCCGGCGCATAGTGCTTGGCCACTTACGCCATGATCGCTAGGATTTTGTTCTCAGCGAGCAGTGCTTGACACAGCGGTTGGTGATATAATCTCACTGGACGCGATTCCGAAAATGACACTTTACTGCTCCACAAAACGACTAGCCCAACAGAAAGAAAAAGCAGGAGGCCATTGAGCTTGACAAAATAACGTATTAACCGCCGTCAACAAACACTGTACAACTACCGCGGGCCTTGTCTGTATTTATAGGTCTCTTTCTGACCCTCAGTGTCCAGAATTGGAAGGTCAGCTACCAAGATTATTGGTTCCCCATATCTTTCGCTGGGTTGTCAGGTGGTTTGTAGTGACGCAGAATGTAGCACATTAGAGAACGTCCGAAATCGATGTGCTAATCATTAATAATCGAATAATCGCTAAAATTGTGAATTTTCTAGGCAAATCTTACTTTATCCCAGACACATCAGCTTCTGTGATATAGCCCAATATATTCGATGAAAGCCTAGTATTATTTGCATTGTTTGGGACGGTGTTCTCTGCCGGTTGGTCCATTTCCTTGGCAAAAGTGCTCCAGAATTGTGTTCCGTTGCTCGTGTGCTGGATTTCTTGCTCGACTGTAAGCAGTCGTCCACCGCTTATTTCGGCAAGTTGAAACTTTCCACCAATAAGTCGAAGGGAAGGTCAGTATGCCTTGCTTGATCTGGTTGGCAACTGTTGGCCGTAACTGGTTTGCATGCCGGGCCCAAATCTGTACCCCCCCGACATGACATTCTCGTGCTTGCTTTTGTCTGTCCCTGGCGTCCACTTCACGTGCCCTTCCCGATAGTCGCGTACTAGCAATTTCGGTCCAGGTGTAAACAATGCTTTCTTCGCTCCATGCCGCCGCTTAAAATCGTGTTCCATTCTGCGCATGCTTTCAGAAACATAAGTTTCCGAGCGCGATCGGATGGGACCGAAAGGCATGTGGAGCTTCCGGTTCATCATAGCCAGTACTGAAGAAAATCCGGCGCTTGTGGATTCAGTGTTGTTCGGTAGAGGAAAAGGAACCGGTCATCTAGCTCTTCTATACATCCCTCCCCTTTTGCTTTGTGGTCAGCTCGCTTGAACGTATCATTAAACCTTTCTGCTCGGCCATTCGACTGTGCGTGAAACTGCGGCGAGCGAATGTGCTGGACGGCGCATGGATTGCAGAACTCCGTAAAAGTTGCCAACGTGAATTGTGTGCCATTGTCAGTTACAATTGGCTCTGGACAGCCGAATCTGCTGAAGGTTTGGAGCAGTCTTGATACAGTGGCATTGGTGGTTGTGCTATCCATGAGAAATACTTCAGGTCGCTTGCAGTATGAGTCGACTATGATGAGGAAACTTCGGCCGTGGATCGGTCCTGAGAAGTCGACATGGATGAGGCACCGCGGTTTAGTAGCGTTTGGCAAGGAATAGAGTTCTGATTTATATGGCGCTTTCAAAACATTGGCGCACTCTTTGCGGCGTTTAGCTATTTCTTCTGGCTCTTTGTCCATGAAGGGCTAGTATAAATAACTGCGCGCAGTCGCCTTCATCCGGTTGATCTCAGAATGCCCGGCGTGGAACTGCCGGGTGCTCCTGAAGTGCCTTGGGGATGACCACACTTTCCGAAAATAGTATGCAGTCGCACAAAATAGAGTGTGGGTGTCCCCTCTGGAAGTACTGTTGCAAGTCGACAGATGAACAGAAACGTGGCCAAATTGTTTTGTGAAACTGTGTAAGTTTCTTGAGTACTGGGTCCCAAAGCGGTTCGGTTAATACAGCTTCCGCGATAAATAGTATACCGCACAATGCATCAGTTACCGGATAGTTGACGTCAGATCCGATCTCGACCGAGGCAATGCTTGTGCCCTCATGCTTTTGCTGATGGGCATCAATTAGGCTTGACAGTGCATTTGCTGGATCAATGGAAATTGTCGACAGGTAGTGGATCTCAAAATCATACCCCATTAAGATAAGAGCACAGCTTTGTAGCCGGTTGGCTGTGTAGGTCGAAATGGCCTTTTTCTAATCAAAAATAGCTAGCAATGGCTGGTGATCTGTCAGAAGCTTGAAGCGGCGGCCCTATAGCATTTTGTGGGCTTTCTTGACCACGAGCACCATGGTCAGTGCCACTTTCTCGATCTGGCTGTAATTCCTACCGGCTTTCGTAATTGTTCTGGCGGCATGGCTTGATGCACCTGTGGAGGGATCAAAATAAGTCAGAGGCAAGTTTACGGACAGCAATGTCTTGACCCGTTCGAAAGCATTCTGGCATTCTGATGTCCAGTTCCAAGTTTGGCCACTGGCTATCAGCTGGTTTACCGGGACACGCAGGCGGTGCATCTAAATCAAGAATGCGCTATAGTGGCTGATGAGCCCACGAAAGGAACGTAAGGACCGTAAATCTGTTGGTGGTGGCATTTTTCTCATGGCTTCTACGTTTTTCGGATCTGGTTGACGTCCATGTTTTTCAAGGATAAAACCGAGGTATTTAATGATCGCCGTGAAAAATGCGCATTTATCCTCGCGGATGCGAAAACCGTACGACTGTATACAACCAAGCACTTCAACCCTTTGCTTCATCCTGGCGAACCATTGTATTCGAGCAATTTCATGCTATAATTCTGGGCAGCATGGGGCCCTGTTTGACAAAAGAACAACCGAAAGGCTTATGAACTAAGCACTCAGTCACCGGCTCCCAATACGCGCGATTCCCTGAATTCGCTCCGCTGCCCTGCGGACAAGCTATTCGGCTAAATGCTCGGGGTTGTGTCCCCTAAGTCAACGCCCTACTTAGGCTTAGGCAACAAGTACTATCTCGCCCTCTCACGAAACCATGGACTCCGATGTGTTGTGTCGTGTTCCTTTTCCGATTTCTGTACCTACTTTTCACTTACATGGGTTATGATTGCTCTATGTTTATCCGTAGCTTGTTGCAATATATATATATAGGCGCCAGTCTGAGGGCACCTTTAACTTGGTCCAAATAGCGTTAAATATAGAAGCTAATTCAAATCAACAGAGTCACCACCATCTGTAAGCGAAGGTGGGGAAAGATTCTCGACACTAGGAACCTTGTTTCCTTTCGACACGAAGAGCTCATTTTAATCTCTTCCGATGAGGGAGGTGTATCATCTACCTCTTAGGCCGGTTCACGTGATTCGGTAAACAACGGCTTCGCAGCAGATCTGCTCTTCAAATCTTTCCACCAAACGGACTGTTCGACGAGGCTGAGAATGGATTAATTGTTTAAGTTTCTCAGCTATTCCCTCGTCAACTGATGGTTTTCTCTGACCAGTGTTCCACATGAAGTGCGATAACACCAGGCAGTTCCCAGTAGCACTGACTTTCTCCAACTCACGAGCCCTTGTCATCCACTATGGTTCCCGGTCGTTTCGAAAAATCTTGTCAGACGTCGTTACCGTGTTACGAAACGTCGAAACTCAGTGTCTCTCGTTACCTGTATCCGCGCTTCGATCAGTGTGATCGATGCTTCGGACAACCATTCAGTAATGCCATCTCAAGTTAAATGGATAGCAGACGTCAAAGAAATTCTTCATGGCACATTTGAGACCATCCCAATCAGCGCTTGGCTCAAAAACATGTCCGTTTAACAACACTACAACATGGCGCATGTAGCTCGCCGGTGTTCCTTCCTATTCCAGCTGCCAACAGCGGTTACGCTGATGAAGATTGGGTCGCTGCTTGTTATCTTACCAAAGAAAAGGGGCATCAACCGAAAAATCGGTCTCCGGCTCTCCATTAGCGCGATTCTCTGAATTCGCCCCCCTGCTTTGCAGCTTGGGTATCTAGCCAAAGGTTCGGTGTGAAGTTCCCTAAGTCATATATATATATATATATATATATATATATATATATATATTACCAGCAGCTGCACCAGGTTTGACAACCTGGTCTCGCAGAAGGCTGGCCCGCGACGGACAGTCCTCACATAGGTCGAAGGACTGCTTACACAGTCCCTTCTGGGAGACGGCTATGTAGCAGTCTGGAGATTCGCCGGTTTGCTTGTGTAAAATTCTAACCAAAATTCTATAGTTGTACACTTAGGCAACCGGTGTGGTTTGTTGAACTGCTTGCTGAGTTCGAATGCTTTACTTGCTCATCGCCATTTTTGCTTGGCGCTCGCTTCGGTTGCAACGCGCGACTGCTCTGTGTGCTGTGTTTGCTCCGTTTCCCTAGCTAGAGCGTACACGGTGTCGTTCGTTTATAGCTAGCTAACAGGGAATCTTTTGCTGAACCAATAAAAGTTTCCCTGCAACTCGATCTGTCTTCTGGAATCGCTCTCTGGGCTCCCGGAATAGGCAACCCTATAAATTGGTGACCCCGGATCCGGAACAATCTCAACGCCGGATATTTCGAACTTTTCTCCGGTGAGCTCGTTCCATTTATTTTTCATATTTTGCGGTTTTATTTTTGCATACGGTAGCCTATTTTTTCGCGTCATTTTTTCAAATCATGGAATCTGTAGACCATAAGGTAGAGTCAATGCCTAGTGTTGTATCTCTCTCAGTTCCACCTTTATGGGACACGGATCCTGTTTTGTGGTTCGCTCATCTGGAGGCTGAGTTTTACAACCACAGAATCACCTCCGACTACGCGAAGTATTGCAAGCTCCTGTCCTATCTCCCAAGGAGATATCAACGCAGGTTCGTGACGTTATCATTTCTCAGACCGATAACCGCTATGAGGCTCTGAAGGAGGCCACGATTAAGCGTGTTATGCCCTCTGAGAAAGTTCGCCTGCAGCAGCTTTTCAGGGATCTGCAATTGGGCGACAAACTGCCCTCAACCCTGCTACGCGAGATGCAGCAACTCCTTGGTTCATCAACCATGGACGAGACTTTACTTCGCGAACTATGGCTACAGCGGCTACCGGAAAACACACAAGCGATTCTCGCTACAGTGAGCTCCGTTCCGCTCACTCAACTAGCAGACTTGGCGGATCGAGTTAATGAACGATCACAGCCACAAGCTGACGCCAGCAAGATCAATGTCGTCGCGTCCCAGGGCACTTCTATCACTGGCTTACAGTCAACTATAGAAGCCCTGCAAGCACAAGTTGCGACACTTAGTCGCCAGGTGCAACAGCTCACTATGAACCCTCGTCGTCATAGCCGCTCAAAATCGCCCTGCAAACGTTCTAATTCTAGAAACAGGCAAGCTAGCTGTTGGTACCATCAGCGTTTTGGTACCGCAGCTCGTAAATGTGTCAAGCCTTGCAACTACGCCGATAAGCAGGGAAACTGCTCTGCCGGTCGGTAACGGCGACGGACGCGACCGGCCAACACCAAAGTCGCCTCATCCGTGTTAGGGATTTAACTTCCGGCATCGAGTTTCTAGTCGACACTGGTGCCGAAGTTAGCGTCATACCCCGTAGCTCAGATGAGGTCGTCTCACCATCGCCGACCAAGCTGCGTGCCGCCAATGGCACACCAATCGCAACTTTCGGCGAAAAGCTGCTAACGCTCAACTTAGGCCTCCGGCGAACTTTTCGCTGGCCTTTCATAATCGCTGCTGTGCCTTCCGCCATCATAGGCATAGACTTTCTTCAACGCTTCGACCTCATCGTCGACGCCAAAAGGAAGAAGCTTATCGACTCTAGGACACAGCTCAGTGTTATCGGGACTAGCGCCAACGTGGCTGCTATCACTCCCATTCGTGTCCTACCTCAAGCTTCACAGTCTTTTCTAAAGCTTTTCAGCAGGCAACCCTCTAAACATCTCACCGGTAACTCTTACAGGTGTCTATTCGTTATCGCTTCCTATGCACTGACAAACTGTAGCGATGACTCGGTAAAAAACGACTTCTATCGTCAACTGAACGAGCTCCTTAGCCACAGAAGAAGCCCGGACACTGTAGTGCTGGCCGGAGATCTGAACGCTCAAGTTGGAAAATTATCCACAGATGAGCTGCATCTGGGCGGCCAACATGGTATAGGCTCCCGTAATGATAACGGTGAACGGTTACTTCATTTGTGTGAGGAGGATCGCTTATTCCTTGCGAGCACTAATTTCAGACACAGCACCGGCCGGAGAGTGACGTGGCGCCCACCAGCCTAGAATCAACTTTGGACGCAAATCGATCATATTGCAATCAGTTACCGCTGGAGAGGCTGCATCCAGAACTGTCGCTCGATTTGGAGCACACGTGTGGACACCGACCATGCACTTGTATGTGCTGACCTGCGGATGCGCTTTGGCGGACGCCCAAGACGACGTGAGCGCATTGACACCAGCCAACTGGCGAAGCCAGCTGTTCTGAATGCCTATCAAAGTACGCTGTCATGCGAGTTGGATAAACGCTCACTGAATGCAATTGAAGGTCACTGGTCTCATATTCACTAGAACTTAGTAGCAGCAGGAAAATCCTCATGTGGTATGTCTAATCACCCACATGGACATTGGGTATCTTCACAGTCTCTGGAAATTATAGATGCTCGCCGGCATATTCCGGCTGGAAGCGAACACAATGAAACTCGCAAAGAGCTCCGGGCAAAACTCCGTGCTAGCCTGAAGAGAGTCCGCGAATCGCGGTGGTCTCATCGTGCATCAGAGATGGAAATGGCTGCTGCCCTTGGTGACCATCGTAAGTTATTCCGTCTGATACAGGAAACGGGCAGCAGGAGACCTGGTGTCAGTGAAACTATACGTGACGAGAGTGGACAGTTTATCCAAAACTTGTCAAAAAGCTTGAAGCGTTGGGCCGAGCACTTTGAAATGCAATTTAATCGGTAGGAATTGTTAGATTTTTCGCCGGCCACTGATCGCCCCGCTCCGTAGGCTGTCCGTTTGGATTTACCCTCTCGCTCAGAAGTCGAACGTGAGATCGGACCGTTTAATTAAATAAAGCCGCGAGACCTGATGATCTTCCTCCAGCCCTCTTCAAATTCGTGGGACCTGCTCTTGTGGATAATTTACACGAATTGCTAGTTAAACTGTGGGGGCAGGAAACTGTCCCTCCAGCCTGGAGCCGCTCCGTCATGGTCCCAATTTCCAGGGAAGGCTCACAATCGGAATGCGGCAGCCATAGAAGAATCAGTCTGATGTCCATCGCCTCCAAATTGCTTGCCTCTGTCATCCTTCACAGACTGACTGGCACTCGTGAAAGCCAGATCCGTGAAGAGCAAGCCGGGTTTCGTCGAGGTCGTGGCTGCATTGACCACATCTTCACCTTGCGTCAGTTGTTGGGGCACCGTCACATATATTGGCGGCCCACCGTTGTCGTGTTCCTCTATATCAAAGGTGCGTTCGGTTCTGTGGATAGACTTGCACTTTGGGACTGTCTACTCAGGAAAGGTGTACCTGAGAAATATGTGAATATTATCCGAGCATTATATGCGCATAGCTCGGGCAGAGTGAGGGCTTACGGCAAGTTGTCGTCGCCCTTTAATACCTCCAGCGGCGTGAGACAAGGATGCCCGCTGTCGCCTTTCCTCTCCAACTTCTCTATTGACGAAGTCATGGAAATCGCGTTCACAGGACATGACTTAGAAGATGTGGATCTGCTCCCAGGAGAACGACTTCTTGACTTGGAGTATGCTGATGATATTGCCCTAATCTGTGACAGCTCCCAGACGTTCCAAGCGGCACTGGACAGATTAGCACTAGCTGTCTGTCACTTCGGGCTTTGCTTCGCACCCTCGAAGTGCAAAGCGTTCCTCCAAGGTTGGTCTGGACCGCCTCCTTCGCTGACACTTGGGGGCGATCGGCTAGAATTCGTTCAAAAATTCAATTACCTGGGAAGTTGTATCAGCACCCGTGAGATTGAGGATGAGATCACGAACCGTAAAGCAAAAGCTCGGGGCGCTTTTGCTAACCTTCGCCACTTATGGCGGCGGCGCGACATCACTCTTGCCCTGAAGGGTAGAGTGTACAATGCAGCGGTACGTTCGACCATACTGTACTGTTATGAAACCTGGCCGCTTAAAGCTGCGGACCTGAAAAGGCTAGTTACGTTCCAACACCGATGACTTCGTAAGTTAGCTCACATCTGGTGGGAACACCGCGTGATCAACGAGCGTGTTCGACGCCTTGTTTACGGCACAGGAAAGGGAAATGTACCGCTCAGCACCGTTATTTCACGCACCAGGCTCCGATGGCTCGGCCACGTGTTACGCATGCCAGCCCACCGACTCCCGCGACGTGCGTTGTTTGCGCGCCGGGGGTGTGGATGGAAGAAGAGGAGGGGTGGCCAAGCGATGACTTGCTCGAGAGGAATGAAGGCCCTCACTTCTGAGCTGGCTTCTGTTGGAGCGTCTCGGCTCCCTGGTTGGGGTCCGAACGACGATGAACACGTTTGGTTGGACACACTTGCTGATATGGCTAGAAGCCGACCTCAGTGGCGTTCGTGGTGTGAGTTTCTTTGTCCCACCCCATCCCTCTTTGCCTCACCCTCCAACCCCGATCTCATTATTTAGCCTTATATAATTTTGCATAACAATTTTTAGATGCACAGTAGCCGACTTGTAGCTTACGAGATCGATGCCCATCCGTTACCGGTAGCTCAGCCGGCTTGCACCAGTTGCATTTTTCTCCTTTTTCTATGTATTGCGGCACAGTAACTGAGGTGTTCCCCACCGGTAGCTCGTCCAAGTTTCAATGCCGGATAGAAGAACGGACAACACCATGGATTTGTACACCATCAGCTTCGTGCCAATGGTAAGTTGATGGTTGCTCCACACTCCATACTCTAGCGTCTCGAATGCTGCCGCTGCCTTCGAAACGCGGATCTGCAGCTCACTGTGTAGCTGCTGGTCAGTCGACATCACACTCCCAAGGTAGCTGAAGCGGAAGGTGGTTGGTTTCCAATACTTCATCACCAATGCCGATTCACGGCAATATTGAAGATTGCACCTTCGGTGAAGGCTGTAAGAGACAGACAGTTTTGTTTGTGTTGATGGTGAGCGCGGATATCGTCGCCCTCGAAGCGAGAGCACTAATCATGTGGTGCAACTCATCCGCGCTGTGTGCAAACAACGCACAGTCGTCAGCGAACTACAACATGCGGATAGTTGTCTCACAGAGTAGGTTTCTCGCACCGAAACGACGGATGTTCAGCAACCCACCATCAATACGGTGCTGCATACGAACACCGTGAGCACAATCCGCATCAAAAGCACAAAACATCATTGCATGAGGATATATATTAAGCAGAGCAGGAGCTAAGACACAGCCTTGATTCACACCAGAGACAACTGCAGTCATCAGAGGTCTCTCCACTCAGTTGCACCCTAACCCACATACCACTGTGCAGACATACAAGTAAGTTTACAAACATACTCGGAGAACCAAAGCTACCCAACACCGGCCACAATGCCTCGCAGTTTACCGTATCAGATTTTTTGCTGAAACCAACAATAAAATCCTGCTACTCGTAAGTACTATGAAATAAAAATGGCCTCTCCTAGTTTCAAATGTTATGGATATAATGTCTAGTGAGATGACATCATCAACTAGCAGGCTAACCACTGTCAGTGACAGTGGTAGATAGGTGGTGCTATATCCCAGTTAGTTTGCAAATTATGTAGCCCAGCCAACGTCCCCCATGGCTCAGTGGCTTAAGCTGCTGGCTAGTTGGCATCTGCCACTAGCGGTCATGAGTTCGATCCTTCCTAGCGGACCGAGGGAATGTGCGCCACTGACGAGCCCCAATAGGACGAAACACGTCTGGACATTTTCCGGACTAGGCTCTGCTTGTGAACTATTGGGATGAAAGCTTTATCATAAAAAGCGAATACAACGGCTGGTGTCGTTCGCTGCACTTCTCTTGCAACTGACGAACCGCAACCACTACATCCATAGTGTTGCGACCCGAAGGGAATCCACATTGCGCTTCCGCCACCTTAGGTTCCACAACTTGACTGACGAGGCGGTTGAACAGGATTCGGACAATCACCTTGCAAACACAAATCAGCAATTTCACGTTACGATAACTTGTGATGCGTCCTTGCATCATTTGCTTTGTACAGCATCCTTCAGCTCAGGGTGGCGTCTCCTCCACAATCCACACGCGGAGCAGCGCAGTCTCCAACGCGGATCCTCCGTGTTTCAATACTTCAGGCGGGATTCTGTCAGCATGGGCATACTTGCCGTTTCGCAGCTGAGCAAGTGCTCGCTACGTCTCATCCAGAGTCGGCGTGTCTGCCAGACGTACCTTCACCTCATGCTGCTTCAATCCGTTAAATGTAGGCCAGTCAAACTCCAAACGGTTGTTCATCAGACGGTCAAAGTGATTTTGCCAGATCTGCATTATATCTGCAGTCTGTGTGCAGAAAGCTCCTGAGTTACGATCGCTCAGTGTCTTCAGCGACTCCAACCCGGCCCATACACTGCCTCCAACGAGTCAAAGAATGCCTTGCGTTGGCGGCGGTTGGCGTATTATTCCATCTGCTTCACCTTCGCCGTCCACCATGCATTTGTAATGCGACTGAGTTCACGAGTCAGTGGCTGCCGAGATTTGCGAAACCCACTCTTCTTCTCCAGATCACTGAGGTTCGCCACGTGTGCAGCACAGGCTGCATTCTTCTCCGACGCCAATGCGTCAATCATCTCATTGTTCTCACCAAACCAATCAGACCGCTTACAGTTCGCGCGCCCGATGTTCTCCTCGGCAGCAGCTGTCATCTGTTCGCGAATGTGGTGCCACAGGTCGCCCACTCTGGCTATGCATTCCACATTACACAGGGGTGCAGCCATCGCCTTCTCCAGCTCAATAAGTTTCGCCACAGTACCGATGGAGAGAATGTAAAATTTCTGCCGATTCACGACAGGAGTGCAATACATAGATCAAGGAAAATATGTGAGCAGTTTGGTCCGCGCCAATTTATGACCAGTGTCACATTCAGCTCCACGCAGCACAGTGTCATGCGCACTTCACACATGACAAGCTGATGTAAGATGACACCGTCGAGAAAGGGGAGCGTGACCACTCCGTGGGTGCGTCCAACTTGCTATATCACTCACACTCAGTGCAGACCGAGTGTTCGTGATCGTCAAGCCGTGAGTGGCACACAGTGAGAGCAGCCTGTCACCGTTCGCATTCGCTGAACCAATGCCATGCGGACCGATGACATCTGTTCACACCGATGCATCACGCCCAACGCGGCGTTGAACCCACCCAGCAGAAATAGTCGGTCACTCCTCGGCACAGACAGTTTCACGGAGGATACCTAGGTTTAGAATTGATCACGCGTGTCATCAGGACAACACATAGTCGGACCGTACGTGCTAATAAAAGTGGCAAACTTATCTCCCGAGGCGTAGGCGAGTAGTCATCGGTCGCGCGGTGATGCCTGTTGCTTCACCCACGAGCTGGCCGCGGAGGCGACCGAATAGAGCAAATCCGACTCCATGTTTACTTGGTGCCGAGGTGTCGTTTTCCACCCAGTAGAACGTATAGCCAGCTCCAGCTTATGCAACCTACATTGTTCAGCCAGTCGGGTTTCACTGAGCGCCGCAATATCGAGGTTGTAGTGCGCCAGTTCCATCGCGACCATTACAGTGCGTCGCTCGGGGCGCTTACTCGAGTTCTGGTCCAGTAGTGTGCGCACGTTCCGGTACCTGAGGTAATGTGTTTTGTGCGCAGGCATACGATTATATTGGTGAGCAATGGCACGCGATGTGGTGTTTGTGCTTCAGATGATTGCTTGTGAGACTGCCCCCGGGGCCTTTGACTCAATAGCTTAACCCACAAGGCATTGGGGAGTAGATACAATTCGGGAATGTGATTGCAGAGAGCAATGTTATCTGCTTGAAGTCCATCGCACGGAGCCTTTGTAGATCTGGAACTACACATTTGATTTTGCGACCGTAGTATTATACGCACCTGCGACCACGGCCAGAGGCAGGAGGGTTTTGGCACGTTCGCACCAATTTGACCAGGAGCTTCCTGTTTGAGGCGGGCAGTAACAAAGTCTTAAGCATCTGGATGTGCCCCTCTATTGTCAGAGATAATGCGTGGCGCTCGTGTTCTACGCCAATCGACCGGAGAGCTCATATCCCGTAGACCTGTAGTATACAATGGCTAGATTTTACGCGAAGTGGGCCATCGACCACTTCTTAGCCCATTAAGGGGATGTGGTTTCGACTTGGCACAGGCGGGGCGCTCGTTCGTGACAGGCGAAGGACGCCGGTCCTCAGCCGAAGCCTTCGATTATACATACACCCGAAAGGCAGTGGTTCTAAAATATGATCAGTTGAGTTTCTCATGCGAATTGGTGGCCTGGCCTTAGATCGATGAAAGGCTTAACCCAACTCCTACCCAGCCACGAGGAGGCGTCCAGGACATGAGCCCATGGCACTTCAATAGCGGCAGTGGGTAGACCATTTGGCCACCATAGCCACCCCAAGTCTCAGCTCAACATAGGCTCACTCGCCATATATATATATATATATATATACCATCCCGAAAGTGGAATGATGGAGTCAAATCCTTTGGCAGCTTCTGCTTTTTTCGAGCCAACCGTAATGTATCAGTTGCTTGAGTAGTTGGCACCATCAACGGCGTACTGCCTATCCCGGTTGGTCCCATTATTTGATATGCGCTTTGCATCTTAAAAGCGCAAAGTGCTGCTGCAGGAATACCAGCCACTTTATAACCACTTGATCCTTGCTAACGAGGAACTCGAGGTGGTTGATCAATTCACTTATCTGGACATCGGCACCAGCAACGATGGACGCATAGAAACTGACGTCAGCTCACACATTGCAAAGGCCAGAGCTGCCTTCTTGAACTTGCGGCATCTTTGGCGGCGGAAGGAAGTTTCGTTTTGCCTGAAAGGCCGCGTATACAAGGTCACATTGAGGGTCGTTCTGCACTATGGTAGTGAGACTTGCCCCCTTCGGTCTGAAGATCTGAGGCACCTTCAAGTCCTTGATCGTCGTTGTTTGCCAAGAATTGCTGGTGTCCGATGACACCAGCGTGTCCGCAACGATGATGTGCTTAGGCGAGTACTAGGTGGTGATAATCATGCTAGCTCCGTAGAACAACAGATAGCACTGAACAAGTTGCGTTGACTCGGGCACGTGCTACGTATGCCTGGTCACCGCTTACCTAGGAGGGCCTTGTTTATTTCGCCAGGTGTAGGCTAACACAAAGCTCGAGGTGGACAGAAGTTGACTTGGCAGCGGGAAATCAAGTCAATGACGACCAAACTGGGTGCCGTTGGTCCGTCCCGTCTTCGGGGCTGGAGTCCAAATGATTCGCCTTGTGCTTGGCTCGAGACTTTACAGGACATGGATCGCAACCGACAACAGTGGCGCGTCTGCTGCCGTCCTAATCGGATTGCCCGTTTAAAGTGTGTTTGGTGCTGTGTTATCTGCAGGGTAATGGCTGATTATGACGCGGGACAGTAAAGGCACAAGGAAGCTGTCTCACCGATGCCGTCTTATCTTTGCACGATAGCCACCTGGTTGTGACAGTATGTTATCTACACAAGGTGTAGACGCCTGGACCCTGAATGTTTGCCTAGAGCATTAAGATTTTCAGGTAAGTCCCCTTCTCTCCCTCATATTATGCTTTATTTTATAAGTGATCATGGTTGTATGGCAGCGAAGCATCAGTTCAAATGGCTGAGGTACTTTTGTTGTTGTTGCTGTTGTTGTTGTTGTTGTCGTTGTTGTTGCTATGGTCGCGTTGGAGCTGCGTTTACGCAGCGCTTCGCCGTCCCCTGGCCATTTTGAAGTGCTCACCTTTTTTATGACTTACCGTACGGACCTTGCTCGCAAAGGGTCCTCTGTGTTTTGCTCGATCGTTGTTTCGTGTCTTGACTTTTTCCTCTTCACTGAACGGTTTCCACTTTTGCGCTGCGTACCTGGCATCATAGTTCCGCCTATTACGTAACCGTTAAGGGTTGGTTTCTAAAGTTACTTCTAATATCTCGTGATGCGCTGTTTAATGTTCCCACTCACGATCATTTATTAAGCAGGTGTCGAGTGCCCTTCTCGGTTTGCTATTGAACCGCAATTCGTATAGAGAAACCCTAGTGGTTGACTGAATGCTCCTTCGATACGTGAGTCAAATTTTCGGCATCGCTTCCTTCCACGCTAATTTCGTGCAGTTTATCCATACTTTCATGGTTTCGTTAAACCACTGTTATTCCGTTGGTATGCTGATGGTACGGTTACGTGCATCGTCTTTGGATCCCCCACTTGTTCAACATGTTGGAAAGCCTTCGATTCAAAGTAAGGTGCTTGGTCCGTAATAAATTATTTTGGTATTCCATACTTTGTTGGTATGTTGAATTCGATCACCTGTGATACTGTTTCGCCTGTTTGATCTTTGATCGGTACAGCTTCCACCCATCGCGTGAAGTGTTCAATCATCGCTAGGATGTGAGTGTTCCCTGAGTGACCCAGCGGTAGAAGTCCAAAGATGTCCAATCCCCAACACTGCAACGGTTCGTCCACTTCCATAAATCACATCTGTCGTCTCGACACATCTTTTTGCAGCTTCTTTGGCAGCTTGGACAACTCCGATTGCACGCAGCTACCTCCATTTGCACGGTTGGCCAAAACACTATTCTCTGTAGCAGTCCAAAACTCTCTCAAAAACCATATGGGCATTATCATGGGGCAAATGAATAACCTGTGCTCAGTCGGTTTTCTGTAATAAACGGTAGGTTCGTCTAGTTCATTACCATCACCAGATTACCGTTTGCCACGTGAAGCCTGTCACAGATCCGGAGGAGTTTCTTCAACTCTCCTGATGTTGTTTTCGTCTTGGTTCCCGATTGGCAATGAGTACATAGCGACTTTATGAATTCATCCATTCGCTGCTTTTCCAATAGTTCCTATTCTCTACTATTCTGCACTAACAGCAAACAACGAACGACTGCCATGGGTGGCATAAGCAGTAAGTACAAAACTGCTACTAAGCCATGATTGATCTTGCCGGAAATAGCCCCCTTGAGATCGTGGCAAACGTAAATTATGCATTCCCCTTTGTGCTCTGACAGTTCGCATTGATCATCATGCCGCGCGGTAAATCGGCGTCCATTCGCCCGCGTTGGTTTTACGTGTTAGGCACTCGATCAACGACCACAACCTCTACCCATGGCGGTCAAGCCTGCTACGTTCTTATCAAAATACTTAAGCACCGGCTCACCAAACGCCAAGAGAGATAGGTGAGAAATCATAGTTGCACACCGCGCATCTGCATTTAGGTTTGAATGCATTTTTCAAGCTCTCGCGCGGTTGTACTACAACACGGTAGCGAAACCGGTTATGCGACACGACGAAGTGTACTATTTGCCCTGGACACCACAGTGCTCCCTCGAATGCAGAACCAGCTATTTCTACCAGCGTATAAACGGCACTTTGACCCGACATCACAATGACGTGAGCACAACACTAACCCACTTACCAGTGGCTTACTGAACGCGCAAGGAGTTGTATATCAATTATTTTTGGTGCATCAATCCCTTGTGCATTTGCTGACGCCTTTGGATAACTCAGTATTTCGGCAATTCACTTTCCAGACGTCATAGTCTTCGGAATTCTGAAACCCTATCTGCATTGTCTAAGGATATTCATGAACGAGTAACGCGCGACGCGCACCAGTACGAAGTAGACGAAACGCTACAAATATCACTCGCACATGTCTTATTGGAAGCCAATTGCGTGTCATTGCTTAACGCTGGACATCAGATATCGCTGCAACCACAGTACTAATGTATAACCATACGTACATGCCTACATATTTCGCCGAGAGTTTGAATTTCCTCGTGTCCCTACCCGCTTCTAGTCATATAAGCCATACAACCAGGGGTCTAAAGTGGTGAGCCGGAAATGTAACCAAAGCACGTCATATCTTTCAAACAATCAGGAAAATGTACACGGATGTGTCGAATCGCATTGTCAGATCCCGCAACACTAAGCTCACTGGCTGCTATTCTGGAAATGAGTTCCCGAAACTGCAACTTCCACTCCATTTGCGTCATGAAGTTCTGGGGATTCCCATTCGCATTTCATTCTTCACTCGGTCATTCACTACCTGCCAAACATTTTCGATGGGATTGAGGAACAGGGTATGAGTAAGATCTTCCAAACGTGCGTGACATGATGCATTGTCACACACTACGACCACCTGCCGGAGCTCCACTTCCCGCTCCAGCCTGTCTAAAATGCCTCGCATTCATTCGAGAGATAGGGGACAGTGAATGAGCCTCTCCGGTCAGTTTACGGAGCCTTTCCATCCACTGTGAGTGCACCGGTGATATGCAAGTTCAGGTGTCTACTGTTGGCTACTCTGATACAGGCTCTCACTCCTCTGGGCGCCGGACCACGAGTACGTTTACCGTAAATGTTGAAGTTCGTTTCGTCGATGGAGAACTTCCCCTCCCTTTCAAGTTCGAGAAACTATTGAGCAAACTCCTTTCGTATCGCTTTGGTTCGATCATTATTCATTCCCTCTGGAGTCTGATAGGTTCTTCATAGTCATCAAACTGTCATCCACGTGTCGTGCGATTGTGGACTTTGAGATGTTCTTATCCATATCGGTAGTACTCGGACTCGCATTTCATGTACAGTTACAGTTGCGTCCTTCGTGATCCACTGCAGGATGTCATCAATCTCTTCCTCCGACAGAATGCGCTTACGACCGTCCGCCTGCGTGGTATCCGGATTCTGATCTAGAGAGCGACGAATTCAGAAGTAGGCAGTTTGATATTTCACATTGTTCACGGTTGCCACGAGCTGTCAGTCACCACTGTTGATGAAGGCATCCACAACTCGGTCACGAATGTCTGAGTAGATAATCCATCGAACACGAGAAGGCATGTTGACCACGCTGGAATGAAAGACATCCATTCAGTCGTGCGCTTGTGTTCCGGCCATTGATTGTTCTCAGACCAATTGTGATCCAGCGTTTCGGACGTGAGGGGGGGGGCGCATAGTAGCTCGTGCAGCGCCCATGTCCCCAGACTCGAGGTTCATTCACAAGACTCACCTAGTCACCGGGTATATGCTCACTTCGCGACTTACGTACCAAACCCTAGCACCCGGCCAATGAAAACCCACTTGAGGTCAGAAGGTTGGCTCAGAGCGGCTGATAAATAGCACAGACTTGCAAAATGTTGCGCTTTCTTTGCAAAAATGTGCATTTTCATTGTAAAATGTTGCGCTTACTTTACAAAAGTTTGGACTTTGTTTGCAACTTTGATTGAAATGCTATAGTGGCTTTTCAGTCACCTACGTGATCGCTGACTAATGTGCCAGTACACATGACCTACGAGTAACTGGTAACGCTTTATTTCAAACACGAGTGAAAATCGCAACAAAGCGTTATTTCTGAGGGAGGACGTTCCTCCGCAGTTCACGATGTATCCTGCAGCTCTAGATTGAGACAAATGAAATACTCAATGAAGTTTTTATAGTACTCATAAGTAGCAGGATTTTAGTCATAAATCTGATAAGGCTTTCATCCCAACAGTTCACAAGCTACATAGCAGAGCCTAGTCCGGAAAAGCGCCAGACGCGTTTCGCCCTATTGGGGCTCGTCAGTGGCGCGCATTCCCTCGGTCCTCTAGTGAGGATCGAACCCATGACCGCTAGAGGCAGATGCCAACTAGCCAGCAGCTTAAGCCACTGAGCCATGGAACGCGTTGGCTGGGCTACATAATTTGCAAACTAGCTGGGATATAGCACCACCTATCTACCACTGTCACGGACAGTGGTTAGCCTGCAAGGTGATGACGTCCTCACACTAGACGCTAAAGCCATAGCATTTGAAACTAGGTTCGATCCTCACTAGAGGACCGAGGGAATGCGCGCCACTGACGAGCCCCAATAGGGCGAAACGCGTCTGGCGCTTTTCCGGACTAGGCTCTGCTATGTAGCTTGTGCACTGTTGGGATGAAAGCCTTATCAGATTTATGACTAAAATCCTGCTACTTATGAGTACTACAAAATCAAATGCCTCACCTAGTTTCAAATGCTATGGATTTAGCGTCTAGTGTGAGGACGTCATCACCTTGCAGGCTAACCACTGTCCGTGACAGTGGTAGATAGGTGGTGCTATATCCCAGCTAGTTTGCAAATTATGTAGCCCAGCCGACGCGTTCCATGGCTCAGTGGCTTAAGCTGCTGGCTAGTTGGCATCTGCCTCTAGCGGTTATGGGTTCGATCCTCACTAGAGGACCGAGGGAATGCGCGCCACTGACGAGCCCCAATAGGGCGAAACGCGTCTGGCGCTTTTCCGGACTAGGCTCTGCTATGTAGCTTGTGAACTGTTGGGATGAAAGCCTTATCAAATTAGGTTTTTGTCGATTGGCATTAATTTTACCCATTCAGATATTAGATTCATGACACTTGCGAAAAGAACATATTTGGCAGTTCACTTCAGGCAAATACAGTTACAAGGCAGAAAAAGGTGCAGGTAAGCTAACGCTGCGCACGTAATTGTTGGAACCAAGTCGACCAACAGTCCACTCGATACCGTCAGATGTCATGAGTCTCGCGAGCATGCGCAGACACACACACTCACAAACGCGTTGGCCGGCATGTCTACAATGGTCATTCTCAGGTTTAGAAGTGTGAAACCGTGGTGGTGATCCATCAGTCTGACTTAAACAGCTCCCTCCCTTTTTACCATTTACGCAGCGCCTAACTTTGACTAGTACTACCATCTCAACATCTGACACTGGTGAAGTTGCCTCAGACAATTTCTGGCAAGATCGATAAGTTAACTTCAGTGCCTGTGCCTTTACATGCATCATCGCAGCCGAGAAGTTTTCGGCTGTTTCTCATTTTTAGAGTTTTTCTTGTGAGCAATTGCATCGTGTAGCTAGTGCACCTATTTGTCCAGTCTAACGAGGGGAACTGTCTAAACGCACCAATATTTGTGTAGTGTATACGATTGTATACTCATTGACGTTTGACATTTCCATCACCGCAAATACAGTCTCTGTACTACCAATATTTGATTTTCTACCATAATCAGATATTGAGCGGAGTCTAATCGTTTCGTCACTCCGCCCATGGTTGCATTGCTATCTTTTGCTACCTTAGGTGCAGCTACGTCGGTCATTGTTCCCTTGCGCTCGTTGTGCCTCACCGTAACTGAATCACTTCCATGGTACTTGGTCAAAAGAACACACTTGTTGTCCTTCCATTTGTAGAACACGGTTTCTTGACCTGAAAAATCAAATCAAGAAAAACAAAATCATCTCCCTTCATCTCCTTGTCCTATTAAAGTTTAGGAAGATCTTTCCTGCTCGAAGGAAAAGTTGCACAAGCAAATAGGTTGTTCGCCTTCATATGCAAAACTAGTTAAACAGCTGTTACATAAGTATCCATTGCCATAACATTACCACCGGCAGCATCATCTTTCTCTAGTTCTTCATCGCAAGGGGTCTCATATGGTGTATCCACATCAAAAGGCAGCTTGTATCACATCATCCGTCAAGTTTCTCTTGTAAGCCATTACTACCAAGGAAATAAAGACGTTAATAAACACTCATCACACCTTATGTATATGCAATACTAATAATGAAGATTTTAATGACTGATCAAAATTTAACTTTCCGTAGTATGAATAAATTGTTAAAATTTCTAAATTTTGCGCTAACTTTTAAAATTTTGCTTGAGACCTCGCGGTACTTTATGGTACCAACAAATATTTTGTATACGTGTGGTACGAAATATGCTTAAAGATACAGAAACATGGCCTGTTGAGTAGAAAAACGAATAAAAAATAATAGGACTGGCAAACTGCAACAAGCTCAACTAAACTTTAACCAACAAAACAACTACCCCGTTTTCTGAAACTAACGTTCGACCACGCTGGCCATGAAATTCATATGTCAACTGCACACAGTGTATAGAAAAGTACCAGTTCTGCCAACTTACTGGTTTTTGACAGAAAGCCATTGTACGCATTCTCGCGCATACCGTCAGGAATGATATTTGCACTTAAGCAATATCACAATGTAAGCAAAGTGATACTTATAAGTACCACCAGGATACTAAGGGTTAAGGGCTTGTCTAAGCGTCGGTTAACCGGTTCTAAGTTAAAACGTTCAACACCTGTTCGTTAGCCTCTTGGATCGTAGGGACATAGACGCGTACGTCCAGTGATCGTTAAACGCTATTCCGCGCTATTTGGCGTCTGTCTGAGAGGGCACAAAATTAAAGTTTGTGGTTGTATGTACCTAACCTTCTGTAATTAACACATTAGGTCTTGGATCCACTTCATGCTTTGGCAAATTCGGGACCAGCTACTAAGCTGCTCGAAACATTATGGCTCAAAGACTAAAAACATCTGTCCCACTCCGCAGATAATTTGCCCATATGGTTCACTCGCACCTTTTCTCAGACAGGGTACCATCCCTGATCCTAGATAAGTCCAAATATTCTCCTATGCCACTCATTTGTCTCACATCTAAACAGGTTGACTTGTGCAATTTTGATCCGTTTGGTACGTAATTGCATGCAATTATCACTGACGCGATTTGAGTTTCTCCATCACCGGTAAACAATGATTCTAGCCCGGAGATCATATTTGACAACCTTAGAACCCTGGCTTCACACCTACTCCATACCGCCGCTCAGGCCTTCCAACCACTTCAGCATTGTTTACCTAGTCTTGGTCATTCCAGAACGTGCTCTGCTTACGAGCACAATTATTCCATCAAATGCCATGGTGCTTTTGGCAATCGTTGACCATTATTCTTATTACCGACCCACGGATCAGCCACAAACCGAGCTTGCCAGAACTCAACTTTTCCCCTAAATTCGCTTCCGCATACCCACCATTCTACCACAACAGCTCAGAATTAGATATCTTACATACATTAGTACCGCCTCATGCCAGAGGTTGCTGCCCTTAACACTCATCCCGCACACCAGTTCTACTTGGTAGGAATTTTCTATAAACAGACAAACCACATATACATAGTGTTTTGGAAATCACGTCTGAAATAGGGACATGCGCACTCGCGTGTTGACGTACGGCAACCTATTGATTTGCCAGCTGTCCAATGACGAATGTTACTTTGCCGAAAGTGCCAATCCAAGTAGATGACAGGAGAGGGATTGGGACACAGAAGCGGGAGCTGTGTGTCTACGATCGCGGTGCAGGCCAACAGAACCTAGGTCGCTCGGCTGTGCAAGGTGAATGTTAGCCAAACACCGAAGCCTCAATGGAAGTGCTATCCCTAATCGCAGGTCAGACCCACGGAACTGAGACCGTTCGACTATGAGAAATGGATATTAACCTAATAACAAGGCCCTAATGGACGTATGCTGCTTCGGTGGATTGGTAGACGGCTCTCAGGCAGGTGAAAAAGCCAGCAAAAGGGATCGCTGCAAAATGGCTGCTGGCTTGCTGTTCTGGCAATTGAGAGGAACTGTCTGGCCCTGTTCAATGACTATTCGATGGGCGCCGGTTACTACAGCAGTACATGGCAAAGGACAATTGCCACAAAAGCTGTTATGATCTCATCTACCTTCGGTTTTATGGCCCATGGGAACCGCTCCTTTGAAATACCAAAATCTTATCTCCTGTATCCAAATGAATGGTTGTCAGCAACACGTCTCCTAACTACCAGAGGTGAAAGTACTCTGGATCTCATTTTTTCGTTGGGCATACCTGCAATTAGTGTTAACCTTCTTGATGAATTTCCGGGGAGCGATCATCGCGTGATCTAATGCCGCCTAAGGCTACGCATGGCCGATAAACAGAAAACAATACATTATCGTTTGTTCGGTTCGTTCAACTGGGACACTTTCAAGGACCTGGTTCGTTCGATGAATTGGGATAAATTCTTTCTCTCTCCATGTCCTCAACATGCGATGGGTCTGTTTTACGGTATAATTGGCTTCTGCATCTATTCAGCAGTACCACTAAAATGTGCTTACCAAACTAAACATAAATCCGATCGCAAGGCGTTGACGGCAGCACGAAAGTTTCATAAGATTCGGCAGAAGTGCAAGTTAACTGCTGACTTTCCGCTATTATTACAGCAGTCGAAGCTCGTAGAAAAACAGAGACATCAATAGGACAAAACTCTCATTCTAGAAGAGTATAAAGCTCTGAACGGCCCTAGCAAAACAGCTCACCTAGCCAAACTATTCCGTGCCCTGGGGTTCGTGTTGCAGCAACCATTTCAATTTTCTCGCCACGTCTGTTGGAACATACTACGACGCATCAGGTGATATCAACGAAGCTTTCAGTACTTATTTTGCCGAATCAATGTTCAATTAATCATCAGACACAACAACACTTATCATGCCGCACAACATTGAAGGTCTATGCACAGTGGAATTCACTGTAGCGAAAATCACTGGTCAAGACTCTCGCGTATGCTCCTCAATGTGCAGAGGCCCTGATGGGATCCTCCTTGTTTACTAAAAAGCGGTGGTAGTGACTTCCTTCTGCTTTTTCTCAACATATTTACAATCTCTTTTAAAAGCGGAGTATACCCTACTCAATGGAAAACTTCTGTCATTTTTCCGCGACATAAAAATGGCGCTGCCCACGAGGTTAAAAAGTTTCGTCGCATCAATCACATACCCATCGTATCTAGAATAATGGAAAGAATAGTGACAGATGAACTATTTATATTCTTGAACAACGCTAACTTCACCAGCAATTCGCAACACGGCTTCATGCAAGGTCGATCCTGCGCAACATGACAGACTGGCTTTTTTAAACCACACAACGACTGCCATTGACAAGGGAAACAGTGTCGTAATCCTGTTCCTGGGTATACAAAATGCCTTTGATAGAGTGCCTCACAGAAGCTTACTAAACAAACTGAAGGCTATAGGCATTTGAGAATCGATGTTCTCATGACTGTCTTTATAACTAATTGGTAGACAGCAGATGGTGCGCATAGGCGACCCTTTCTCTAAACCGAAAGTAATCACTAGTGAAGTGATTCAAGGAAGTGTTCTTGGTCCTCTTCTTTTTCGAAGTTATATTAACAATATATTCCAGAGAATAAAGAATGGCGTTACGTTTGTATTTTTTGATAACATTAAGTTGTCTACTCACAACCAGTTGCAAATACTCAACAAGCCATACGTCTCATCAGGATGATCTATCTGCCCTTGACTCCAGGTGCCAACTGTGGCAGATATCATTTGCCGTGGACAAGTGTAAGATTTTGTCGTACAAATGCCAAGTACCGCCAGAGAGATTATTACTACAAGGCGCATATATCTCGCAATGTAGGGCAGTTCGCAACTTGGGCGTGCGATATTCAGTCACGTGTAACTTTTCTGAACACTATGAGTTTCAAGTTTCGAAAGCCATGTACACCATCGGTTACATCTGCCATCAATTTTACTGAATCTCGCATATCGTTTTACAAAACATATGTATTGCCGTGTATGGAATGCTGTTCAACGGTACAGTCTAATCTGCAGAAATCTGACCAGCATGTTCTTCAGAGAGTCCAGATACGCTTCACGAAAAAGCGATGTGGATATTCCTCAAAGTTGACATACAGAGAACCATGTGATAAACTTGGATTTGACCCAGTTTGGCTTCGGATAATGAAGCTGAACCTATATCTTTACAGAATAAAAATTGTCAAATTCGCAGTCTTGATAACGGTGTTCATATATCTTTAAACAGCAGACATCCAATGCGTAACAAAGAAGTAATGGTCGTGATTCTAAAATTTACTACGAGAAGAAGAGAAGGTTTCTTTCTAACCCAATACTCAAAGATTTGGAACAAACTTTCAAGTGATATCAGAACATGCTATACACTCTACAATTTTAAACTTGCGATTAGTAAGTATTTAACCGTCCAAAACGTGATTAATATGTTTGGGACATCACAGTCCCTAGATAACGTATTCACAAACGGTATCCATGGTGCCTGAAAAAATTTTCGAAACACGCGCAACCTTCCGGACAACATCCCCATTCATTACGTTTTTTCTCGGCCAAACATCTGTCATGTGCTTTGAAGTATCCTGATTCAATAGCAGGAAAAAAACAGCTGAACGATGCTGATTACTCTGGGTTACCTGGTTTGCAATTGCGCCCATGTTTATTTCTGAAAATGTATTAATGAAGTGTCATGGAAAAGTTGTAGCATTATTTGATCTGTTTCCTTTTGGGAACAGCTTCTCGTACCCTTAAGAAATATGCAATTTATTTATCTATTTATTCGCATCCCTGTTATTTGAGCGGTATTACAGGGTGTCGTCCAACTCGGACAGAAGCCGCCAAATGGGGCAACAAACCTACTTAATGGGCCCAGTCTTCCTCCCTCGCATCGCATCCTAAACATTTACAGAGCCTAGACTGTTAAATAACAGTCCACCTAGAAATGCCTCTGTTACAACCCCGATTACACAGGCTAACCCTGCCCAGAATTCACCGAACGCTGAGGATCCGCTGTCGGTAACAAACCGCACATTTCCAGGCCGACCTACCCCAGCCGCGGATCGGGTCTTATGAATGGCCCGCGGAGCACGTCTCGGCCTGTCTCCTGTTCGGAATCGCCAGGACAGTGGAACTGCTGGTTCTGATACACGGTCTCTACTGTTTTCAATGTTAGCCTTCTTGATCGCACTCTTAGTAACTTCATTCCCCGTAGCATCCACCATCAGCCGCAACAAGCTACATATGACACAGCATTATCTCTAGAACGGTCCACCTCGACTCAGCTTTCGTCTACTATGTAATTGACCCTAAACTCATTGACACTGACAGACCCAGTTTCTACGTTATTGGCAGCCGTCCCTTGGACGTCCTCAGTGTCCGCCAATTGTGATTCCCCAGGTAAGACGCAGTACTTGGTATCAGCCTCCTTTGCATCACAGCGAATCCATGGCTAGCAATATGACCTTCGTCAATGAAATTGATCTACTAGCCGAGGCCGCATACGATACCATTGGGCACACCAGAAAAATCCGAATGGATACATAGCGGAAACGGTGAGCTATAACGATCCCTTATATAAATGTCGCACATGTAGAAGAACGTTCACGGAACAACATGGCCTTGCACAACACCGCAGACTTCAGCACTCCAATGCAGAATGCATGTGGGGTTTGCCTGCTCACCCATTTAACTGGTCGGTCTTGGAGGAAGCGACCATGCCTAATTACGCCGATGCTCTCAGGTTGAACGTCAGTCCTCTCAACGACCTAGCCAACCGCGTACAACAGTATTTCCCTGCTCCATCTGCAGAGAGTATTAGACAACGACTGAGAATTCTACGCTGGAAACTCCATGAGACCGAAGCTCCGCGTACAACGCAGACCAAATCTAGCCTTGATCCACGTGCCTCCACAACTGCGGGACAAGGTGCCCTATCCCATGACCACCGGGCACCCAGATGGGTCACCAACGCCAACATTATCGTTATCATCATCTTATAGGAACCAAATAACCTATTTTCGTCAGGGTAACAAGGTTGATTTGGATGCCTCTGTCACTAGCTGCAGAAATACAGTCAAGCCTCCTCGCCCACTCGAATCGTACTAACTTCACTCACTCACGGATAATCTACCAAGCTTGCCATGGATAACTCAGATATCACAGCACCTGAACGATCCACAACGTTCCAACACCTTCCTCGAGAAGTCAGCCGCCTACTCCTATTATGTGCAGCTTTAACTTAAACACGGGTCACGGAGCTTCGAAATCTCTTAGACGACTCTCACCTACCGTTCCGACACGAATTCAGTATGCGCTTCGGCAAAATTTGTCGGATGTGGTTTCCACATAATTAGAAATCATCCAAACCGCACAGAACACCAAAAAAGTTCAGAAAAGTAAACAACAACGTAAACTCCTGTTCACTCAAATCCTACGTCTTTATCTTCGTACGCAGTGGTGTTCGATGGCAGATACCGGACCTCCTATCTACTTGAAGATGAACGAATCCTTGGCTTCACCGAATATTGAACAGGGCTATTCTCACAGACACTAGCGTCTGACCATCGATCCTCAAGAGTTATCACTTCGCCAAAGCTAGATATTATTGAACCCAACCTCGTCTCTGAATTTCGCTCATCGCTACGCCAGATGCTTGACTCAACACCTGCCGTAGACCGCATCACACCGAAAGACCTTAAACGCTTGGATCCCACTTCATTACATCTTTTCTGAACTATCTTCTTGCCACTTACCCATGTTTTTACGCTTCCCAAACACTTCCGCTCATGTACGTGACCTCCGTTATCACTTGCCTGTTACACCGTATTCTTTCTGAGCGCTGGATCCCCTGTTTTCTATCCTACCGCCTTCAATTCAGTTTTCTCCGGAAATACGGAAGTTTTGAGGCCCCAACTTTCCCTCATTCTATGATTCGTACCTTTCACTCTGCCTACTCTTCTGCTGCTGCGGATATGTCAAATGCCTTTGAACAATAAAACAATGGATTTAGACTGGTTAAATAGCGTTATTTTACAAGTCCCGTTGGATAGCTAGTGGATGTATCACAAGAATACTAACAATAATGATAATAATAAAAGACCGTTCGTACTTTTAATAGGAAAAGGTGGACTTATCGATCCCTTTGCTATAGGTCTGCAATCCCTCTAGATTCACAGCATCTACATTTAACATCAAATAAATCCATGGTGCACGCCAGAAGTAGGATGGAGACATAGTGCTAATTGACAAATTGTAAGTTCGCGAGGGCGTCCTTCAACCGTCTTTTAACTACTGTTAGTGTTGGTGCAGAAACGACCGATGCTAGTTCAGAATTCCACGGGTGGCACACACAAATGGAAACAAATTTCTGCGACACACAGGAAAGCTACACTGTTCTGCAATTTTCATACAGTGGCCCCTCATACTTACATTCTTGCTGAGTTACAGAAAAGGGCGGTACACATCCTGCGGGTATGGCAGAAGAAAGTAGCCAGAAGCAGGTGGCCTACTACTCTTGCGACATATATATATATATATATATATATATATATATATATATATATATTTGCTTGGCGGCATCCAATTTCGGATTTGCCTGTCACTGTGGTCAGCCACAGGACACCTGCGCCTACAGAGGGACCATGGTTGGCTTGCGCTGCACCACCCACAGCTCCAAACACACACCCCATATCCAGTGTAAACCCGAAGGAATAAGACCGGGAGGCATGTGGATGGGAGCCACGTTTCATCAACGGAGCCGGCCCACACTCCTTCACAGGCAGAAACAAGCACGCTCTATTTGGGGAATCAAGCGCACACAAGGCGGTGGCTGGATCATAGTCCGCTCCACACTGAGTGCATGGAACTGCTCCTTGAACGCAGCACCTCCACAAGGACTGTGCACCCCGTCCCCTCCAGCAACGACCGACTGTCTCCTGGAGCCAGTATGGACGAGGTAGTGGGTAATAGACAAGTGGGCACCTTGACAACATGCACATCAAGCGCAGCCACACCGGGGATATCAGGCAACAGCCAATCACTTGAGAGAAAGATAACAAAGAAAATAAATCGAGTAATGCATAAGGAAAGGGTGACATATATCTTAAAGTAATGGGCGTCTGAAGTAAATTGTTTACAGAAGAATGCAAGATAAGCTCACGAGGTCAGAAAGTATACTTTACGGAAATGCCACGAACATAAAAATGTTTTCGAAAAGGACTAGCATTGGCTTAAGTGACGTGTGCAAGTTTATAGAAGAGGGTACAGGTAGACATTTATATGAGAAAGCAAAGCATTGGGACAAAATTGAAAACCCACCACCTGAAATAAACAGACTTAGCACGCAAGCAAACGGAGACATAAATCTTAAATTAGTGAGCATATGAAATAAGTTGTTTACAAAAGAATAAGTTTACAAAAGAATACAAGGTATGTTCACGAGGTCAGGAGGTTTATTTTACGGAAATGCTACAAACACGAAAATGTTATCGAAATAACTACAAGTGGCTTAAGCGACGTGTGCAAGTGTATAGAAGAGAGTATAACTTGGCATTTATATGGGAAAGAAAAGCATTAGGGCAAAATTGAAAATTCACCACCTGAAATAAAGAGACTTAGCATGCAAGCACGCGGTTAGTAAACCGAATTCAGCGTACCTACAAACGCTGCGCCGGTGCTGCCTACGTTATCTGCAGAACCCGTCGGCGCTTCGGTAGTAGTCTCGAGTGGCCTCGCTCATGGCTCACTAGGCCTGCCTGACTAAGGCACTCGCGACCGTATGTGCTACAGCACCATGCACTCGATGTCGATGAAGTACAATCCATCGATGCTTGCCGCTTCCGCACTTGCCGCTTCTTCTCTGCATGCGTAAGGTCTTTCTCCCGCACTTCTGCAACTGCCTTCGTGATCAGATCGCGCCATACGCGCCGATCAACCGCTTTCGATTCCCATGACCTGCAATCAAGATTAGAACGTGTGAGGCTCACTTTAATCATGTCCTGGTAACGTAATTTTGGTTTCCCCACGTGCCGCTTCCCAATACTCAGCTGACCAAATGATAGCTGCTTCGGTATCCGCATCGAATCCATACGACTCACATGACCGAGCCACCTCAGATGTCTCAGCAAATGTATGCATTCCATTGCATACATTTCACTTAGACGCAACACTTCCGTGTCCGCAATTCTGTCACAACAACTGTTGCGCAGAAACCGCCACAAACACTGTTGAGGGAACCGCTCCAGATATCGCACATCCCGACGGTACATCGTCCACGTTTCAATGCCGCATAGAAGAACGGACAACACCATGGATTTGTACACCATCAGCTTCGTGCCAATGGTAAGTTGATGGTTGCTCCACACTCCATACTCTAGCGTCTCGAATGCTGCCGCTGCCTTCGAAACGCGGATCTGCAGCTCACTGTGTAGCTGCTGGTCAGTCGACATCACACTCCCAAGGTAGCTGAAGCGGAAGGTGGTTGGTTTCCAATACTTCATCACCAATGCCGATTCACGGCAATATTGAAGATTGTACCTTCGGTGAAGGCTGTAAGAGACAGACAGTTCTGTTTGTGTTGATGGTGAGCGCGGATATCGTCGCCCTCGAAGCGAGAGCACTAATCATGTGGTGCAACTCATCCGCGCTGTGTGCAAACAACGCACAGTCGTCAGCGAACAACAACATGCGGATAGTTGTCTCACAGAGTAGGTTTCTCGCACCGAAACGACGGATGTTCAGCAACCCACCATCAATACGGTGCTGCATACGAACACCGTGAGCACAAGCCGCATCAAAAGCACAAAACATCATTGCATGAGGATATATATTAAACAGAGCAGGATCTAAGCCACAGCCTTGATTCACACCAGAGACAACTGCAGTCATCAGAGGTCTCTCCACTCAGTTGCACCCTAACCCACATACCACCGTGCAGACATGGTTGGCGGCATCCGGTTTCGGATCTGCCTGTCACTGTGGCAAGCCACAGGACGCCTGTGCAGACTTACTGTGCAGACATGGTTGGCGGCATCCGGTTTCGGATTTGCCTGTCACTGTGGCAAGCCACAGGACGCCTGCGCCTACAGAGGGACCATGGGTGGCTTGCGCTGCACCACCCACAGCTCCAAACACACACCCCATATCCAGTGTAAACCCGAAGGAATAAGACCGGGTGGCATGTGGATGGGAGCCACGTTTCATCAACGGAGCCGGCCCACACTCCTTCACAGGCAGAAACAAGCACGCTGTATTTGGGAAATCAAGCGCACACAAGGCGGTGGCTGGACCGTAGTCCGCTCCACACTGAGTGCATGGAACCAATCTTCGAGCCTAGCACGGCCACAAGGACCGTACACCCCGTCCCCTCCAGCAACGACCAACTGTCTCCTGGAGCCAGTATGGACGAGGTAGTGGGTAATAGACTAGTGGGCACCTTGTCAACATGCACATCAAGCGCAGCCACACCGGGGATATCAAACAACAGCTAATCACCTGGAACGACAAGATGAAATAAAACAAATACAATAATGCGTACAGATACGGTGGCATAACTCTAAGCTAAATAAGCATATGAAGTAAGTTGGCGAGCAACAAATCCGCGTTAAAGAAAATATGTCCACAAGTTAGTTAAGAATGCTACAAAACGCAACAGGGTTACCGAAAATAAGCGCAATTAATGTAAGCAATGTGGCCAGTTAATAGAAGAGTATTCAGGTAGGCAGAACAAACCAAATAAAGTGGAATGAAATTTAGCCAGCTTGAAAAGACCTAGTTTAAGTGTAAGTTGGTTTAGCCCAACTGCGGTGAAGAAGCATCAAGAATGCAACATCAGCCTCAGCATGGGGCACAAACTGTGCAGACAGACAAGCAAGTGTACAAACATACTCGGAGAACCAAAGCCACCCAACACCGGCCACAATGCCTCGCGGTTTACCGTATCAGATGCCTTGACGAAATCAACAAAAGGCGAATACAACGGCTGCTGTCGTTCGCTGCACTTCTCTTGCAACTGACGAGCCGCAACCACTATATCTACAGTGCTGCGACCCGAACGGAATCCACATTGCGCTTACGCCACCTTAGGTTCCACAACCTGACTGACGAGGCGGTTTAGCAGGATTCGGGCAATCACCTGGTCCACACAACTCAGTAAGTGTATGCCACGATAAGTCGTGCAACATTGCTTGCTCCCTTTGCCCTTGTACGGTGTTAGAATAAAGGCATCCTTCAGCTCAGGAGACACCTCATCCACAATCAATACACGTGGTACCAAATGATGCAGCGCAGTCACCAACGCGGATCCGCCGTGTTTCCATATTTCAGGCGGGATTCTGTCGGCACGGGCACACTTGCCGTTTCGCAGCTGAGCAAGTGCTCGCTGCGTCGCATCCAGATTCGGCGTGTCCGCCAGAATCACCTCCACATCGTACTGTTTTTGGCCTTTAAATGTAGGCCAATCATTTTCTGAACGGTTGTTCAAGAGACAGTGAAAGTGCTTCCGCCAGTTCTGCATTATGTCTGCAGTCTGGGTGCAGGTAGCGCCTGAACTACCACCGATCAGCATCCAAAGCGGCTACAATCCCGGTCAATACACCGCCTGCAAGGAGTCAAAGAATTCCTTGCGTTGGCGGCGGTTGGCGTATCATTCCATCTGCTTCACCTTCGCCGTCCACCATGCATTTGTAATGCGACTGAGCTCGCGAGTTAGTCGCCCACGTTTTCTGCGAAACTGCTTATTCTTCCCCAAGTCACTGGGGTTTGCCACACATGCAGCAAATGCTGCATTCTTCTCACACACCAACGCACCAATCGTCGCATTATTCTCATCAAACCAATCAGACCGCTTACAGTTCGCGCGCCCAATGGTCTCCTCGGCAGCAGCTGTCATCTGTTCGCGAATGTGGTGCCACAGGTCGCCCACTCTGGCTATGCATTCCACATTACACAGGGTTGCAGCCATCGCCTTCTCCAGCTCAATACGTTTCGCCACAGTACCGATGGAGAGAATGTAAAATTTCTGCCGATTCACGACAGGAGTGCAATACATAGATCAAGGAAAATATATGAGCAGTTTGGTCCGCGCCAATTTATGACCAGTGTCACATTCAACTCCACGCAGCACAGTGTCATGCGCACTTCAAGCATGACAAGCTGATGTAAGATGACACCGTCGAGAAAGGGGAGCGTGACCACTCCGTGGGTGCGGCCAAGTTGCTAGCTCATTCGCACTCAGTGCAGACCGAGTGTTCGTGATCGTCAAGCCGTGAGTGGCACACAGTGAGAGCAGCCTGTCACCGTTCGCATTCGCTGAACCAATGCCATGCGGACCGATGACATCTGTTCACACCGATGCATCACGCCCAACGCGGCGTTGAACCCACCCAGCAGAAATAGTCGGTCACTCCTCGGCACAGACCGTTTCACGGAGGATACCTAGGTGTAGAATTGATCACGCGTGTCATCAGGACAACACATGGTCGGACCGTACGTGCTTATAAAAGTAGCAAACTTACCTCTTCCGAGTCGTTGGCGAACAGTCATCGGTCGCGCGCTGATGCCCGTTGGTTCACCCCTCAGCTGGCCATTCAGGCGACCGAATAGAGCAAATCCGACCCCATGTTCACGTGGTGCTGAGGCGGCGTTGCCCACCCAGTTGAATGTGTAGCCAGCACCTGTTTCATGTAACTTACCTTGCTCAGCGAGCCGAGTTTCACTGAGCGCCGCAATATCGATGTGGTAGCGCGCCAGCTCCATTGCGACCAGTGCAGTGCGTCGCTCCGGGCGCTCGCTCGAGTTCCGGTCCAGTAGTGTGCGCACGTTCCAGCACCCGATGTTGAGTGCTTTGCGCGCAGGCATACGATTGCATTGGTGGGCAATCGCACGCAAGGTGGTCGTTGTGCTTCGGAGGTTTGCTTGAGGGACTCCACCCGGAGCCTTTGGCTCAATAGCCTGACCCACAAGGCAGTGGGTGGTTTGGAGGTTTGCTTGAGTGACTCCACCCGGAGCCTTTGGCTCAATAGCCTAACCCACAATGCAGTGGAGAGCAGATCCAGCTCGGGAATGTGATTGCAGAGACAGATTGGGATCTGCTTGATGGCCGTCACACGCAGCCTTTGAGGTTCTGGAACAATTATCATATGTTTTGCGACCGTAATTGGATACGCACCTGCGACCACGGCCAGACGCAGGTGGGTTTTTGGCGGGTTTTGCACCAATTTGACCAGGGGCTGCCTGGCTTGAGGCGGGCAGTAGCAAACCACTGAACACCCGGAGGTGCCCTCCCACCGTCAGAGACAATGCGTGGCACTCGTGCTCTACGCCAATCGAGCTTTGAGAATATCACCCGTAACCTGTTGTCTCCCATGGCTAGGTTTTACGGGAAGAGGGCCATCGACCATTTCCTAACCTCCGGAGAGGATGGACTAGGATACTGCCAGGGCGCCCAATCCTGACAGGAGAACGACTCGGGTCCTCAGCCAAAGCCTTCGATTAAATGAACACCCGAAAGGCAGCGGGTCTAGCACATGGTCAGTTAGCTGACTCATGCGGATTGGTGTACTGACTCTTAGCAGGGAGAAGAGCGAAACCCAACTTCCACCTAGCGGTCGCCACGAGGAGGCGCCCAGGACATGAGACTATGGCGCAACAGTAGCAGCAGTGGGTAGACCATCTGTCAGGATCTAGCCACCACCATCCTCAGCGCACCATAGGCTCTCCCGCCACTGTGCAGACATACAAGTAAGTTTAATAACATACTCGGAGAACCAAAGCTACCCAACACCGGCCACAATGCCTCGCAGTTTACCGTATCAGATTTTTTGCTGAAACCAACAATAAAATCCTGCTACTCGTAAGTAATATGAAATAAAAATGGCCTCTCCTAGTTTCAAATGTTATGGATATAATGTCTAGTGAGATGACATCATCATCTAGCAGGCTAACCACTGTCAGTGACAGTGGTAGATAGGTGGTGCTATATCCCAGTTAGTTTGCAAATTATGTAGCCCAGCCAACGTCCCCCATGGCTCAGTGGCTTAAGCTGCTGGCTAGTTGGCATCTGCCACTAGCGGTCATGGGTTCGATCCTTCTTAGCGGACCGAGGGAATGTGCGCCACTGACGAGCCCCAATAGGACGAAACACGTCTGGACATTTTCCGGACTAGGCTCTGCTTGTGAACTATTGGGATGAAAGCCTTATCATAAAAAGCGAATACAACGGCTGGTGTCGTTCGCTGCACTCCTCCTGCAACTGACGAACCGCAACCACTACATCCATAGTGTTGCGACCCGAACGGAATCCACATTGCGCTTCCGCCACGTTAGGTTCCACAACTTGACTGACGAGGCGGTTGAACAGGATTCGGACAATCACCTTGCAAACACAAATCAGCAATTTCACGTTACGATAACTTGTGATGCGTCCTTGCATCATTTGCTTTGTACAGCATCCTTCAGCTCAGGGTGGCGTCTCCTCCTCAATCCACACGCGGAGCAGCGCAGTCTCCAACGCGGATCCTCCGTGTTTCAATACTTCAGGCGGGATTCTGTCGGCATGGGCACACTTGCCGTTTCGCAGCTGAGCAAGTGCTCGCTGCGTCTCATCCAGAGTCGGCGTGTCTGCCAGACGCACCTTCACCTCATGCTGCTTCAATCCGTTAAATGTAGGCCAGTCAAACTCCAAACGGTTGTTCATCAGACGGTCAAAGTGATTTTGCCAGATCTGCATTATATCTGCAGTCTGTGTGCAGAAAGCTCCTGAGTTACGATCGCTCAGTGTCTTCAGCGACTCCAACCCAGCCCATACACTGCCTCCAACGAGTCAAAGAATTCCTTGCGTTGGCGGCGGTTGGCGTATCATTCCATCTGCTTCACCTTCGCCGTCCACCATGCATTTGTAATGCGACTGAGCTCACGAGTCAGTGGCTGCCGAAATTTGCGAAACCCACTCTTCTTCTCCAGATCACTGAGGTTCGCCACGTGTGCAGCACAGGCTGCATTCTTCTCCGACGCCAATGCGCCAATCATCTCATTGTTCTCACCAAACCAATTAGACCGCTTGCAGTTCGCGCACCCGATGGTCTCCTCGGCAGCAGCTGTCATCTGGTCGCGAATGTGGTGTCACAGGTCGCCCACTCTGACTATGCATTCCACATTACACAGGGGTGCAGCCATCGCCTTCTCCAGCTCAATACGTTTCGCCACAGTACCGATGGAGAGAATGTAAAATTTCTGCCGATTCACGACAGGAGTGCAATACATAGATCTAAGAAAATATATGATCAGTTTGGTCCGCGCCAATTTATGACCAGTGTCACATTCAACTCCACGCAGCACAGTGTCATGCGCACTTCAAGCATGACAAGCTGATGTAAGATGACACCGTCGAGAAAGGGGAGCGTGACCACTCCGTGGGTGCGGCCAAGTTGCTAGCTCATTCGCACTCAGTGCAGACCGAGTGTTCGTGATCGTCAAGCCGTGAGTGGCACACAGTGAGAGCAGCCTGTCACCGTTCGCATTCGCTGAACCAATGCCATGCGGACCGATGACATCTGTTCACACCGATGCATCACGCCCAACGCGGCGTTGAACCCACCCAGCAGAAATAGTCGGTCACTCCTCGGCACAGACCGTTTCACGGAGGATACCTAGGTGTAGAATTGATCACGCGTGTCATCAGGACAACACATGGTCGGACCGTACGTGCTAATACAAGTGGCAAACTTATCTCCCGAGGCGTAGGCGAGTAGTCATCGGTCGCGCGGTGATGCCTGTTGCTTCACCCACGAGCTGGCCGCGGAGGTGACCGAATAGAGCAAATCCGACCCCATGTTCACGTGGTGCTGAGGCGGCGTTGCCCACCCAGTTGAATGTGTAGCCGGCATCAGGTTCATACAACTTACATTGCTCAGCTAGCCGGGTTTCACTGAGCGCCGCAATATCGATGTTGTAGTGCGCTAGTTCCATCGCGACCATTACAGTGTGTCGCTCGGAGCGCTTACTGGAGCTCCGGTCCAGTATTTTGCGCACCTCCCTGCACCCGATGTTGAGTGCTTTGCGCGCAGGCATACGATTGCATTGGTGAGCAATCGCACGCGATGTGTCGGTTGTGTTTCGGAGGTTTTCTTGAGAGACTGCACCCGGGGCCTTTGGCTCAATAGCCTGACCCACAAGTCAGTGAATTGTTTGGACGTTTGCTTGAGGGACTCCGCCCGGAGCCTTTGTCCCAGTAGCCTGACCAACGAAGCAGTGAGGTGCAGATCCAACTCTTGCTGCTTGAAGGCCGTCACAAGCAGCCTTTGAGGTACTGGAACGGTTCAGATATTTTTTGCGACCGTAGTAGAATACACCTGCGACCACGGCCAGACGGAGTCGGGCTTTATCGTGTTTGCACCAATTTTACCAGGGAATGTGTGCCTTGGGGCGGGCAGTAGGAAATCAATGAACACCCGGTGGTGCCCTCCCACAGTCAGAGAAAATGCGTGGCGCTCATGCTCTACGCCAATCGAGCTGTGAGCTTATAACCCGCAGACATTTTGTCTATCATGGCTAGGTTTTACGGGAAGAGGGCCATCGACCACTTCCCAACCCACGAAGAGGATGGACTAAGATACTGGCTGGACGCACACACCTGAAAGGAGAACGACTCGGGTCCTCATCCAAAGCCTTTAATAAAATGTACATCCGAAAGGCAGCGGGTCTAGCACATGGCCAGTTCACTGACTCATACGGATTGGTGTACTGACTCTTAGCACGGAGAAGGGCGTAACCCAACTCCCACCCAGCGGTCCCCACGAGGAGGCGTCCAGGTACTGAGCCAAACTCACAACAGTAGCAGCGGTGGGTAGACCATCTGTCAGGATCTAACCAACACCTGCCTTAGCGCACCATAGGCTCTTTCGCCATATATATATATATATATATATATATATATATATATGTATATATATATCAGAATCAGAAGAAAGTTAGGCGAACAAGCTTGTTTTCGGTCGTTCGCATCGGGCCAGCACACCACAGATGATAGGAATAAATCAAGCACAGTGTATTTAAACACGATGAATCAATGAAGTGAATTGACCGGTTAATGCGATCAGGTGACCACACTGGCTTTGGCATCATTAGTGGAAGGGTCAAGCGTGGTGTCGTAATATGGGGAAGCTTGAGGCCATGGCAGCTGTAGAGCCTACACAAACTTCTTTTGGGCACATAATTCGGGATTATGGAGCCGAATAGCGATTGCTTTCGCTGTCGCCAATAGACGACATCGGAGGGCTCGCGTGTGGCCTCCAGATATCTTGTAGATAGGTCGGAAGGCCTCTCGCTCATTCACTTGGTGATTTGTGTCAGCCAAATGCCCCGGCACCGCGCTGACTACTGTCTTTCTGACACCAGTGTAGAGCCACGCCGGGCAATGTTCTTGTATCTCCTCAGACAGTCTCTTGGTAGTCTTTGCAATATAACTTGCTCGACAAGAGAAAGAAAAATGGTACACACAGAAGGAAATATTCGACCTCGGCAATCTGTCCTTGAGATGCTGACTCACGACTGGCGTAGAAGTGAAGCTGACGCGGAGGTCAGCTGCAAAGTAGGTTCTCGCTGTTGCATTGAAGAGCCTTTGAGTAGTTGGTTCTGCTATCACATCACCTTTGAAAGGCAGTGATAAGCAGATTAAGCGCTTTTCAGCCGTGGTTAGTTGGACTTTAGGTGCTCGTGGCTCCATGTGTCTCCGGATGAATTTGTCCGGATAACCATTTTGTTCGAGAACGCTTCGGATAAAACTCAGTTCATCTGACAGCGTATCATCCGTGCATATTTTCATCGCTCTTTCCGTTAGACAACGGACACGGTTGCGTTTTTGACTCATTGGAACAAAACCGGCGAAATGGCTATACTGGCCGATCCAAGTTATCTTTCTATGTACTCTCATTTGTACTGTTCCGTCTGATGTTCTGGTGATCTGGACATCCAAGAATGACAACGAGTTGTTACTTTCAAGTTCTATGTTAAACACTATACATATCAATTGTTCCTTTGTTCTCCGAGCTTGGCGGTTTTCTCGCCAACGTTTCGCCATATGCGAGGTGGCATCCTCAGTACAGTGATATGTAGCGTCCAAGCTTACACGCCACATATCACTGCATTGAGGATGCCACCTTGCATGTGGTGAAAGGTTGGCGAGAAAACCGCCAAGCCCCGAGAACGAATGAACAATTCATTCATCAACCCGAGCTACCAGTATTTCGAAACTATATATATATATATATATATATATATATATATGTTTGACGGCATTGGGATTTGCCTGTCACTGTGGTCAGCCACAGGACACCTGCGCCTACAGAGGGACCATGGTTGGCTTGCGCTGCACCACCCACAGCTCCAAACACACACCCCATATCCAGTGTAAACCCGAAGGAATAAGACCGGGAGGCATGTGGATGGGAGCCACATTTCATCAACGGAGCCGGCCCACACTCCTTCACAGGCAGAAACAAGCACGCTCTATTTGGGGAATCAAGCGTACACAAGGCGGTGGCTGGATCATAGTCCGCTCCACACTGAGTGCATGGAACTGCTCCTTGAACACAGCACCTCCACAAGGACTGTGCACCCCGTCCCCTCCAGCAACGACCAACTGTCTCCTGGAGCCAGTATGGACGAGGTAGTGGGTAATAGACTAGTGGGCACCTTGACAACATGCACATCAAGCGCAGCCACACCGGGGATATCAGGCAACAGCCAATCACTTGAGAGAAAGATAACAAAGAAAATAAATCGAGTAATGCATAAGGAAAGGGTGACATATATCTTAAAGTAATGGGCGTCTGAAGTAAATTGTTTACAGAAGAATGCAAGATAAGCTCAAGAGGTCAGAAAGTATACTTTACGGAAATGCCACGAACACAAAAATGTTTTCGAAAAGGACTAGCATTGGCTTAAGTGACGTGTGCAAGTTTATAGAAGAGGGTACAGGTAGACATTTATATGAGAAAGCAAAGCATTGGGACAAAATTGAAAACCCACCACCTGAAATAAACAGACTTAGCACGCAAGCAAACGGAGACATAAATCTTAAATTAGTGAGCATATGAAATAAGTTGTTTACAAAAGAATAAGTTTACAAAAGAATACAAGGTATGTTCACGAGGTCAGGAGGTTTATTTTACGGAAATGCTACAAACACGAAAATGTTATCGAAATAACTACAAGTGGCTTAAGCGACGTGTGCAAGTGTATAGAAGAGAGTATAACTTGGCATTTATATGGGAAAGAAAAGCATTAGGGCAAAATTGAAAATTCACCACCTGAAATAAAGAGACTTAGCATGCAAGCACGCGGTTAGTAAACCGAATTCAGCGTACCTACAAACGCTGCGCCGGTGCTGCCTACGTTATCTGCAGAACCCGTCGGCGCTTCGGTAGTAGTCTCGAGTGGCCTCGCTCATGGCTCACTAGGCCTGCCTGACTAAGGCACTCGCGACCGTATGTGCTACAGCACCATGCACTCGATGTCGATGAAGTACAATCCATCGATGCTTGCCGCTTCCGCACTTGCCGCCTCTTCTCTGCATGCGTAAGGTCTTTCTCCCGCACTTCTGCAACTGCCTTCGTGATCAGATCGCGCCATACGCGCCGATCAACCACTTTCGATTCCCATGACCTGCAATCAAGATTAGAACGTGTGAGGCTCACTTTAATCATGTCCTGGTAACGTAATTTTGGTTTCCCCACGCGCCGCTTCCCAATATTCAGCCGACCGTATAAGAGTTATTTCGGCATCCGAGTCGAATGCTTACGCCACATATGACCGAGCCATCTCAGGTGTCTCAGTAAAAGGATGCAGTCCACTGCATAATTCCAACTTCGGCGCAACACTTCCGTGTCTGCAATTCTGTCACAACAACTGTTGCGCAGAAACCGCCACAAACATTGTTGAGGGAACCGCTCCAGATATCGCACATCCCGACGGTACATCGTCCACGTTTCAATGCCGCATAGAAGAACGGACAACACCATGGATTTGTACACCATCAGCTTCGTGCCAATGGTAAGTTGATGGTTGCTCCACACTCCATACTCTAGCGTCTCGAATGCTGCCGCTGCCTTCGAAACGTGGATCTGCAGCTGACTGTGTAGCTGCTGGTCAGTCGACATCACACTCCCAAGGTAGCTGAAGCGGAAGGTGTTTGGTTTCCAATACTTCATCACCAATGCCGATTCACGGCAATATTGAAGATTGTACCTTCGGTGAAGGCTGTAAGAGACAGACAGTTCTGTTTGTGTTGATGGTGAGCGCGGATATCGTCGCCCTCGAAGCGAGAGCACTAATCATGTGGTGCAACTCATCCGCGCTGTGTGCAAACAACGCACAGTCGTCAGCGAACAACAACATGCGGATAGTTGTCTCACAGAGTAGGTTTCTCGCACAGAAACGACGGATGTTCAGCAACCCACCATCAATACGGTGCTGCATACGAACACCGTGAGCACAAGCCGCATCAAAAGCACAAAACATCATTGCATGAGGATATATATTAAACAGAGCAGGATCTAAGCCACAGCCTTGATTCACACCAGAGACAACTGCAGTCATCAGAGGTCTCTCCACTCAGTTGCACCCTAACCCACATACCACCGTGCAGACAGGGTTGGCGGCATCCGGTTTCGGATTTGCCTGTCACTGTGGCAAGCCACAGGACGCCTGCGCCTACAGAGGGACCATGCGTGGCTTGCGCTGCACCACCCACAGCTCCAAACACACACCCCATATCCAGTGTAAACCCGAAGGAATAAGACCGGGAGGCATGTGGATGGGAGCCACGTTTCATCAACGGAGCCGGCCCACACTCCTTCACAGGCAGAAACAAGCACGCTGTATTTGGGAATCAAGCGTACACAAGGCGGTGGCTGGACCGTAGTCCGCTCCACACTGAGTGCATGGAACCACTCTTCGAGCCTAGCACGGCCACAAGGACCGTGCACCCCGTCCCCTCCAGCAACGACCAACTGTCTCCTGGAGCCAGTATGGACGAGGTAGTGGGTAATAGACTAGTGGGCACCTTGACAACATGCACATCAAGCGCAGCCACACCGGGGGTATCAGGCAACAGCCAATCACTTGAGAGAAAGATAACAAAGAAAATAAATCGAGTAATGCATAAGGAAAGGGTGACATATATCTTAAAGTAATGGGCGTCTGAAGTAAATTGTTTACAGAAGAATGCAAGATAAGCTCACGAGGTCAGAAAGTATACTTTACGGAAATGCCACGAACAAAAAACTTTTTTCGAAAAGGACTAGCATTGGCTTAAGTGACGTGTGCAAGTTTATAGAAGAGGGTACAGGTAGACATTTATATGAGAAAGCAAAGCATTGGGACAAAATTGAAAACCCACCACCTGAAATAAACAGACTTAGCACGCAAGCAAACGGAGACATAAATCTTAAATTGGTGAGCATATGAAATAAGTTGTTTACAAAAGAATAAGTTTACAAAAGAATACAAGGTATGTTCACGAGGTCAGGAGGTTTATTTTACGGAAATGCTACAAACACGAAAATGTTATCGAAATAACTACAAGTGGCTTAAGCGACGTGTGCAAGTGTATAGAAGAGAGTATAACTTGGCATTTATATGGGAAAGAAAAGCATTGGGGCAAAATTGAAAATTCACCACCTGAAATAAAGAGACTTAGCATGCAAGCACGCGGTTAGTAAATCGAACGCAGCGCTCTCTCTCTCCCTTTATATATATATATATATATATATATATATATATATATATATATATATATATATTCGACGAATGTTGCCCATCGGTTGGGGCGCCAGAGTTGCAGACACGGAAGTGTTGCGCCGAAGTGGGAATTATGCAGTGGACTGCATCCTTTTACTGAGACACCTGAGATGGCTCGGTCATATGTGGAGTATGCATTCGACTCGGATGCCGAAACAACTCTTATACGGTCAGCTGAGTATTGGGAAGCGGCACGTGGGGAAACCAAAATTACGTTACCAGGACATGATTAAAGTGAGCCTCACACGTTCTAATCTTGATTGCAGGTCATGGGAATCGAAAGCGGTTGATCGGCGCGTATGGCGCGATCTGATCACGAAGGCAGTTGCAGAAGTGCGGGAGAAAGACCTTACGCATGCAGAGAAGAAGCGGCAAGTGCGGAAGCGGCAAGCATCGATGGATTGTACTTCATCGACATCGAGTGCATGGTGCTGTAGCACATACGGTCGCGAGTGCCTTAGTCAGGCAGGCCTAGTGAGCCATGAGCGAGGCCACTCGAGACTACTACCGAAGCGCCGACGGGTTCTGCAGATAACGTAGGCAGCACCGGCGCAGCGTTTGTAGGTACGCTGAATTCGGTTTACTAACCGCGTGCTTGCATGCTAAGTCTCTTTATTTCAGGTGGTGAATTTTCAATTTTGCCCCAATGCTTTTCTTTCCCATATAAATGCCAAGTTATACTCTCTTCTATACACTTGCACACGTCGCTTAAGCCACTTGTAGTTATTTCGATAACATTTTCGTGTTTGTAGCATTTCCGTAAAATAAACCTCCTGACCTCGTGAACATACCTTGTATTCTTTTGTAAACTTATTCTTTTGTAAACAACTTATTTCATATGCACACCAATTTAAGATTTATGTCTCAGTTTGCTTGCGTGCTAAGTCTGTTTATTTCAGGTGGTGGGTTTTCAATTTTGTCCCAATGCTTTGCTTTCTCATATAAATGTCTACCTGTACCCTCTTCTATAAACTTGCACACGTCACTTAAGCCAATGCTAGTCCTTTTCGAAAACATTTTTGTGTTCGTGGCATTTCCGTAAAGTATACTTTCTGACCTCGTGAGCTTATCTTGCATTCTTCTGTAAACAATTTACTTCAGACGCCCATTACTTTAAGATATATGTCACCCTTTCCTTATGCATTACTCGATTTATTTTCTTTGTTATCTTTCTCTCAAGTGATTGGCTGTTGCCTGATATCCCCGGTGTGGCTGCGCTTGATGTGCATGTTGTCAAGGTGCCCACTAGTCTATTACCCACTACCTCGTCCATACTGGCTCCAGGAGACAGTTGGTCGTTGCTGGAGGGGACGGGGTGCACAGTCCTTGTGGAGGTGATGTGTTCAAGGAGCAGTTCCATGCACTCAGTGTGGAGCGGACTACGGTCCAGCCACCGCCTTGTGTACGGTTGATTCCCCAAATAGAGAGTGCTTGTTTCTGCCTGTGAAGGAGTGTGGGCCGGCTCCGTTGATGAAACGTGGCTCCCATCCACATGCCTCCCGGTCTTATTCCTTCGGGTTTACACTGGATATGGGGTGTGTGTTTGGAGCTGTGGGTGGTGCAGCGCAAGCCAACCATGGTCCCTCTGTAGGCGCAGGTGTCCTGTGGCTGGCCACAGTGACAGGCAAATCCGAAACCGGATGCCCTCAACCATATATATTCAACACGCTCAATTGTACAATTGGCATAGTGCCACAACGTATGAGATATACTATAAACATACGAAGAGGGATGGAAAAACCGGCATTCATGGCTTAATGAGTCACAACATCTCCGCCATTGTGTACGGTTTCTTTCCATATCCGAGAGTGTTTTCTGCGATTTGTATGCTGGATCCTTCACACTCCACCCAGGGAGCCGAGAGCGCCCAACCACAATTAAGTTTGCTGTTTGCTGCTTCACGCTTCTGGCCCAAATCGTAGGTTGGCCACCTTGCTTTCGCTTCCAGCTGACTTCTGCGTGCGCGAGGAAAGCACGGCGAGGTAATCGATGAGTAGACATGCAGAGAACTGTCCAAGCCACTGAAGTATGCACAGAGAAATTATACTGCTCAGTGACCGGCACAGTTTGATCTGCAAATCCTTCGTCAAATATCTTCATTCCGAAGGCAGCGGTGATGAAAAAGAGAAAGCTTCTCAACATTCTTTGCGCAGCCATGGAGAAGAACCACTCTCACTGGGGCATTGTAAACTGGGCCCTACAGAGCTAGACTCAGATTACCTCGGCACCAGAGATGACGGAGATTGACAAAGCAACCCGTGCCTTGGAGACGCTCAAAGATACCTCGTCCGTTAAATCATTGCGCTGAGGCAGCTTCCGAGATAAACGAACTTGTTTACTACTTCCAATGAATGACCTAGAAGGGTAAGGTCAGGAGTAGCGCCTAGCCAGTCCTGCAGGAAAATCTTACATTTCGATGATGCATAGGTCATTCCAAATTAGAAGACAGACATCTCCAACCTACACAGAACATTTTGGGCGGCCTGTGAGGAAGCGCAAATTACGGCGATGTCGTCTGTATACACCATATCTCGAATTCGGTCCACCGGAAGCAGTTCTACAGAGCACTGCAAGATTTCGTCTGTAGCGAAATTAAACAATAAGACGGATGCTGGGCAACCCTGTCTTACGCCCCTGGTGATATCAAAGGGGGGGGCAAAAGTCCGCCGTACACCCGCACTCAGCTCGAGAATTGAGAGCAGATGGCCTGAATTAAGGTGACATATTTCTCGGGCAATCCCCTTCTCAGTAGACAACTTCAGTGATCAGCTCTGTCGACTGAACCAAATTCGGTTCGTATGTGTAAGAACAGAATGATTGTTGGCTGGCCAAATGTTTGACGACGCTCGAGTGTTTGGAGGAGTCTAAAGATGTGATCGATGCAACTCCGACCTGAGAGGAACTCAGCATACTCTTCGCGTATGCTCTGTTCGCGTACCAGGCTGCGTCTCATTAGCATCAGAGATGCCAGAACTTGGAAGCAATACAGAGGAGACTAATCCCTCTGTGGTTGGCGCAGTCCGTTCGGCTACCCTTGTTGAAGACTGGCACAATATCCGCTAGGCTCCAATCAGATGAGATAACTTCAGTGACCCAGATCTCTTGGAGGAGAGAAGTTAACTCCTTAACAAGTGATGGGCCGCAATCTGATAAAAGCGACGGAAGGAGCTTTGTAGAGCTTTGAGAGACGAAGGTCACCTATGAACTTCGCTTCGGATGGTGGTGAAGCTTCTACACACCAGAGAACGCTCTGGGCTCCAGAATGGGAATTGTTTTGTGTTCTAGCCAACTTAACCGCTGCTCAAATTGCTCGACCGAACGCTCGATTTGGCGCTTTTGACAATGGATTAGCTCGCCACTGGTTTCGCATAAAACTGCGCTTACAGTCGTTCTTTTGCCTCCAGTAGATCGGATCAGGAGGAAAAGGTTACGGAAATTCTCCGAGGTAGTCGTTTGCTCCATCTCAATGCCCCGCTGCGTCCACCAGGCTTCACCATCTTCCCGGCAAAGCTGTTTTAGCAGCGTTAGTAGTCTTGCGTAGTGCATGGTATTTAACGCTAGTATCAATTGCTCAACGGCCTTCGAGAACTTGGTGGGATCTTGCAGAGATCCAGTGGTTAACAGAACCACTGATGTAAGCCACAGACCAGGGTTGCAGAGTTGTACGTGGCACCGCGGATGTGTGTACAGAGTGTTTAGATGTCCGTGCATGGGGCAGTCCTCAGCTGTGAGGCCAAGGCATCATGAAATGTGTGGAGAACGATTGTGGCAGATACCTTAGCTACGTCAAGCCGTCTCTGGCGACGCTGCTGGGAACCATCAAAACGTAGCGCAACCTTGGCACACAGCAGCGCGTGATGCGAAGTGTGATAGGTACTCTTGATTGGTTTGCAATCCTGTATGCCACCCTGCCAGTGAGAGCTAATGGCGATATGTTCAATTTGTGTCCACGGCTGGCCAGTTACGGGGGTCTCTATGTGGCGCGTTGGCGCCAGGACCCTCGAAAGCTAATGCTTGACAGAAAGAGTTCGTGATGGGCAAAAAGCCGAAGTAGTTAATCACCGTTGTCAGTGCTGCGAGTGTCATGGTCATGTTGACCACCGAGTTCATGATCGTCAACTTCAAGTCTGCCGATCTGCGCCTTCAAGTCCCCGGTGTCAGTACGGCGCATTTTACGGAGAAGGTCGGCCAGTTGACCATAGAACTCATCTTTAACTGACTCCAAGCTGCAATCTGTGGGTGCGTAGGCTGCGACAGCGTCTGTTGGGTTCGCGCCTGGACAAATGCACTAAAATTGCTAGTCAGATTGCGCATAGTCGACTATTAACAGGGACCCAGTCTAGTAGCGCCGCCTCAGCACGTGTGCACAACGCGAACCCCAAGCTAGCATAACCAGCGGCTTCGGAAGTTGAATCTGCAGATAGGCACAAAGCGAAAATATCAGTGGAATTCGCAGACGGTGAAACTAGTCGCATCGTTGTGCCAGCGTCCTGTAAACGGGTCTCGCTGAGACAGCAGACATCAATGGCTGTAGTTTCTAGAGTGCGAGCAAATGTTGTCTGTGATCCAGTTGAAAGTTGTCAATTTAAATTGGGAACGGGTGCTAGAAATGGCCTGTCAACAAGACTTGTCGCAAATTCGGACCTATGTTCCTCATCCGCATAACGAGAAAGTTCTCCCAGGGCAGCACGATGTTGCGAACTCGAAACCGGAAGGGAAAGACCAAGTATGGGGGGTTGAACAAACGTGGAATGAAGTGACTAAGCGGTGGTATGATAAAAAGCAGTTTGGCAGGATCAACTGCCAGCACCTCGACCGATGAGAGCATTTTGATAGAGTGAGAGCAGATAGAGCGAGAGCGGAGAGAGCGATCGAAGAATTGTTGAGACGTGGATGCATAGGCTGTGTGGGCATAGTACTTCCTGGTTGCCCAGGCTGAGGAAGAGGGTTGACTTAGTGGACCCCAGCCGGAGCCTTTGGTCTTAAAGACCTAACACGTAAGGCAGCGGGGCGATTGACGTGTACTGCGACCGTTGAGAGCCAGCTCTTTAAGTGAACGGCTTTCAAGTAAATGCAAACTACTCTGGGCGTCAAAAGAGCCCCAGTGAAGCAGCAAGGATTACCGATCCCGTCGAGAAGCACGAAGGTCGTTGACAGCCGGGTGGCTCATACGCCATCATAGAAGCCGGCAGTCATCGAGGTTGTTCATTTGCCCTCCGTTAAGTACGCGCTTCTGTGCCCAGATGTGTGTGGTCATCGACCATATAGCCCGTCACATTGGCTTTTACACAGAGTCTTGCTAGCTCGTGTGGTATTTAAGGAGGAACCAGGTGACCAGCCCATAACCTTCCACGCTCTAGGACGCTGCCGCTGATCGTCCGCGACTGCTTATTCATCTCGTCTGCGAACAGCCGAGACTTCCTCGCAGTTACCTTCAAAGGAAGGCGTTTTTCCATCCGCAACCTGAGGATGGGCCCTGTTGCGTACAGTTCCGCCGAACCAACCAGTAGTCATTTCAGATCCGGGAAATTGATAGCTGCTGCTGAATACCCCAAAATGGTTTCAGCCTGTCCTGGTATGAAAAATTGCGCATTGCAAGTACGTTTTTAGTTGCCCGACGTTGTGGCTGCTCCAGTGCATCAAGGTCGTGTTTCAACCATGGACGTCAGGCATGAATTGCATATTCGATAGGGGGGGGTGAATACACGCAGGGAGCATTTGTCGAAATATGGAGCTGTTTATTTGTACAAACGTCGGTCACAACAGCCCAACGTGTTGGGATTTAGTCTTTGTGGCCTTTTCGGATTATCTGGATCAACCGAAGTCACGTTCGACGGTTGATTGTCGCGGCACATTTTTTCCGAGCTGGTATGAGTAACTTCTCTGATGTCGGATGTAGAGTACCTTGCATTTACTGACGTTGAAATGAAGTGCATTTTGGGTTGACCATTGATATACCATGTCTAGTTCACTCCGAAAAAGATACTGGTCGGCCTTCACTTGAATCCTGCGTCAAATCTTGACACTGTCGGCAAACATTAAGAAGTCTAAAGCGATTCCCTGTGCAGACTGATTAATAAACATCAAAAAGAAACGCAAACCTAGTATTGAGCCTTGCGGCAAACCACACTCGACTTTTATAGGGTCCGATAAAGAGCTTCAAACTATGATCACTAATTGCCGTTGAAGTAGAAAGTCGCCAATCCAGCTTACAATAGGGTCGCCGATCCCGGAATGCTGGAGCTTGGAAAGTAGCATCCGGCGATCTAGACGATAGAAAACCTTCAGAAAACTAGGTAGATTGCACCAACACCTTTTCCAGCATCAGCTGCCTCGGTCTAACTACTGCGTGCGATTAGTAAGTTCGTTGTACAGGACCGCTGTCGACAGAAATCGTGCTTCTCGGGAGTGATAATGTTACAGGTTTCCAGATAGCACACCCGTGCATCGGCAACTGTGGATTCTATGAACTTGGAGAGTATAAGAAGAAGGGATACTGGGCAGTAATTAGAGGGACCAGTTCTGCTTCCACCTTTGTAAATCGGGGTTATTATTCCAAGCTTTCAAATGGCAGGAACTTGATTCTGTTCTAAGCAGGTCTAGAAAACTGAGCTAAACGTCCTGCCACTTGGCTTGCTGCTGCTTCCAGTGCCTCTGAACGAATGGTGTCGACACCCGACGAGCTGTGTTTGGGTAGAGACGTCAGCTTTTGCAATACAGCCTCCTCGGTAAAATTGATGTGGGTTAGTGCTGGCGAGGAGACGACAAGACGACAAGTTGGAAGATCACTTAGTGGCAAGACCCTCTGAAACGTGGAAGCACATTGCATCCGCAGCGCGTTTGCTGGTTCCACAACCGTTCTTGTTAGGCCGTCGGCCGTCCTGTGTGAAAGAAATCCTTGCTTCACCTTTCATAGACTACACTGCAACACCATATTTATAAAAGAAATGAGATATGAAATTTTCAGTAGTACCAACAACACTGATTGCCAACATGCAAACCAAATTTTTCTATAACCTCTGGTTTTTTTAAGTTCCTCTTTTTAATTTAGCCAAGCAGTGCGTTCCATGCATACAAAACTCGTCTGTGATTGATTCATTGGCTCCCTGCAATCGTAGAAAAGCAGTTCTCTTGGCCATAGTATCCAACTGATACTGAAATTCAATTGAGAGCTGTGTTTCCTTAACTAATATCTTGATCATGGCTTAAAATCGCTGCTGTGTCAATGACGGAATTTATTTTTGTTACGTGTGTGGATAGTTTGCTACAAAATCTCAGTGCTGACTCATTTCTTCAATACTGAAGTCTGCCTAGCTAGCAAATTTCAGGATGAGGCTGGCAGATCAAGATAAGAAGTGGGCGCCACTTATTTTTTGTGTGTCAGGCAAGCCTCATCTGACTCACAAGGTTCAGGGAAAATGAAATACGTTATTTGCCATCCCATGATTGGAGGCAGCGGAAGGATCACACGACAGACTGCTAGTTCTGCCTAACCAGGGTCATTGAATTTTCCAACCAAAACCAGGACAAAATACATTACCCCGATCTTCCATCAGCTATCCCACCTGTTCCTCATGATTGCACCTTACCCATTTCAGTACATCCAGTGACCAGGTTATTGATGATGTGTAGTGATTCCACATTGACAACTGCCCCTAGTTCTGTCATCTGGGAATAACTCGAAGCCGTAGGGAGAACGGGCTGGCAAAATGGTCTGTCTATTGAAAAACAACGTGGTCGGGTCAGTATCTGCATTTTAGCAGATTTACCCCAATGCGGTACAAGTGAATGCTTGTGAAAACCCTGTTTAGTCGCGCCAGACGAATATATTCGACCGATTGTTCAGTAGATGAACTAGAACTAATTACCCAGATGTTAACTGCTAACGACTACCCTGGAAAATTTATCCGGAAGCGCAGCGAAATCCGCGAAATAAAAGTTGCTGTACCTACTGTGCCTAAGAAAAAGGTATTCTTAGAGCTGTCCTTTAAGGGTGGCATTGCTTCTTCGAGGATGACAAGACGTCTGATTTCCGCCACACAGAGCACTTTCTGTGCTGCCGAAGTTGTAATCATCGACCGAACTCATGAGCTACTGTTGCCTCCACTAAAGGAAACTCAACCAATTGGGGCCAACTCCCACAGCCTATATCGATTCGTAAGTAACTGCGGAGATAGTTACATAGGCAGAACCAATATAGCACTGAGTTCCCGAATAAAGGAGCATGTACCAAAATGGGTTCAATGCGGACTTATTCAGCCCAAATCAGACTACGCGTGTACGCAGGCCGCCTGCATCTTCGATCGGCAGGCAGTTATTGACATCGGGTCACCGGATTGAGGTCAACAAGGCGTTTAGAATCCTGTTTCGCCATACTAATTCCCGGCTCCTCCGATTTGCCGAGGCTATTGCCATTAATCGGATTATGTCAGCGCTTTGTGTTCAAAACAATTATAGGTCAACCTCAGGCTGCTCTGGTTGTAGAAGAAAGATACCTCTTTTTTCCTCGCGTTTGTTTGTATGTATGTCTGTATCCACAAACTGTTATATAAATTACCGGTTATCGCTATCTGCCCTGATGAGACGATACGAAATGCATGCATCTGCCGAACTTCGTCTTCTAATTGTGCTTTTGATGCTGATATTGCCAACCCACACCTCATAGAACAATTAAGGCTGAGTGACATGTTACGTGACCTAGCCTTACCTAAAGACAAGGCCGAGTTGCTGCGTCTCGGCTGCAGCATTGGCACTTACTTGCCACAAACACTGGTTACTATATACAGAAAGTGTATGGTTCAGTTGTCCGGTTCCTGTGACACGAGAAAAACTTTTTGCTACTGTGCCGGCGTGGAAGGACTGATAAAGGGGCTTGGCATGAGGCATATCAGCGATGAGCGGTGTTTCTTCATCGACCCGTCCAAGGGTAGTGTTAAGGTCATACTGCTCCACAATGGAAATGTGTACCCCAATGTGCTTCTGTATGTTGTATGAAGGCGGCTGAGGAAAGGATGCAACAGTTACTTGCTGCACGGAACTACGATAAGTATTGTTGGAACATCTGTGCCGAATTCAGTCATTGGACTCCTACGCACCGATTCAAATATATTGCTGTTTGTTGTGTTTATGGAGCATTAGACCAACTCAACAGCAAAACACAACCGAAAAGTGGCAAGTAAGGACGCAGTAGGCTACAGGCAAAATGAGTGTAAAGCCTGCATATCTTGTACAACCTGCTCATTTCTACAAACCACCCCAGCAAATCAACTTTGCTTTGATTAAAAGCTTCGTTAAAGTCCTCCAGTGAGATGATTTTGTGTTCCAGTAACTGAAACAAGTGTTTCTGAAGATCAGTGATGCGAAGCTCAAAGCAGGGATATTTATTGGGCCTGATATTCGCCGGATACTGGCAGACAGTACTTTCAAATGCCAATTGATTTCATTTGAGTTAGAAGCATGGCGATCATTCAAAGCAATGTGCACAGGAATTTTGGGCAGGAAAAGGCAGGGAAGTACAGATATCACAAAAAGCTCATTGCGGACTATCATTGTATTGGTGCTCGGAACTCAATCAAAATGCACTCGTTGTATAATTCCCTTGACTTTTTCCCTGAGAACCTGGTATCTGTTAGCAGTGAGCATGGTGAGAGCTTTCACCATGACATTTCAGTCATGGAGCAGGGCTACAGTGGCAAGTACACGCCTTTTATGATGGGTGACTTTTGCTGTTTTCCACAGCTTGAGCGAGCTGTATCATACAAGCGACTAGTTCAGCGAAGTCATCATTTCCCAGTGCCAAGCTGCAGTCAGTGGTTAGCGGTGAGTTTTGCAGTGAACTTTTAAACGTATTTGCCACGTAGATGCATATCGTATTTGTTGTGATTCAGTACATTTACATGTAACCCGTACGACGCAGCATTGAGATTACTGAAAATATTCATTTGCTTATACCAGTGTAAACTGACGTGCTAGGTAATTTCGGAATGCATTTCAACGATCAATATAGCGCTATAGGAACTAAGTTTATTATTGTTACACGGTATTATTGACGTACTTGTACAGCAGTTTGCAGTTAACACTGAAGGTTGTTGCGAGTTTCCGCTGTTACGCGGCCTTGTCTTATCTGAGCACTTGATTCCGTCTCTCACGAATCCCTAATTAGAGCTGCATCAACCTTTGGAGCCCCTAACTATTTTATTGATTATCTGTCTTCCTATCATACCTCGTCGATCTCAGAGTTCTGGGAGGTCGGAATTCACCCAGATCGAGGTGTTAGATGAGGGGATCTACTTTCACCTCTCCTTTAATCATGACGCTCGACAAAGCGCTTCAAAAGTCAGCGTCCTGTCGCTGGATGTGTACCGCAAGCCCGATGGATCATATTGCATCTGCGGGCGACGTGATCACCGCAGCAGAAGACAAAGATTCACCAAAAGATCAACTCCTGACGTTCATAACCACCTCCAGCTTACTGGTCTTTCTATAAACCAAATGAAAACTAAAACCGTTAATTTCGTCCGGAAGAAAGCGTTACTGGACACCTCTGAGTTTCAAGTAGGATTGTTGGACCTACCAACAGCACAACACACGGATTCGTTAAATTGGAACAGTTGGTACCCGAAGAAAAATTTAGCAGAAAAGTTAACACAAAAGCCCCGCATGTTTCGATTTCGGAATGTTTTATTTCCTGGGTTTATCTTTTAACTGACACAGCCATCCACTTCTCACTCGCTAGGTGGGCTGCACCAGCAACTCCAGGAAACTTCGTATGTACCAGTAAAACCACACCTTCCTCATCCCACTACACATCCACAGCCTCTCGTTGGAAGTAATATTTCTGTACGCCCACAAAACAGTGGACAACTTAATCAAAGCGAACGTTTGCAAATGGCTAAGGTTACCCAAGGATGCAGCCATTGTCTTTTTCCATACACCCATCAATGACCACGGCTTGGGTATGCCGAGTCGCCCAACAATGTTGCCATTACTTCGGAAAGATAGACGGGAGCGACACCTTTCCAACCCGAATCCATCCTGAGCTAAGCCATTTGTTACCCCTCTGCCTCTGCGATACCCCGGCTAGCTAATTCGCCACTCACCGTACATGGGCAAACCGTGACGGATACAACCTCGTGAAAGGAGAAATGGAAGACTCAGTTACTTACTACCCTTGACGGATCCCCTCTAGATCATGCTCCAACGCATCCAATCTCTCATCGATTACTCCGTCAAACTGCACGCGTCTTCGCGCGCCTAATTATTAGGAAAACTCACTTACGCGCTGGCATCCTTCCTACAATAGTCACACGTGTAAGAGGCGGACCATCCGAGCTCTATTGCCGCGGTTCAGGTGGGGAAAACGAAGCAATTGCTCACGTGCTACAATCTTTAAGCTAACAATGATTAAGATGGCCATTCAGGCGGAACAGTCCCGCATTTCAAGAGGTGGTCCCGCTTTTTTAGAAGTGCTGGGGAACGAAGCAATGTCCCGCTTTGAGATCAGAGACTTCAAAATGTCCCGCCTTGAGCTAGTAGAATGTAAAAACCAAAAAATCTAGAATGTAAAACCAAAGAATGGTAAAAACCAAAAAACGATCAGTGGCAGTGAGCGCACAACGTATGACCAAAATAAGTGGGCGGTAAAGAGTTGGGCAGGATAGTCGACTGCGTGAGTAGGTACTACAGTAAAGAGAAAATTTTACGATATTATAAGTGAGGGAAGAATAGTGATGACGCGATTCTTATGTCTTTGGTGAAGAACGTCCGCATTAATTAGAGTATAGTGGAGGGGAATGCACAATCAAATGTATAGCATGACTACACAATTTGAGAGCGATTTTCCTTTCATTAAGAAGGCAACATGCTACAGCAATTGCATCGCCCTAAGGTAGTAGTGTCTGCGGCAGCATCCTCTACCACTGTAATAATTCATTTCCGATCAACATCGTTTGAAAACGCAAAAGCTAAGTTAGTAGCCACAGAAGGTACCTTCGCTTATCACACTGTACTTCATAATTAGAGTTTCCGTTCCATTAATTGCACCAGCAAGTTGGTAGAGAAATTGTTTGAGCCAAAGCTAGCATGTGACTGCCTCAAATAAGAGACAGCCATAATTATTTTCCTGTCCCTAGTTGCCAGAGACCAGCTTCAAGAGCAACTGAAGAAAGCAAATTTCGTGTTGATTTCTACAGACGCTCCAAACCATAAGAAGGCAAAGGTGTTCCTTCTCTTTGTGAGATATTTTGCACCGTCATCGGATATTGAAGTGAAGTTATTTGATCTGCAGTCACTAACTGATGACATCGGACACCATTAGTGAATTTGTAATGAATGTGTTAGAACAAAATAATATGACCAGAAAAGCTGTGGGATTTTATGTTTTCAAGGCCAACACACATTTTTGTGGCATTCAGAGAAGGGTGCAAAACAATATGCTTGCGAAATTGAGATATCCGATTGGAGAAACATTTGTGGGAAATTGCTGCGTGGCCTACAGTGTCCACGACACATTGCAAACGGCACCTGGCGATCTTCCTATTTATGTTGAAATAGTTGTGGTGAAAATATATTCTTACTTTTACATGTGCAACATTCGTGTTAAAGAACTACAGGAATTCTGTGACCAACGCACTTTAAAATACAGGGAAACCAGCATGCTTTCACTTATGTCAGCATTGAACAGATTCCTGATGCCCTCTTCAGTGTTGAAATCCTATTTTTGTCTGAAGAGAGGTGTCCTATAGTAACACATTGTTTTATTCGAAAATCCCTGTGGTAAACTGAGGTTCCTCTTTGCACGCAACAGCTGCTATTTTTCATGCTATGTACTAAAATTGCGGAGCAAAATATTTCAGCATTGGAGATGTTGCTGCATTGTAAATACTCCTAAGGAAGTTCACGGACAGGAGCAGAAAGAGCTTTGTTCCAACAGTAGTCTCTCAGCTGTTACCATGCACACTTTCACTAAACCAGCTGAGTATAACCCACCTGTTACTACGCTTGTCCCTTAGCTTCCAAGCTGCTCCCACCATTCAATGTCTTATAACGCTGCGCCCGCCATAAACCGGTTGATTTACGCCTGCAGGTTAATCTGCGCCCTTACGCCTGCTCTGTTCGACGCCTTGACAAACCCGGCAGGAAGCAAGACAGAAGAAGACTCAGCAGACCAGAGTTGTATTAGGACCGAGAACGCTCATATTTATATCTCGGTCTCACCAATCCTCTAAACGTCACCTGGCCGATTTGCCAGTAAGCCAGCACTCCACACTGGCTTGTCCACTCCGTCTGTCCATTTCACCGTCTTACTCGGACACTCCAGTCTTCGTCCACCTACCCGGAGCATGGCAACGCGATTTCAGCAGCTTCCGGTCAGGTCTTGGCAACACGCCTGCTGTCTGATGCGCGATTTCATCAGCTTTCGTCTGGACCCGGGCAACACGCTCGCTGGATCTTTCCCAAGCACGATTTGTGGCAAAAACGCGAGCGTTGGCACTCAGCTTTCTCGGCCAGCTGTCATAATGACCCCGTAATCAGCCCATGCTCCCCACTGCCCTCCATATTTAGGCTGGTCGTAAACATAACACATACTAAGCATAGCATGGAGGTTATACTTTTAAATGCCCGCACACTCCTGAATAAAATCCAAACTCGTCAACCGATCAGCTTACTGTTCCCTTCGCACATTACCTTGACATGGTTAAATAAAATTTGGTCATTTACTGCCTACCCGATAGCAAGGTAGAACAGCTACATCATCATCATCATTATTATACATGTCAGCTAGAGATGGTAAAACACCTCTGCTATTGTACCGCAATACATAAAGGAAATACATACATACATACAATACATAAAGGAAAAATAAATACGACAGTTGAATGCCAGCTGAGCTACCAGCAACGGATACGCATCGTTCCGGTAAGCTACTAGCCGGCTACTAGGCAAAAACAAAACTTTAATTACGTTTTACCCTACGGCAGCTTCCGAACTGCTAAGCATGGTGGCGGATGCCTTAGATACAACAGAAATAGCACATATGGTTGCCCACTTATAGACCACCATCTGAGCAGTCAGAAGGACTCGGTCTTCGTCTCTGCTCGTATACATCGACTGGACTATTTGTCGGCCGCGTCTAAAACCCATCGAACACTAAAACGTCCACTATAAACGAATTACCAAATGTATTTCCCTATGCAGCAGAAAACCTTGCAGACTACAAACTCTGAGTTTGGCGATTTCACCATCAGAAGATTGCTTGGGGCATAACTACCTCATCTACAAAGTATGGTAGGCTTGCTAGCTCCGTCCATTCCCATGATTGAATTCAATACCTACGGTCGCCAACACGAGAGGACCAGATTCTTGATCTCCTCTTCACGCAGAGTGTGCCAGAAAGGCCCGCCAATGTACTAAGCACGTTTCCCGGCGGCGACCATAGGCTGATTGTGCTTTCGTTTAGCTCACCGTCACCAGTTTCATTAACCTTTATGAACCCGTAACATGGTACCGTGAGTAGGTGTTCATTGACTAGGAGTTACTTGCATATTTCATTAGATAGTTCCCATGGGACAGTTTCTTCTTAACTGCTGACCATCAAATCGCTGCAAATGAGTTCTATAGCAATATCAGGATATGGCTTGACCTAGTCTCACCGCTTAAGCGTAAATGGCCTATAAATCGAAAATATGCTGACAGCCTACTAGCTAAAATTAGCAAAAAGATAGAAATACCTCTCAAAAAGTACAGATGGACAAAGGCTTCGTTACTGGTTCTACAACAGCAACAACTCTTAGCTAAGTACTGTGCTCTTCGCCACTCAAGGCAAGTGGCGGAAGAAACGGATGCAGTTTCCGGTAACAACAAACCTCTAAGGGTGGCTGATCTCTTAAAACGTCGAAACCCTACGACCAATGAAATTAATTTCATCAGGCTTCTCGATGGCTCGGTCATACATGTCCCTGTCCCCATTACCAAGGCTCTGAACTGGCAATTTTCTTCATCTTTCAGCAAAACCACTTATTCCGCTCCGCTTGACTTATCCACCGTAACCTCCAACCGTCACTCTAAAGTAGAATACTCATTCCGAGACATAAGAACAACTGGAGACTGTGGAACAATCTAATTACGAAGGCCTTGATGCTCTTCCTTTAATCGCAGTAAACCTAGAAGGGTCAGATATCCTTCTTCTTCTGCTCAAACTATCTTCTCTTTCAAGAAAGGCCGCTGAAGTACCCACGCATTGGCAGATAGCCCCTGTTGTACCATGTCCCAAAGCTTGACCCAGATGTGGTGTTATAAACAATCGTCAATCAGCCACACTTCCACTATTTGTAGGATGATGGAGAGACAAATTGTCCCAAAAGTGATAGATTTTCTGCAAGCAAGTGGCTTGCTTAATAACACGCAAAATGATTTCCGAACAAACGCCCAAGTGTAACGTGTCACCTTGCATTTCTCAACAATCTTACTCACTCCTTAGACTGCGGGAAATCATCAGTATTGATCTACTTAGACATGCAGAAAGCGTTTGCACGTGTAACTTACGATAAGTTAATAGACAAACTGGCATCTGTTGGAATCAGCGATTCATTGTTATCATGGTTCAACTCATAGCTTCCAAACCGAAGCTAGGTGGTTAAAATAAATGATCAAAATTCACAACCTAGACTAGTGACGAGTGGCGTAGTTCAGGGCAGTGTTACCGACCCACTACGCTTTTTATTGTACAGTAATGATATACTGGACGCAATACACTGCGGTGTCTCATATGTTTTTACTGATAACGTGAAGATCGTTTATACCTTTGATGTTACTGACACGAACCACACAAGGAACGTCATTTTATCTTATCAGAGAGGTCTTGACTTATGGTACACCAAATAGGATGTGTCATTCTCAACCGAGAAGTGCCTTACTGATACGTTGTACAAACGCACCTGGGGTCCTGCTTCTGTGTGGAATACCAATAACATGCAGGCATGCAGTAAAAGATTCAGGTCTTCCCTATTCTGGCTCACAAAATTTATGGGGTACACGGCAAATGCAATCTCCAAAGCTTGTCGAAGCAAGATTCCTTAGCCACTCTATACAAAATAAAACCCGACCGCTTTTAGACTATTGTGCCTTGATCTATAGAAACACAAAAAGGTGATCATCAGAAACTGGAGAAGTTACTGAGGTAGTTCATTATAAGTCTGCTGGGATTGTCCTGTCGAGGCTCTTACGCCTAGTTCTGCAAGGCATAAAAACTACACCCGGTATGGCTCAGACGGATGAAACACAATATTTTTTTCTTATTCCAAATCATACACAAGCGTATTCATGCTCTAAAGCTGGACTTGAAATTAGAAAATGGGCCAAAGTACAGTATTCCAGAGAGCAACAACTTGCTAAAAACAGAAACGCTTAGAACTCAGCACGACGACTTTACGTGCACGTTTACGCAAAGATATAGAACAAGCCGCTATCCAAGCTGCGAGAATGTAAATCCATGGAAATCCTTCCTAAGGAGATCCGCACCTTGTTAACTGTTGAGAAGGACAACGAGCTGCTGAGACAAAATGTCACAGATGACATAAGAAAACTCTCCAGCAGATTTCTAAGATATGGTAACAATCGCCACTATCCTATTCTCCCGTATACGACATTTTGACACCGAGTAACTATTGGCCTTAAGAAACCATTCTGGCCTGAGGCATAACAATATAGGGAAGTCCCAATTGAGCCCATCAAAACAAAACTTAGATATGGCTAATACGTTTTGATGACCTTTTTTGGTCTGCGACCATCCTAACATCCAGTTATTTATGAACGAACACTTTTCCGTATTTATAACATATTCCCTTTCCTGTCCGGAGGTATCAACACATAACTACAGAGTACCTCATGACATCCTTCAACGTCACTTCCTAGAAACCTCAGCTGTCAGTGATGCATCGATCCGGAACCTCATTCCTTGTGATAACTTGACCCAAAAGTGTTTTCAACCACCCACTTGTTAAATTCGACCAGATCAAACACATTCCATATCTCCCACCGTCGAGATATAAACTGTATGTTTGGTTTAGCTTTTTCTTCTTTATGTTAGTCCTGTAATGTCAAATATTACTACTTTCTCGAGAGCAACAGGCCGGCAGCAGATAGTAATTCATAGTGTTCCGCGACACCAAATACTGTATTTTGCGCACACAGGCAACTGTCAGATAAACCTGAAGATTCCTTACAGAATTGCATCGTATGTTGATACTCCGAGGTAATTCGGATATCCCACCGCACAGGTTGATCGGGAAATCCGTTGGCCATTCTTGACGGTATTTAAATACAATCATTTCTTAATTATTGTCATGACAATAATTACTAGTCTACCTACTCATATTCTATATTCTTCTTTACTCAACTGTTGGCCATGATTGGGTCGATCTCCTTAGATGAAACAATGCGAGACACGATGCCACTGAAAGCTTGACGAGGTGTAAAAGTGCTTGACTCAAAAACCGATTGCCGAGACGGGCCATGTGGCCTAAATGGCCATATGGTTGGCGGCATCCGGTTTCGGATTTGCCTGTCACTGTGGCCAGCCACGGGACACCTGCGCCTACAGAGGCACCATGGTTGGCTTGCGCTGCACCACCCACAGCTCCAAACACACACCCCATATCCAGTGTAAACCCGAAGGAATAAGACCGGGTGGCATGTGGATGGGAGCCACGTTTCATCAACGGAGCCGGCCCACACTCCTTCACAGGCAGAAACAAGCACGCTCTATTTGGGGAATCAAGCGCACACAAGGCGGTGGCTGGATCATAGTCCGCTCCACACTGAGTGCATGGAACCGCTCTTTGAGCTTAGCACTTCCACAAGGACCGTGCACCCCGTCCCCTCCAGCAACGACCAGCTGTCTCCTGAAGCCAGTATGAACGAGGTAGTGGGTGATAGACAGGTAGGCACCTTGACAACATGCACATCAAGCGCAGCCACACCTGGGATTTCAAGCAACTGACATTCACTTTAAACCACAAGCTGAAATAAAATAAACCCAATAATGCATACAGATACGGTGGCATAATTCTTCCCTAAATTACCATATGAAGTAAGCTGGTTAGCAAATAACCATATATATATACACTTAAAGAGCCCCTAAAATGGGTATAATTGGGAATGACATACCTGTTTTAAAGCCAAACCAGCACATGGCTCCAACATACATGGAAATGCGGGTGAAAGTTTTCGAGGGACTCGCCTGCAAGGAAACATATCCCCTGGAGATGAATCCACGGTTGGCCGTATTACTTTGCTAATACATTTAGAGTTATCTTCATGTATTAGTATTATCAACCAATCCATCTATTTGAAAGATGCAACCGATCAATCAGCGCCGCAAAATAGTTTAGGAACTGCTCTGAAAAAAGAAGTTCCACGCGATCTAGTTCTACAAAATGACCACACCAATCACTTGGATTGTGCCTAGCACCGTTGAGGAATATGCCCATTATTTATTTATTTATTTATCCGAATTGGCCAACTCAAACAAGCGGGTCTCATCAGGAAAACACATGTGATGAATATTATCACCAGCCTCTACTATAATTGCCTTACTTATCTGCATCAAATAATGAGCCACTAACAAGAACTTAGTGGGTTCAGTTGGGTGGCATTGAAACAACCACTGTCATGGGACAAAGATGAAGCTTGTGTCAGCCTCTTTAGATCTAAACTCCCCAGACCTGAAAATTAATGAAAACAAAATGTTTGACAGTTAACAACGTGTACAATTTTGCATCAGATTACACAATTTTCGATTGGAACGAGATATCTAAAATTTGACATACGCCGGGTGGACGTGTTTACTCATTTCCAGGCCAACTCAGCCCATGTGAACGAATACAAAACTTATCGAATTTATTCTCTGTCTCTCTGGGACTAATGCATCTACCGAAAGAATCATCTCACACATGAGCACTGTATGGACAATCGAGAAAACATAGCGTGGAGTTCGAACACTAAAAGCGATGCTTATGTTGAAATGCCTTATTTATGACAAGAGCACCGGGTGTCGCTGCGAACGACTTCACCATATGCTAATGCAGCACCCAGATATACTATGGAAAATACATTCACCTGCGGAGTATTACTCTGCAACTGTGGTTGCAGCTGATACAACGTCAAGCAGCATGTCAACTTCAGTACGCAGACATTGTCATCATCATCATTATACAGGTTAGGTAGAGGTGGGAAACACCTCAACTAATGTGCCGCAATACATAGAAGAAAAAAGGCGAAAAAATGCAACTGTTGCAAGCCGGCTGAGCTACCGGTAACGGATGGGTATCGTTCCGATATGCTACCAGTCGGCTACTGTGCATCAAAAAAGTTACTTTTCAAAATTATAGGCTAAATCGTGAGATACGCAGACAATGTATTGAATAATGACTTATCATTTGAGTGAAATGTGTAAATGGTCATTTAATTTTTGTTTTTTCTGCAGTATGCATATGCTGAACTAACGGGAGGGACTATGAGCGTCCTGCTTTGGTTCGAAAAAGTCTGGAAGCGTCCCGCTTTGGCGCGCAAAGAATCTGGCCAACTTACCCATGACGCTCATTGCGGACGACACAATGACCTTTCCAATCAAGTTGCAACGATTCTACGCAGTCGGGGAGCTACAGTTATTGCGGAACCAAGCATCCCCATGTTAACGACCTACATCAAGCTAGATCTACTCCTCTAGAGGAAGGCGACTATCTACCTGACGGATATTGCTGTCTATGACGCACACCGGATGGCTTAAGATTACCGAAAAAAATTGATAAACGCGACTTCGCTGATCACGTAACGGCCATCGGAATCTACGCACACACTGCACTCTCGGAAACCTCCCTTAGTGTGCAGTATTCAATCATCTTAAACAATTAAGGACATATCCATCCTCCGTTAGCCAAAAATCCATTGTCATACAGTCACTCGACCTTGGATATTTCCGATCAGTGTAATTCCACCATTCGAGGATCCATAGGTGTATATGATGTTTATAACAGCACAGATACAGATAAGTGCAAAGCTTGCGGTCCTTCACCGAGTTTTCTGAGCTTTTATTGAGCATTTAGTTAACAGTATGTGGGAGCATTCGTCCAACCTTCGCAAATTGCTTTACTGCTCACTTCTCCAGCCTTGCATGCCTTGACGGGAAATGGAAAAATGGTTTTATACGGGTAAAATAGATCCTGCAGGATGAGCATGACGAAAATTCCAAATATAAGAACAATTGTCAGTAAATGTAAGTTCACACCGGTGGACTCACCGCGTATGCATAGAATAAAATGAAAATCCATCATGAGTTGTGTTCGTTAACGCACATGTTTATCTGTTTACACCGATTTCATGAGGACTAGAGAGCACAGTGTTTGTCTGCGTCCTGTTGTCACAAAGTGAACAGAATACGGATCAAGTAGTTAAGGTGGTGTACTTCATGGTCGAGTTGTTTTTTAAAACAGATAGCGTGGGCGCAGAAATGACCGAAGTCGGAAGGGCTTTCCAAGGGTGACAAAAATGATGAGCACATAGTTCCGGCCGCGTTCTAGCCGCCTGTACTGCGTAGCCAGTTTCAGCTCGTGAACCCACAGTTTTGTGTTGCAGCTGTTTCAGGAGGTGACGGCAGGCATGAGCGGGGTTTTACAATAGTTGGTACACCAGAATAAGGTCACCCCGTGGATGTTGATATCTTCCGCTGTACACTACCAAAGTTTTCATTCGAAAGATGGTATGGCAGGTGAAGCAATCCCTTCACAGTTTTCTCTACACTTCGCTGTGCGGTATAGAGTTCAACCAGATCGCTCTATAACCAGCGTTGCCAGACCTAAATCTCGTGCTCCACACAGGGCCGCAATTACGCAGGGATCATTTAGGGGAAGATGTCGAAACGCCCGAAAACCCTCCGTAAGGGAACAACGTGTTGGTTGGCGCTTACGACGCCTTCAAAGAATGCGCCAAACAGATGAGGTCTTCTTACATCGCCACCGCAAGATCGCGCAACTGTGAGGTGGTTTTCAGCATGTGGTCTCCAAGATTATATGCCTTATAGGGTTTGTGGCATACATTTACATTTCTGTACTTGTTCGGCCTAAATGAAGTAGATTTCCCATTGACAATTCAAGACACGGTTTAAGGCTCGTTGCAGCAGGTCAGGATTGTCCTGACAACCGATCACTCGCCACATTTTGATGTGATCAACAAAAGGCATGGGATTTGACTCGATAACACATGCGAGGTCCTTGCTAAAGACCAGGAATAGGCGCCGCCCCAAGACCGATCTCTGTGGAACACCGCATTCCCCGTCACTAGGATCAGAAAATGAACCCTAACACTAAACTGAAAACACCGCTGGAGCAGAAAATTTTCAATCCATCCAAGGACCCGGACCACAATACTGAAGGTATGCGGCTTTTGGAGAAGGATTTGGTAACCTAAGCAGTCGAAGGCTTTAGAAAAGTCGAGGTAGGTCGCATTAGTGCCGGTCCCACTGTCAGCGATTTTAGTCCAACTGCACCGCACAATAAGCAGGTTGGTAGTACATGACCGATGCAGACGTAATCAGTGTTGTGCCTGTACTATGGTGTTAGACATTTCAGATTAACCCATCAGAGTCTCAGCTATGATCCATTACATCACGTTTGAGAGCACCGGGAGCAGAATCGCTGAGTAATAGTTGACGGGCTCAGAACAGCTAACACGGTTGTAAACATGTGTGAGGATACCCTACCTCCACGTGTTGAGGACCTGCTGTTCATCCCAGCATATTTAAAATAATCGAGCTAATGGCTTCACTATCCTCGTAGCTGCCACCCGGATTGTTCTCGGGGGAGTGTTTTCAATACATGAGAAACTACGGGTGCGCAACCATATCAGCTTCCTCAGAACGGTTGCTGAACTAAAAGTGATGCGTGTGAATATCGGCGTCTGAGGCAATGCGACAGGCATGTGACGGTGGCGAGTCGACATATTGTAGCATGTCGCAGCCCTAGAAATTTGACTGCGTCCTCGGTGGTTTGAGCACATCCATTTGCTGTGCTAGGCGGTGTAACACCACGCTTAACATTACGGAGGCTATCACATATCTGCACAGAAGCTTATTGTTAACAGAAAACCTTTCTGCTAGGCTCCGCTGGTGTACTAATTTGCCCTCACATACAAGTGTTGTACAGTGATAACAGTGCACCAAATATTAGCTCCAGTTTTCAGGTATAAGGCACCCCCTGTACACATGCCATGCTGCGTCTCTCAATGCCATGCGTTTCCGGGTTCTAATCATAATGATTTATGGTGCCCGTGTAGAACGAACGGGCCTGTTTACAGAAGCGGATTTAATCAGATCACTGAAGTTTGCTGGACACTACGTCCATGCATTATCAACGGAACAGTTGTTCGAAAAATCCCACAATTCACCCCTAACAAGTTCTGTGAGTGTGCCGTAGTGTGTAATTGTTCGAAACAGGTCACTATGTTCTGTTGGATATTCCGCATAACACACAGTTTTAAAGTATTGTTACGTGCTCACTCTATCCTAGAAGGCTCTTCATCTTTGTTTCCTTGATCATGAGCTCTTTGTTTGTGAGCACCGAACCAAACACTGATGACTTAATTCCCGTTCTGAATCTGGTGGGCGGACTGACATCGCCAAAGAGTGGAACGCTTGGAAGAAGCTATTGCAGGTCGGTCTTGAATTGCTCGTTGGGAGAAGCCGGAACTTCTAAATTGTGAATATTGAAATCGTTGGAGATGAGAACATGGCTGTATCGTCGTCAAAGTGCCCTCCCCAGTACTAATGTCACGCGGGAGTGATTTCTGAGGTGGACATTTGGGGGCGCTAAACAACTGCCAAAAGTCAGGGGTCGTTGCGCCTTGGTCGCAAGCTGCACCACAGCCAGTCTCTGGACAGCATTTCCGGAGTGTCCATCAGTTCGCACTGCAGGTCGCTGTGGTATTATAAACTTACCCACCGCACCAACAGGGGCGATCGTTTTGAATAGGGAACATGCCATGTATAGCGACTTCGATATCGGTAATTTCTGAATTCAACAAAATTTCCGTTACGAATATTAGGTCACAGGCGTTTGATGCTTGACATGGCCGCGGGTCAAGGAAATTGCTCATGAGACCCTGTGCATTGGTGTACATGCAGAAAAGTTTCTTTGTTCTTAACAATGAATCAGACGATGTGGGTTTTGGGTATGATGTTGTGCCGACCGTGAAAGTTCAGCAACTATTATTTTTTTAGGTGAGGCAATGACGAACCCTTCTGTGTCAAATCCCGGGATCTAACCATAAGCACTATGTTTCACTCTTTGTATGCAGTATATGTGGTGCTTTTTCCAGTTTCTTTGGATAGCTGAGTGTATTTATCCGAACTCTTGTCTGGAGGTGGTCCGACTAAGTGGATGCTTTCGTATGTTTTTTTAGGAGAAGCTGCTTTGATCCGGAGCTCGGAAGAAAGGCTGCTAAGGCCGGCATACCAGATCTCCAACACCCTAGTTGACAGTGTGCTGGATTGACGCACTACTTTGCAAACCTCGGGCCAATTCCTTTGTAGTTTGGGGACAATCCAAGCCTCGAGTTCTAATGCGCTATGACGTTTTCCAGGGACAGGGAGGCTCGGAGGTACCATCACTTCTCCTTGTCGTGAGCGGTCACTTCGCGCTCTTCATGACTTGTAGCCTCGGAAATGCTGTGTCCCATGATGGTACTAGCCACAGATTCATTTTGGTGTTCTTCCAAGTCGTGCTTCTTATGTTTGCGCTAGTTCCACGGATTACCTTGGAAGATACAAATGGAACGAGACGCATTCCGAAGGCTCACCGTCGATAACAGGATAGCTTCTGCTTCTCCAGCGCAAGTCAATAAAAAGCGGAGAATTCTTGGTGCACCGTAGTACTGTGAGTTTGGGTGGCGCGTAATCCGTGTCAATTTGACGGGATTAACTACAACCCTTATAATGTCACATACGAAGTTCCACTGGTTCACAACATCGTGTGGTTTTCTTGTTAAGGAATTTGACGCTGACTCTACAAATTTGGTGCAGATTACTGGTGGCATACTGTGTAGATTGGATTAAAAGCAGCCGCCATCCTGGTCTGCATCCAACCTGTGGAGGCTGTAAAAGTACAGGTTTACCTTTTTCAGTTACTTTAGGCCCACTGGGGTCAACTGAATATATAGGTTTCTGGTTGGTTTTGACAGAAATCATCTTCCATGCACCAAGTATGTTGACGTCCTTCTGAAGTTTTGGAATAGTTTGGAGGGTGGATGAGGTCCTGATCGTACTTATTCCAATGGTAGTTTTAAGCGCACTTGGACAACTGGTGACGTTCACTTCTAAAGCCCAACGGGAGGCATTTCCGATGCTCTGTCCATCATTCTTCCTTTGCTTAGCAACGGAGCCTCACTGTCAAACTTTCCTCAAAGAACCAGCTTTGGTTTTCCTCATTTGTTCAAACATGGCCACTAGACTTTCATGTTTCCATGCTAGCTCATGCACCATCTTTACCAGTAGGAGTACCATACATACTTCACATAACCATGGAGAAACTGCTTTACTATTATTTATGTTCCACTGGCTTACTGTGAGCTTGAACATTTAGACTGAAACTTGCTGCGGTACTTTGAACACTTAATTTCGGTTCGTACATTTTTGGCATGAAGGAAAGCTACATATTACTCTCCGCCTTGATGTGGAATAATGGGCAACTGTTGACTGGTCATTAAAAACCATTGCTCTACCACTGAGCTACCGAGGGCTGACGATTAGGTGCGCAAGTTTTAATACATGACTTCTGGTTGGTGCGCGACGTATTGCCAATGAGCTCACAGTATTTGTCCTGGTGTTGCAGATTGGCTCACTCACCCGTCACTTCCCAATGGGCCGAAGTATCTGTGCTTCTAATGTCCAAAGGGGGGTGGTAGATTAATTGTAGATGTTTGTGAGTAGGGTAAAGTTCGTAGAAAGTAGAAGTCACGATTAAAACTCGCGCACAATAATGTGCCTCGACTGGGAGTCCAACCCCGGCCGGAAATTCGTTGGGCCGGGGTTGGACTCCCAGTCGAGGCACATTATTGTGCGCGAGTTTTAATCGTGACTTCTACTTTCTACGAACTTTACCCTACTCACAAACATCTTCAATTAAAAAACCATTGCGTCGATCGATGCCCTCCTGGCCAATGGCATGGTTGCCTGTCTGTCGCTGTAGTTGCAAGGTCCACGTGTTCGGTGCGTCCACAGCTCTCAGGCTAGGATAAACCTGATGCATAACTTGCTCGTTAATTTCTACGGGATTTAAATAAAGCGAGTAAGTGTTCGGGACATAAAATGTCGAATAGTTAATTTCCTTAGCGGTCAACAGCTATAGTTGAAGTCGCGTCGTATAGATCTCTGGGCTTTCGTTCGAAACCACAAATAGTGCTGTGTGGCCCGAGGTTCTGAAAATTTCCCGATTACGTTTCCTTGGGAGAAGTACGAAAACCTCGATATTTAAATTACAAATGGTCCAAACAGGTTCGATGCGAGAGATGGAATGCAATAAATAGCGCTGATGAAGCTGGATCGATTAAGTATGAGCACACGTGTGTGTGGTGTTTCAGTAAATTCGATTAGAGTACGAGTCCGGAGATTTTACCTTCACGCCGAAGCCATGGTGCCTTAAGTAGACGTTCTGCGATTAACTGCGTATAACCTAACTCGTTCAACACCAGGTCATTAGCCTCTTGGATAGTAGTGACATTGACGTTTACGTCCACTCTTCGTCGAAACCTATTCCACGTTATTTGTTGTCTGCCTGAAAGCGCAAACAATTAAGGTTTGTGGTCGTGTGTAATTGACTTTCTGTAAATAGCGCACTAGATCTTAGATCCACTGCTTGCTTCCAACCATTCGGGCTCTGCTATTGCGCTTATCGAAGCACTGTGACTCAAAAGAACTACTACACAGTTAACGCTGAACATGAGGACTAAGCTGCTACATTTCCTGTAATGTAGTATTTAAAAGAAGAGGGCAGAGTAATTTAATGTTAGTAAGGCAACAGTTAGGAACATACAATAATATAAGCATGAGCACTTGGAGAAGTACGATAGTGGAAAAAGTGATCTACAACTCAAGAGGCGGAAAATTTCACAAAACGAAGTCATTGCAGTTACGCTGCTCTGCTTTAAACAAAGGAGAGCAGTTAATGCTGGAATCTCCGGGAAGATGCTACAAGAAATTGCTAACACATTTTCGCAAGAATTTGGGGTTGCACATTCGGGTTCCTCCAATGGTTGGATAGGGAAATTTAAACTGTGATATAACATTTACCGAAGAGCCTTGAATAAATTCAAAGAACTTCCTGAAGACTTTCTTTAAGAATTCGCAAAAATATTTCCCGATTTTAGCAATGGTGATAATTTTAACGCTGACGAGTACAGTCTCTTTCGAAGAATGATGTATTACAGGAGCCTTGTTATAACGTATGACAACGGTAAGAGCGGAAAGCATTCCAAAGGATGTTGTACAATTATGCTGTGTGCTTGTTCAGTTCAGCTAGCCACATGTATTCCGAAATCTGAGTCCTTAAAACTTTCCACTCACCTGAGGATCAAATAAATCTATATGGATGACTGCTGCCAAAATTAAAGAGTGGATAAAATATATCGAAAGAGAAATGGTGTAGAAGCCACGATTCATTCACCAACAGTGGATAATTGTCCCAGTCATGCCTATGTCGCTAATCGCACGAACATTACACACAAATTTCTGCCTCAAAATATGACCTCCGCAATACAACCTCTGGACCAAGAAATCAAAAAAACATTCAAAACTCATTGCCCAGCCAAGTGCCTGCAATCCCTTATGGCAAAAAAGAATCCAAATGATTTACATGGGGCAATGGCTTCATCTAGTGCTTCAGTTAATGCACTGGAGCTTGTGTTTTGGATAAGTTCCTCTTGGCACTACGTTCATCCAGAACAACACGAAAGTTCGGCAATGGCCGATGATATATTGCGGAGAAAAAAAAGCCGAAGCTTGATATGTCCTGCCGGATGATCTGTCAAACGCGAGCAAAATGAAGACAAAACTAACACTAGAAAACAGTGAACAACCGGTAATGGCGAACATGCTATTTAGCTTTTCACCGTTTGAGCAGTCCACACTTGGTTTTATGTATTATGCAAGGTTATCGTCTGTAGTTTCTGGGCAAAAATTGAGGTGGACTGGTTCGTTTTTGCTTTTCTGCTGTTTGTCTGGGTCGTCTGGATTACGAGATACGGTGTAGTATGGCCAGTGCACCGTCGACAAGCGCTTAGAAAACCGCTAACGTGTGGGCTGAAATAACAGTTTTGAGGAGGTATTCCATGTGTGGCAAACACGTAGCGATAAGAAGTTCCTTCGACACGCCAACCGACTCTATTGTTCTACAAATTTGTGATGACGACCTCTCAGTTGATTGTTGTGGCTCAGCTTCAACATGTGTTGGCACGAGTGATAAAAGTTGTTTACTATTTGCTGAGCCATTATTAGATCAACACGCGAACGCCGGTGACGTTCGCTGAAAATGCCAAGCACATTGAGGCGCTGTCCTTATGACAAGTGGCGAGGCCTCCTAACATTATTGGTCCTGCGACGTTGCGGAATCTCTAAGACCGTGAGATCTCCCTTTAGCCATCGGTGTATTGCTTGAATTACATCCACAACATGGGGCGTAAGTAAGCGAGAAGTATTTGACTGAAGATAGACGGTTCAATTTGCCCAAATGCTCTCCGTAAAAACTATACAAGTTAGATCCCCTTCTTCGCTGATATTTTAGCCTGCATCGAGCAGCCGAAATCTTTCTGGACCAGCACACCGAGATCCTTTTTGAGCAAACAGTGTTGTAGTTTCTGGTCCCCTACTTATATGTGTGCACCACTCGGTTTCATAATTGAAGAACTCGACATTTAGCCACATTGAATGAAAGGGGACTTTGGTCCGACACTTCCTACATCTTGTCAAGGTCGTGTTGAACCTGAATACGATCTTCTAGAGCTCTGATCCCTCGCCAAACTTTGATGTCACTGGCGTAGAGTAAACCGTTTGATTTAATTTGGCTCACTAGGTCGTTTATGATGACCAAGAATATACGGGGCCTCAGTAGCGAACCCTGCGGCACGCCGGATTCGACATGAATTGGGTCTGACATGGATTCACGCACTCTCATCTCCAAACTCCTGCGAGAGAAAATTGCAGATCCACCAGAGGAGAGCGTCCCCCATGCCTCATCCTTGAAGTTTGGTGAGAAGGATACGATGATCTAACCGGTCGAATGTCTTAGGTAAGCCACATCAACTCCTGCACCAGCGTCCACAAGTTGGGTCCAGATGTCTCGTGCTAATAATAGGTTGATTGCGCATGACTGATTCTGGCGGAAGCCGTGTTGCTGCTAAGCAATGTGACCAAAGCCGTCCAGATAAGACATGAGTGCGTCGGCAATGAAAGCCTCCATAAGTTTTGGAAGAACTGGCATCACAGTCACTGTTCGATAATTAGCTGGGTCTGAGCCACTACCCCATTTGTACCTGGGAGTTATTATCCCTTGTTTCCCCATCGCAGGCACGTGTCGCTCATCAAGGCAGTGCTGGAATAGCCGAACCAAGGGTTTTAACCACAACTAGCGTCTTTGGGCGACTGTCGCCAATTACTGGACAGGCGTGCAGGCGCATGTATAGCGGCTTTCTCATCACTCTATATCCGCCGCAAAATTTATATAAGTCTGTCCTAGTGGAAGCACCATAGATTCCAAAGCTTCAGTGAGCCACGGATGCCATGAAACGTTAGTACATATTGTTCTTGAAGAATATTCAATGCTTCGTTAGCAGTCCGAGTTAGACCACCCGCTATTTGAAGAGAGGGAAATCCACTTTTCACCATGCGGACGCTGGTCACATGCTTGTACAGAAGCTTAGGATTTGCAGTTAATCGCTCGCCTAAGGCATGTTAATAAGCTACTTTGTCCTTGCGCACTAATTGAGTACAGTGGTTACGGTGGACATCGTATGCCTTCCAGGTACTCGGACTCGGATCGGCTTTGTGGGTATACCACGCAGCGTTGCGCATCACCATGCGTTTGCGTGTCCTACTCCGTGTAAACGACGCCATGTTTCTCCAACTGATAACGTTGGTTTCCGATGCACCACTAACCAGGGTGTTAAACTTAATGACGGAACGTTCCCGGGCAATGTTCGGTGAATTCTCGGTTAGGAAACTTCAGTCGGTCGCTTTAACGCGTCGGGTTAAGGTGTCGTAACTGGTTGCGGTGCGCGTTGTTTGAGTTCGGTCTTCGGGATATTCCGCATAGCAAGTGTACATGAAATGCACAGTGCGGCCTAGAGGAGTATCGATTAACACTCTCTCGATCATCAGTTCTTCATTAGTGAATATTCGGTCCAATATGGATGGCCTGTTATTGCCCCTGAATCTGGTGGGCGAAGTGACGTGGCCATAAAGCGGAAAATCTGAGACAAGACCTTGCAGGTCTGCTTTGAATTGCTCCCCTGGAGTGGCCTGGGATTCTAGAGCATGTAAGTTGAAAGTGCCGGCGACTAGAACGTGACTGTACTTCCTGTTTCTCAGCTTCCTCAATGCAGCTACCAAGTTGCATTCCATCTCAGGTGTAGATGATGGTAGGCAGTAAACAACAGCCACTAGGCCAAGTTGGTTCCCTCTCAGCCGTAAGCTGCACCAAATGGAGTCAGGTACATCGGTTTCCGAATCGTGTATCGGTTCGCATTGCAACTTGTTGCTGGATGGATCATTCCGGACAACTGACGAAGCTGTTAGCGCGGTTCTGCATCCATTTTATCACTGTGCAACCATGTTTACTTGATAGTGACGAGGTCCTAAGCTGCTGACATGTAGCGAAGCCTTAATTCAGCTAATTTGCCAAGTAGATCTTGGGCATTTGTGTATATGCATGAGAGCTTCTCGGAGATAAAAAATGTGTTGGATGGGTTGGATGAAGCAACTGAGTTTACGCCGACAAATGAAGAGTCAGGGGCCAATCGTTTTTTGGATCAATTGAAGGCTATCGAGAAGAACTTGGTATATATACAAGTATCAGATGCTCCGGATCCCGCTTTTCGCTCATGCTCTGCTGTAGCGCTCCAGGTGTTATGGCTACTGTTGAAAACCTCATCGAGTCTGGTCCTGCCGTTGGTGTTTTCATTGGGATTTGCGCCTTCACTTAATTTTTCATTAGAAGGTTGTGATGTTCCTGCTGATTTCAAACGAATTTCTGTTTACAACCTGGTAGGAAACATAATCTTATTCTCTAGAAAAGATTGTGCCGTTAGTTCTGATTGTAATTCCAGTTTCAACAGCCAGGGTCAGTATCCCTTGTAGTGCGGTGGTACGGGGAACATGGCCAACGGGGTGAAGAGGACATTTTCAAGAGAAAGTGCTTCACTGATCCAATGCCATTGCTGCCAGTCATTTACCTGAGTATCGCCAGAAGAGTAATCAGAAAGCTAAGGAACCACGAGAGCAGTCGCAGTTCTCTTAGCTTTATTTTTTCTGTTCCTCTCGCTGTTAGTGGGATCCGTGAAATATTCATTCAACTGGATTTCAGGTACTATGCGCACACCACTTGAGGCTTTGCGGAGTCGATCCGCACACAGCAGAACGGCCTCTGTCTCATCCACCGAGTCTAATGTTGCTCGAAGTAACCGGGGTTCCCCGTAGTGCATTGTGTTTGGGCTTCGCGAGATGCGTTTTAAGGTCGTGTGATCAGAACGGACACCGATCGTCTTACAGAGGGAGCTCCATTGATTTCTATCGTCTGTCACCCTAGCCTTAATGGTATAAGATTTGCATTCAGGGACAGTAGTGAACACAAGGTTTAAAGCATCATAGTTGCGCATGGTAGTTAGTGGTTTTAGCGTCTTAGTTTCCGGTGCTTTTGGTGACTTTGTGAACGGCACTGATTAGACCCATCCGTATTGCGACACTTTAGTTTCTCTGGTCCAGCCACCAAAGTTACCGGTGCTATTTCCGGTGTTTGCTTGGCAGCAACCGATGCGTATGTTACCTGGTTCATCACTGTAGATGGTTGACTACAGCTTAGGGTCTCCAGTATAGTGAACAAACGACTAGGTGTAACACAGTGCAGAAGTTGAAACAGGCATGCTGCAGGCAATATTTTTACTTATGTGAGAGAGAGAAGTGAGTTGGTACTGATGGGAACTGAGATGTTGGGGTAAGGTTGGGACGCCTGATACTCTTCTTCGACTTGAATGGGAAAGTTGGCGTGTTATTTTCATATACAAGTGCAGGTCTGCTTACATCCACAGGTGTAATCCTGGCGCTCACCATTTGCTCGACTGCTTCTGTTAGCCTTTCACACTTATTTAATAGCACAGTTAGACACCTAAGAACTGAAGTAGCGCTGCATACTTGGCAGAACCAAAACACCGGTGTCACGCTATTTTACCGCCTTGATTTTATCCTCCCCATCCCAAGGCAATTAGTGTGATAGGTTTTCAAGCAACTGCTGCAAACTAGTCCACTCTTCCCCAATGTAACACACAACTCACACTTACTCTTAACGTGAGACAGGTTCGCAGAGAGCGTGAAGTTTTAAAGTCACCCGTCTGTCGGATGATCAGTTAGTGCAGCATCCCGCATCAATGATAAGCTTGAGTCAGCGGTTGTGGCGCATTGCTATCACCATTACTTATTTGTTAACAAATGTTTCAGTGTTGGTCGGTTATTGCTGGAGCTCAGGGCCCGGCTGGTATGGGATCTAATAAATCAAGCTAAACACAACACTGAACGCAGTTTGAGAGATCACAATTTCTTTCACAGCTGCGTTGAGTAACACCGGATTGGAATAAGTTTAGCCTTTTCGGTCTGCCTCGAGAATTCTGTATCGAAGTGTCACACCGAAGGGCAATCGACTCAATATGTCTGAGTTATGCTCTTAGGTTAAATTACATGTGAGAGCTGAAACGGTTATTGACGTTTAGGATTTTAATTGTAAAAGACATTTCCACGTATGATGGATCACTGTGTAGGGCTGGTAAATCAGGTTCGAATGAGCTTACGGTGACTACGCTGTGAGAAGATAGAGAGCGGATAGAGAAGAATAATTCAAATGACCCAGGAGCACACACGCTACGCGTGTGTGGCTCGGAATTGCAACCACCTAATCGTGCATCTTTTGGTGAAATTGGAAGCCAATTTTGTAACGCTTCAGTAGTCTGGTTTTCTTACTTGTATCGGAATAGTCACAAGACTCAGGATAGTCTGTTTGCACACACATAGACTAATTTACGTACAGCATGATTATCACTGCTCAGCTAGTACGCTACTCAAAATTATGGATACTGATTGCATCGCCCATGGAAAAGCCAACGTAGGTTAACTTCACTAGCATAATTATGTTATTGTGTCAGACGGCAATGCACATTTTCGCGGTAAATGACAACGATTTCAACGCCTTTGGTGTGCTTGTACATGGTTTGTAAGGCTCTGTGTAACCCACTGCATCCAGAGCAATTTGTCAGTGTGCTGCCTGCTGAGTAACGTGCTCTTCGTTTGGTTGTTAACGAAATCAACTGGATTTTTGAATTAGGCACCTTGATGAAGGAGCTATGTAGGTAAACTCCACTGTGCAGCGTAGTTATTAGCTATTGTGCCAAGCGTTGCCCGTCGTGATCCGGTAGCGAAAGAGGTTGAGGTCCCAACTAGCATTCCATTAGTCCCGGCTTCCATGTATGCCATGTCTAACTGATGAAACCAGATTAGTTCGATATCGGCTATGGAGTGCAGTGTGCGCGCGTGAAGTACGATGGGATTAGTTGGTGTATTGATTGCTCTCGATACATTGATGTTCTTGGCGTAGTGTAGACAGTTTGAATGACATCATTAGAGAAACGCTCAAGCACTGAAGGAATTTACATTTTGAACCATTTGATGTTCAAGTTTGTCCGCTAAAGAAACAGAAATCAAATGGCCTCAAGGCGTATTTTCATCAAAGAAAATAGTTTGTTGCTTAAGCGTCAATTTAAAATCGTTTCAATAAACCAAGCGACTGTGGGATGTGATTGTGTATGACAGTGTTATCTATGGAATTCCGTGACTGGAATTGTGCAACTTACCTCTGAGCGAGATCATTGCTGTCTCGCCGAATGTCCGTTAGGGACTGGCGCGTGACCCCACAAAGTTTTCTCTCTGTGGAAAGAGGCCAAGCAAAAGTAGGGTGAGCCACTTGTTGCGCAGTGGGGTCTGCCACTGTAATTTATAGTTCGGCGCAAAAACATTAGCTAACATCACTCAGAAGGTCTTGAAATATGACGAACAGCCACTTCACAATTACATAGATTGAGTTTCATTTGTTCGGATGTCAGCCATCCACACTGTCCATTAATATGTCTGTGCTGTCCACAAACAGCCCCATCGGCACGTCTACGGATGTGAATAGTCGTCCTTGGTGTGTCGTGTGCACTAGTATCTGTGGCTGCCTCAGTATCCCAGTAAGGCTCCAAGATTCATTCCACCGTTACTGCATCTCAGATGAACTTGAGTCACATCAGATCACGAACTCCTTGGAATAGTTTTTCGAATCTGCACTGTTACTACCATCCTGTCCACTATGAAACCAGATAGAACCTGGGGTTGCGATATTCTATCTCGTTCAGCTTCTCTCCACAAGTAAATTAGGTTGTCATCAGACAGGAGTAAAAGAATATATACTTAAGGAGCTTGCATGTTGCCAGTACATGTCACCTACTTTCGCCTACACCGAAACTCACCAAAACGTTAACATGTTGCATTACAGCAAGTGTAATACGGTTCACTTAATGTCTTATTTATGCCTTATCAAAATTAGTATAATAAATAAATAAGTAAACTTTTATTCTCGTCTATGCGACACACACCTGTATCGACATGATCGGAGCATACTTTTATAAAACGTTTATCACAAGTAGGTAAGGAATTGAAATTCAACTACCTGGGAAGTTGTATCAGCGCCCGTGGGATTGAAGATGAGATCACGAACCGTATAGCAAAAGCTCGAAGTGCTTTTGCTAACCTTCGCCACTTATGGTGCAGGCGCGACATCACTATCTCCCTGAAGGGTAGAGTGTACAATGCAGCGGTACGTTCGACCTTACTGTACGGTTGTGGAACCTGGCCCCTTAGATCAGCGGACATAAAGAGGCTAGTTAAGTTCGAACACCGGTGCCTTAGCAATTTAGCTCACATCTGGTGGGAACACCTCGTGAGTAACGAGCGTGTTCAAGACTTTGTTTACGGCACAAGAAAAGGAACTGAACCGCTCAGCACCGTTATTTCACGCACTAGGCTCCGATGGCTCGGCCAAGTGTTACGCATACCAGCCCACCGACTCCCGCGACGCGCGTTGTTTCCTCGCCGGGGGTGTGGATAGAAGAAGAGGAGAGGTAGCCAAGCGATGACTTGGTCGAAAGGAATGAAGGCTTTCACTTCGAAGCTGGCTTCAGTTGGAGCCTCTCGGCTACCTGCTTTGGGCCCGAAAGGTGATGAAGACGTTTGGTTGGATACACTTGCTGATATGGCTAGGAGCCGACCTCAGTGACTTTCGTGCTGTGAGTTTCTTTGTCCCACCCCATCCCGCTTAGCCTCCCCCTCCAAGCACGATCCCATTAGTTAACATTATGTAATTTTGCATTGCAAATATTTTGCTGCATAGTGGCCGGCTGGTAGCTTACCGGAACGATACCCATCCGTTACCGGTAGCTCAGCTGGCTTGCAACTGTTGCACTTTGTTTCTCCTTTTTTCTTTTATATTAATTGCGGCACAGTAGCTGTGGTGGTTCCCACCTCTAGCTAACGTGTATACTGATGAGAATGATGAAAGAAAAATGCATAGAAGATCAGATAATGACAGTTGGAAAAACAACAAAGACCTATTACACGATTGACTGTGTCAGAATGATGTTGGTTGTCTGTTAACCGATCATCCATATATAAAACTGTAAAATCCGCAAGCGAGAGTCTGATAGTAAAACATGTGCGGAGTCATCTGAGACCTCAGGATCCTGCTGGTACACTTACTTGTTGCTGTAGAACGCTCAACTAGTTGATCACCTTATGCACAGGCATGAACTTGTTGATACTTTTCGAAACTCGTGTTCATGAGTGCTGGAACCTATCAAAGTGGTAGCTTGTTCCAGACTCTGGAGTACCTGTTGAAAAAGACGTTGGCACATCTGATGTTGGTTGACTTGCGTTCCACCACTGAGTTCTGTTTGTTTCATGTGTTATAGACTGCTGCTTGCATTAATGTGGAGGTTGGAGCAATGTACGTATCTTTCCTTGCCAGATGTGGAAGAGTATAACTAGATGATAGCCACAGTAGATCAAGCATGCGCTTATCACATCGTTCACAAAACTCTAGCTATGAAGAACCACCTAGGAGATGCTTTGTGAACGCTCGCTCTATTTGAGCCAATGCAATGAACAATGAACAATGAATTTATACGGGTTACGAAGCGTTGCTTTACAAGTCCCGTTGAATAGTTGGTGGGGATATCAACAAAACAATAATGATGAAAAGGATAGTAAAATAGTTAATACTTTAAATATGAAAGTAAGGACTTATCGTTTGCTTGGCTGCAGTTCTGCGATCCTCTCAGATTCACAGCATCCACAGTTAACAACAAATAATTCCATGGTAAACTCCAGGTGTAGGATGGAGACGTAGTGTTAAGTAACAAAGTGTAAGTGGCTGAGTGCATCGTCCAACCCTCATTTAAATACTGCTAGTGTCGGTGCAGATATGACCGATTCCGGGAGAGCATTCCACGGGTGTCAGACACGAATGGAAAAGAAATTTCTGTGGCACTCCAGATGACTGCATTGTTCTGTGAGTTTTAATGAGTGGCCCCTCAGGTTTGTATTGCTGCTGAGTTGCAGTAAAGGGCGCACACATGATGTGGGTATCGCAGAATCAATTATCCCATAATCAGGTCGCCTCTTGGTTCGCGATAGCTTCCGCTGTATACCCCCAATCGTTGCAGCCTCTCCTGGTAGGAAAGATTGCGCATTCCAATTACCTCCTT
>OX104070.1:45256234-45271381 GCA_944474145.2 Dicrocoelium dendriticum | reverse complement strand
GAAAATGGACTCGCCTTCCTGACCGTGTCTGCCGCATATTAATATCTCCTTGTGGCTTAGCTTTAGATGTTACAAGCTGCGGGTCATCGTCAACGAGCTGTGGTGTCTGCTGCGTACACGGTGTCGAGTGAGAATCAGTAGATTGTTGTTTACAAGGTTTTTCGATGTACGCTGGTTTAAGACTATCTACGGAAACCGCATCGACTTTACCATTCTTGTTGATCATATGATGTTTTTCGGTACTAGCGATCACTTCGAATGGTCCTTCGTACGGTGGTTGTAATGGCTTGCGGACTGCATCATTTCATACCCACACGTATGAACAAGTTTCGATATCTTTTGGTATGTAACACTTATTGGTGTGTGCGCGTGGGGAGATAAAGTGCCGTTCACGCATAGATGAACGTAGCCTACGGACAAAGTTTGAGGGATGTATAGCGTCGATATCGGTCGATTGAACGAGAACAGCCGGGAGCTTTAACGTGGTACCATATATCAGCTACGAGGTGGAGCAACCTAAATCAGCTTTAGGTGTCGTTGGAAGACTTAATAAAACCGGCGGTAAGGTTTCGGTCCAATGTGTAGTGTCGGAACATGCCATCAAAGCTGTTTTGAGATGACGGTGGAAACGTTCGACTAACCCGTTCGATGAGGGGTGGTACGCAGTTGTTCTTATACGCTTGGTTCCGAGAGTATTGGTTAATTCTCGAAAAAGCGTCGACTAAAATTGCGCACCGCAATCAGATGTTATGGTGGATGGTACACCATAATGCGCGATCCAATGAGCAACAAAGTTATGTGCTACCTTCTCCGCAGAAATGTCTGCGATGGATACTGCCACGGGCCCACAAGTGAAGCGATCGATGCAAGCCAGTAGGTACTTGTATCCACTCGACGGCGGCAGTGGAGCAACGGTGTCTATGTGCACATGACTGAAACGAGCATCGGGAACGGTGAAGTTGTCAAATAGTGCCTGAGTATGCTGTTACACTTTTGAACGTTGACATAGGAGGCAGTTTCTTACCATGATCTGCACGTCTTTGTTTAGTGCTGGCCACACAAAGCGATCAGAAATAAGCTTGCGAGTTGCGTGGATGCCTGGACGTGACAGGCCGTGGATTGAATCGAAGATGATTCGCCGATAGTTTGGTGGTACGACAGGTCGTGGTTTTCCTGTCGAAAGATCACACATCAGAACATCCGAACTACCAGGCAGCGGAATGGCTTTCATTTGAAAATTGGTTCCTTGCAGTTGTTGAAGAAACTGATTATTCTGATGCTGCGCTGTGGCTAGTTCTTGGAAGTCAATGGAGAAATGTTCGAATAGAGCGTTGATTTCCGCCCTTGATAAGGCATCTGCTACGGCGTTATTCGCGCCGGACAAGTGCCGTATGTCGGAAGTAAATTGGGAAATGTAATCTAATTGTCTAGTGTCTCGTGGGGAAAGACGATCAGAAGCAGAACGCAGTACATACGTTAACGGCTTATGATCGGTGAATATCGTGAACGTACGTCCTTCCAAATAACGTCGGAAATGACGCACATTGAGGTAAATAGCTAAGAGTTCTCTGCTGAACGTGCTATAACATTGTTCGTCAGGCTGCAATTGCTTAGAGAAAAAGGCAATTGGATACAATTCACCTCTCTGTCTTTGTTGATGCACACCACCTACAGCTGCATCTGAGGCATCCACCGTTAACGGTAACGGGGCCTTAGGATCCAGATTCACAAGAAGAGTGGCAGTTGCTAGCTGGTGTTTTAGCTCGCTGAATGCGTGTTTAGCTGATTCCGTAAAGCTGAATGTTTTAGCATCTAATTTGGGTAGTTCGATAAGTGGCTGGGCTAAATCTGAACAGTTCGGAATGAATCTTCTGTAGAAGTTAACCATGCCAACGAACCGGCGTAACTTTTTGATGGAATCAGGTATGGGATACTCAGTGATGGCTGTCACTCTGTCCGGTAGGGGTACAATTCCAGCGGAGGAAACACGGTGACCAAGAAAGTCTACCGTATCAACTCCTAACTGACTCTTGGCGGCGTTGATAACTACCCCATAATTCGCAAATCATTCGAAAAGCTGTCGCAGATGACGCAAATGTTCGTCATGATTTCGAGTTGCAACTAAGACATCGTCGATGTAGACGAAAACGAAGTCCAGCTCGCGAATGACCTGATCCATAGAACGTTGAAACGTCTGAGCTGCATTACGAAGACCAAATGGCATTCGCAAGAACTCAAATCAGCCAAAGGGAGTAGTGACGGCAGTCTTAGGTACATCTTGAGGATGAACGGGAATTTGGTGGAATGCCCGTACTAAATCTATCTTGCTGAACACTTTCTTTCCGTACAGCGAGGATGAGAAATCCTGGAATGGGGTATCTGTCTGGGACGGTGATGGCGTTCAGTCCCCTATAATCCCCACATGGTCTCCAGTCTCTGTAAAAAGTCGGTCCTTCAGGGACCAAACGTATATTCTGCAAACAAAAGGACCAGGCGAAAACGCAGGCAGAGGGCGAGTGAAACATATCGGCATATACAGCTAGTTGGATCCATAATTAACGACCTTTGTGAATGCATGACATTTTTCCTTTGATTCAGTTAAACAAACTCACTCCAATCCGTCCAACTGTTGGCCAATCAGCGCGCATGCGAGAAACGTGTGAACGTTCTATCAGCTGCCGCCTTTTCTTGCGGCAGCCTAACGGCTTCCTTGCTGGGCTCTCACCGCACGTTCGTTCGAGTGTATACTCCCATCACATCCTCCCTTTTTTCATGTTCTTGCTGCTGTAGTTTGCTATATAGTCCATGCACTTTACCACTCCGCTTCCTCTTTGTTGGATCTGCCGATGTCGCCTCATTGCCGCACGCAGTATAACGCTCTCTCCCTGATTCATGCTGTCGCCTCGGACATCTCCTCAGCTGTACTCGGTTTCTTCTCAGCTTCTTCCCTCCGACATTTACTTCGTATGACCTTTCACCGACTGTCGCAGCCACGACTCCTTTTCTCCACCGCTCCTGTCCATCGGGAATTGGTTCAACCCATACTTCTTCCCCAACTGTCAGCCCAGGTAATTCCCGTGCGCCGTTATCGTAGTACCGTTTCTGAGTAGCCATTCGCCTTTTCAAACTGTTCTGTACTTTCTCAAGTTGTGGCGTGACAGGGCGCAGAAGTGTTGAGGATGCAGGCATCACAGTTCTGGTCCTTCGACTGTATAGGCGCTGCACTGGGCTCAGGCCGATATCCGTTGAAGGAATGTTGCGACTCTCCAGTAGCATGAGGTATGGGTCCTCCCGAGTATCTCTAGCCTTCGCTAATAGTCGCTTGGCTCGCTTCACTGCCGACTCTGCCTTCCCATTTGATTGACTGTGATAGGGACTGGTTTGCCGGTGTGCGAATTCCCATTTGGTTGCGAAAACCTGGAATGCCCTGCTGCTGAACTGGGGACCGTTGTCCGAGACTAGCTCCTCCGGTATCCCGTGCCGTGCGAATTGACATCTGAGCTTGTTGATTACTGCCTCTGTGGTCGTGGTGGTGAGTAAATCGATTTCAAATTAATCACTATAGTAGTCCACCGTGAGTAGGTAATCCTTTCCGTTGTCCCAGAATAGATCCACTGCTACCCTGATTCCGTCGGATGTTAACACATGCCCATGGAAAATCACCTCCTCTTTCCGCAGCTCTACTTTCTCGCGTTTTAGCTTGATGTTCTTTTGCACGCAACGCCTCAGGAACCGGTGTAGCTTAGTGTCATGCTCTTCTTCGGTAGAATCGTAAATCAGAACCTTATCTGCCACACAGGTTACGCCATCTAAATCATCTATTGCTTGCACCAAACGCTTTTGGAAAATTTCGCTAGACACCTTCAGGCCAAACGGTACTCGCAGCCAACGATAACGTCCGAATGGTGTAGCAAATGTGGTGAGGAAACTGGATTCGTCGTCTAGAACAACGTGCCAGAATGCGAAAGAAAGTTATACTTTCGTGAAAAACTTAGCTTCTGTCAAATGTGGTCAAACATCTTCTAACGTCGGTAGCGCATAATGTTCTCTACGCAGGGCCTCATTCAGTGGCTTCGGGTCTATACATGCGCGTAGTTCGCCATTTTTCTTCGTAATGATTGCGACCTTGCTAACCCAGTCTGTTGGCTCATCAACCTTTGCAATCACACCCTGCATAACCAGCTTGTTCAATTCCGCGGAAAATCGGTCACGTAGCGCAAATGGGACTCTCCTAGCAGATAACGCAATCGGGCGTACCAAAGGATCTAACGACAGGTGAGCGGTAACCTCGAATTCCCCTAAACCCGGGCTAAACACAGACGGATACAGGTCACTAACGTCGGCTTCACTCTGACAAGCGTACACAAAACGATCATGGTTTAAAATGACAAAGCCAAAAGATAAAGTCTAATCAATGCGGAGAATCGGCGTGAGATCCTCATCCACGATCACGAACTGCAGACGAGGCGAAACACCGTCTCTCGGATTGACCACTTCACTTGTCGCTGAGCCCTTTGGCTTGAGTCTGGAACCATTCCACATGCGCAAATAATCTTGATCCGATTGAATTTGTACGCCGCGGCAGTGCTTTCTGGGCAAAATATTTATCGTCGCGCCTGTGTCTAACTGGAATCGCACCGACCGTCCCTCGATCGGAAGACTTGTATAGACACACTTCTGCGACGCTTTCCGAGACACGTTACCAATCGATTGTTCGGTGTCTTCTGTTGATTTGTCTGGAACGAGTGCACTGACATCTGTCGACTGAGGGCAGGGGGCGAAGTGATTGCGCTTCCCACATTTGACACATATGCGGCCCCACGCCGGACACCGTTCGCGGTTCCTTTGATGTCGTGTTGCACAGAAGTTGCGGGGCTCCTGTCGCGCGGTCGTGGCCCTCGTAGTTTTGCTCCTGGAAACGGCGCACAACTCTGAATCACCTGTGATTGTCATCTGCTGGAACTGATAGGCAATGGAGGACTCACTGTTACAGATGTCGATACATTGCTGCAGAGATAGGTTGCGCTTTCGTAATAGTCGCTTCGTCAAACCTTCGTCATTGATCCCAAGAACAATGCGGTCCCGTATGAGACTGTCCGCCATGCATTTACAGAAACTGCAGGATCGGGCCAAAATCTTTAGCTCAGTGACGTACGTGTCAACGGATTCACCTGGCAGCCTGTTCTGTGAAAAGAAGAGGTAGCGTTGAAATGTCTCGTTTGTTTGGCCTTCGCAGTATTTAGTGAACTTCTCAAGAACTGTCTCCAGATTGCTGGCATCTTCGCTCTTGTCGTAGCACAACGTATCTAGCACGCGGCGCGCATCATCTCCTGCTGCGTGTCGAAACATGGCCAAGCGGTACGCTATCGGTTTTTTGTCCAGACGCGATAAAGTGCAGAAATCCATCCATTTGCTCTTCCACAAACGCCAGTTGCTTGCCAAACTGCGTTCATCCATGTTCAGCGGGGCAGGCATTTGAATAGCCGGTGCAGCTCCAATCATCATCTGGGTGGTAGTCAGGTTCTTCTCCATCTCTGACACCATGCCAAAAGTCGGTCCTTCCGGGACCAAACGTATATTCTGCAAACAAAAGGACCAGGCGAAAACGCAGGCAGAGGGCGAGTGAAACCGTTACGTGTTCAACCAATGATCGCTCACTATGACCGTGAACCTGATTGGCCCAACACACACACGTAGATAAGCACGCACACACGCACTCAAGGACACACCCTAACGTTCCGTGTTCACATGTAAACCGTCAAGTGTTCAGTACACTGTGCGCCAGACTGACGCGTCTTCTTGCTTATTCGCTACGACTTGAAATTTGCACTTGCGGTTAGAGTCCAGCTGTGATATCTGGCGACGGAGGTCAACATGTCCATGACAAATACTCCACCGGTCTTCTGGTCGTGCTCTACCGACAAACCTTCCCTGGACTCGTGGCATAGATGGCGGAAAACCTTTACGGATTACTTGGAATTGCTTCCAATCTTGAGTCCAGCAGTATCTCCTACTGAGAAAAACAAAGTGAAGCTCTTGAGACAGTTTCTTGGAGATGAGGGTCAACGGTATTTCGATGCACTTCGTATTGATCAAATCTCTTCTACGATAACCGGCGCTTTGGAGACCTTCAGTGCTCTTTGAGGTGCTCGTCAGAATGTTTTTACGGCTAGATACTACTTCTCGAAACTGTGCCAGAAACCAAATGAGAGTGTGAACGAGTTCATCGCTCGTGTACTACAAGCAGCACCTGATTGTAAATACAATGAAGTCGATCCAACGAGTTTTGAAGAGACCATGTTACTCCAATGTTTGATAGCCGGAATCTCAGACCAGAGCATGCGGGAGAAGCTCCTTTCACAAGATGATTGTTCCCTGATCTAGGAGACGGCCTGCTCGATTGCCCGGCAAAGAGAACACCTTACACAACAACTCGCAACATTTACGCTGAAGGACTCGTCAGATGAGCTGCGATTGAGTAACACTACACCAAAACCAAAGCCACCTACTGGCGTCAGTTTGTTTGTGTGCTATCGTTGTGGTGAGCAGCACAGCTGTCCATCCGACTGCCGGCATCAGAAGACAGTATGTCGAAGCTGCGGGAAGGTGGGCCACCTGGCGCGAGTGTGTAGATCGGTCAAGCGACGTTCAGGTGGGGCTTATCGAGGATCAAACCCCATCAAAACTGTGGACGAGTCTGATGGTAGCGACCCTGAATTACATTCCATTTGGCTTAATTCCGTTTCTAGCATGCAGCCGGCGCCATACACTCTAGAGCTTTACATTGAAGTACAAAAGGTACAGATGGAAATAGATACAGGAGCATCCGTGACGATAACCCGGGAGAACGCTGTAAAAACGCTCCCGAACTTATCCGCTTGCAATTCTGTTCTTCGCACATACACCGGTGAACCTATACGTGTCCTTGGTAAACGCTTCGTGAAGGCATAGTATGGCGACAAAATACGCACACTTCCTGTATATGTGATCCCCGGGGATCGTCCAAATCTGCTTGGAAGAGACTGGATACGTGATTTCCCGGATACAATGAATGTGGTAAAAGTAGTCACCGAGATCTCCGGACTTGAAACATTACTTAAACAACATTCAGCTGTTTTTTCTGAGGAGCCTGGGAAGTTGAAAGAATTTCAGGCTGCGATAAAACTAAAGGAAGGCGCTCGACCAAAATTCATTAAGGCGCGCACACTACCATACGCTATGAGGCCTAAAGTTGAAGAGAAACTAAACCGCCTACAGACTCAAGGTATTATTACTCCTGTACACTTTTCTGACTGGGGAACTCAAATTGTGCCAGTAACCAAACCGGACGGCTCCGTTCGGATTTGTGGTGACAACAAGATAACCATAAAGCAAGCATCCATGCCGGTCAGGTACCCCTTGCCACGTATTGATGACTTGTATGCAACACTAGCTGGTGGTGTAAAGTTTACCAAACTCGATCTGAGTCATGCATACTCGCAGATAGAGCTCGATGAACCTTCGAAGAAACTTACTACCATCACCACGCACATGGGACTATTTCAATATACTCGTTTACCTTTTGGCATTAATTCCGCCCCCAGAATATTTCAGAGAATTATTGACTACCTAGTGAAGGACATTCCTTTTGCGTGCGCTTATCTGGATGATATTCTTATCTCTGGATGCTCGGATACAGAGCATCTTCGAACACTCGCAGTCGTGCTCGAGCGTTTGGAGCGAAGTGGATTCAGATTGAAAAGGTCTAAATGTGAGTTCCTTTCTCCTTCCGTTTGTTACCTTGGATACCGGCTTGATAAACACGGTTTACATGTTTTAAATGACAAGGTTAAACCTATTTTAGAAAGTCCAGAGCCAAAGAGTTGTGATGAACTCCGTTCGTTCTTAGGAATGCTATCTCACTATCGCCGTTTCCTGCCTAATGCATCGACGGTTCTATCGCCATTAAATGAGCTTTTACACAAAAATGCACCGTGATGTCAGGGTTCCCGTCAAAAAATGCCATCAATAACGCAAAACAAGCTCTTGCTTCGCCACCAACGTTAGTCCATTATGACTATAACAAGCCACTCATACTTCAGTGCGACACGTCCCCTTGGGGGGTCGGGGCTGTCCTGTGCCACCGCATGGACGATGTTTCTTTACGTCCCATAGCATATGCATCGCGCACCTTTCAGACGGCGGAGAAGAACTACTCACAACTGGACAGGGAAGCGCTAGCCGTTATCTTCGGAGTTAAAAGGTTTCACCAGTATTTATGGGGAAACGTTTTCGAGCTTCATACAGACCACAAACCATTGATATCCTTGTTTGGAAAAACCAAAGGGATACAACAAATGGCATCACCGTGGGTGCCAAGATGGGCTATAACCTTGAGTGCTTACAGTTACAAGATTGTTTATATTACCGGCGTCAGCAACTGCACAGCTGATGCACTCAGCCGTCTGCCGATCACGGAAACTGCACATGAACACGACCCTCCGTTTGAACTGGTTAATCTAATGCAACATCTAGACACAACACCGTTACGGAGTTCAACAATCCGTCAATGGCCAATTGCCAATGGCTACCCTCGAAAGTTCATCCAGAAGCACAGTGAAATTCGTGAAATGAAAGTTGCTATACCTACCGTGCCTAAGAAAAAGGTATTCTTGGAGCTGCCTTTTAAGGGTGACATTGCTTCTTTGAGGACCAGGAGACGTCCGATTTCCGCCACAAAGAGCACTTTCTGCGCTGCCGAAGTTGTAATCATCGACCGAACTCATAACCTACCGTTGCCTCCACTGAAGGAACCGCAGCCTATTGGCGCCAACTCCCACTGTGTATATCAATTTGTATGCAACTGCGGGGATAGTTACATAGGCAGAACCAATAGAACACTGAGTTCCCGAATTAAGGAGCATGTACCAAAAATGGGTTCAGTGCGGATTTAGTCAGCAAGCAAGCCCAACTCAGACTACATGTGTACGCAGGCCGCCAGCATCTTCGATCGGCAGGCACTTATTGACATCGGGTCACCGAATTGAGGTCAACAAGTCGTTTCGAATCCTGCTTCGCCATACTCATTCCCGTCTCCTCCGGTTTGCCGAGGCTATTGCCATTTATCGGATTAAGCCAACGCTTTGTGTTCAGAAACAAGTATCGGTCAGCCTCAGGCTGCCCTGGTTGTAGAACAAAAACACCCCTTTTTTCTCTCCTTCGTTTGTATGTATGTCTGTACCCACTAACTCTTATATAAAATTACCGGTTATCGTTATCGGCACTGATGAGACGATACGAAATGCATGCATCTGCCGAGCTTCGTCTTCTAATTGTGCTTTTCAAATCCCTCAATGGACGGATCGAGACCCCGTGCTATCAATGATGAAACGCTTTTTGAACATGGGTTGGCATCTTGAAGGGACAGTTGAATTACAACCGTTTATGATTCGGAAGAACGAACTGAGTCTATTCGACGGCTGTGTTTTTTGGGGCTCTCGTCTAGTCCCTCCCACCAAGGCGCGTTCACAGATACTTAAAGAGCTCCATGATGCTCATCTAGGTGTGGAGAGGATGAAGGCAATAGCGAGAGGGTACTGCTGGTGGCCCAACATCGACTCAGACATAGAGAACTTACTGAAGAATTGCGATATTTGTCAGGCGTATCAGCTGAGCAAGGCGCCAGGTCCAATACACCCTTGGCGTTGGCCCGACAAGCCCTGGCAGCGTATCCACGCCGACTACTTCGGACCGATCGACGGGACCATGTTTCTTCTACTTATTGATGCACATTCTAAGTGGATTGACGTACATCCAGTTACTCAGGCGACAGCCGAATCCACCATCACTAAAATGCGCTCGTCCTTCGCTACTTTTGGCATTCCGGAAACCATTTGTACAGACAATGGTTCGCCTTTTACCAGTGCCGAATTTGGTAAATTTGTCGCCAACAACGGAATCCAACACGTTAAATCAGCCCCGTACCCATCAGCATCAAACGGATTAGCGGAGCGTGCAGTACAAACTGTGAAACAAGGCTTACTAAAGCAGCGAACGGGAACATTGCGAACAAAACTGGATCGGTTCCTATTCTCCTACCGTTCTACACCCACTGAGGCTACCGGGAAATCCCCGGCGGAATTGATGTTCGGCAGAAATCTGAGAATGAGGCTTCATTTGTTGTTCCCGAACCCGCGTGTTGAAGTACAGGAGCGTCAGAAAAGTTTGTGTCTTCAGAGGAATCAAAGCCGGAAGTTACATTTCAGGACCATCAACCTGTTTACACCAGGTTATCGCATGAACAATGTTGGCAGCCGGCGACTGTGCTCGATTCTTCAGGAAGTTAAAACGATTTGCAGCTTCCGGACGGCCGGGTTGTTCGCCGGCACTCAGATCATGTACGCCCCAGGAGCACTGACACACCTGCCGTGAGTCAGTCACACTCGGAGATCGCAGAGCAAGCTGCAGAGCACGACGAACACAGAACAACAGGGGAACCTCAATTAAGCCGATCGACCCGGATTCGCAAACCGATCGAACGTTTTCAGCCATGACTGTAATGTCAGCCAAAACAGGGAGGACTGTTACGTGTTCAACCAATGATCGCTCACTATGACCGTGAACCTGATTGGCCCAACACACACACGTAGATAAGCACGCACACACGCACTCAAGGACACACCCTAACGTTCCGTGTTCACATGTAAACCGTCAAGTGTTCAGTACACTGTGCGCCAGACTGACGCGTCTTCTTGCTTATTCGCTACGACTTGAAATACATACTTGCGGTTAGAGCCCAGCTGTGATAGAAACCTTTCCGTATATACGGCTAGTTTGATGCATATTTAACGATCTTTGTGGATGCATGACATTTTTCCTTTGATTCAGTCAAACAAACTCACTCCAATGCGTCCAACTGTTGGCCAATCAGCGTGCATGCGAGAAACGTGTGAACGTCCAATCAGCTGCCGCGCTACCTTGCGGCAGCCTAACGGCTTCCTTGCTGGGCTCTCACCGCACGTTCGTTCGAGTGTATACTCCCATCGCAGTCTCCAGATTTATTCTTCGGGACCATATGTAGGGGCGATGTCCACATACTGCTGGAGGGACGGATTATGCCCATTTGCAACATATGATCGAACTCGGCCTTCGCTACCGAAATTTTATCTGGTGCTATTCGCTGGGGACGATGAAATACTGGACTACCTGCTGTCGTTATCCTATGAACGATCTCATGTTTGATATCACCAGGATGATATCCGGACTTCCTTATGCTGGCAAATTCGCGCAACAGATCCAAATACATCGAAGGAGCTTGAAGCGGGACAAGCTGCCGACTCATAGACATTACGGAGCTCTTAAAACCAGCCTGTGATAGTTGCGTTAGACAATCTATGATCTGTCAGCGCTTAGGATCTACGATAATGCCATAGTGCTGAAAGAAGTCAAGGACTAGTATTGCAGTAGGCACTTTAGCTATGAGGAAAATCCAAGGAATGGATCTACGGAGACCGAGATTTAGAGTGATAGAACGTTCTCCATAGGATCGGATTTGTGTGCCGTTTACTGCTTGGAGGCTGTATATCGAGCAGTGTTTCAGGTCTTCTGGACGCGGGGGTACTACACTGACTTGGGCACCCGTGTCTACGAGAAATCGCATGCAGGATGTTACGTCCCGCAAGTAGAATAGGCGACCTGGCTCGCATATGCCAGCTTGCGCCATCGCCATTACGTGCTGGTGTGGTCGTTTCCCGAATCGGAAAACCGACACGGTTTCACGCACTTTCTCGCCTTGCTGCGGAACCTACGGTGGTACCAGCATATGCAACGGAGACGACTAACACTCCGAGTACGTCGTTGATTAGGTCGAGAGTTGCTCCTTCGTCGGGTGATGGTAATGGAAGCCAGTTGTTGTTGCAAGGAGCGTACCGCTTTAACGAGTTCGTCGTCAGGTGTACGAGGTGATACGTTTGAGATCGTTGGCGTTTGTTTCTTCATTATCTTATCAGCCATAAGGGCTAAATCTTTTGGTTCGGTAACCTGGTGGGCGTTAGCCAGAATCTGTTTTACTTGTACAGGGAGCCGTTGCATGAATAGCTGCTTAAAAATGGAATTCTCTGGAGGGTTTTCACCTACCAAAGCTTGCATGGCCCGTAATAGTTGCGTAGGAGTGCGATCACCTAACTGCTCTTCATTAAGTAGACGCTGCACTCTTTTAATCTCACTAAGGCTAAGCTCACGGATAAATAAGTCTCTTAACTGTTGGTATGTATTGCTCGTTTTTAGGATATCCTGCGCCAGGAGCAACATTTCAGGTGGGAGTCTGGAAATAAGGTGATGAACCTTTAAGGCATCCTTATGTATGCGGTTGATTTCAAAAAATGACTCGGCCTGCATAAACCATAGCTGGGGATAATGTATCCAAAATGTTGGTAAACAACTAGTAGATACGGTGTTAATTTCCCCTGGTTGCTGGTCAGTCATATTAGCATACATGAAATGGTGGAATTATGACGAAATTGCATACGACTCACCGGATGATGTTTGCTGAGTCGAAATATCAGAACTCACGTCGGGTCAACCACGTATCGTATTTTGGTAACGCCTTTTGGATGCGGAGTTCCTGGTTTAATAACCCGTCATTCTTGGATGCCAAAAGGGATTGACAATGTGTATTCCCATAAATGTATTTTTGGAGCTCCCAGCTGTTGTACACGAGGTAGTCTAGTGTTAGCCGGCTATTTAAAAGGAATGCTGATCGATGTATGAAGTGTTTGAAAGAATGGTCGATATAGCTGGCGCTATGATCAGCCGACCGGAAGGTTATGTAATAAAATGTGAAAGGTACACTACAAGCTCAGGGGTAGGGAACCGAAGTTCGTACCTTGATAATCAGTTTGAGAAGTAGGATAGTGTAGTTATTGGCCTATTTTCTACTTAACCAGCTCACCACAGATAAATCGTCATGTGATCCGTGTGACCTGCTACTACTTATTCTTATGCTTTCCAGCCCGGCATCATACGGAAGAGGTTGTTTTGTTGGTTGACATGTCTGGGCTGTTACGGAAGCGCGCGAAAATCGGCTACCACTGAGTAGACTGCGAATATTGCTAAATCCTTCAGACCATACCAGAGCGTTAATCAACAGCCACGATATCGGGGCTTCCGCTGTTCGTCCAAACATTGAATGTACAACGCGGAATTTGAAGCCACCATGAGCTATAGTCATTTATGAGCTGCCCAAATTGCTCTGCAACTTTCGATGAACCTTGAAAGACCGTAATCACGTCGAATTGTAGGTTTGATTAGCAGCTGATGAGTGACCCCATCTTCCGGACGATAAAACTGTTTGCCCACATTATTGCGTAAAGCAAACAAATCCGGAGCTCTGATACTTGTTGTGTATTCCACGTGCATTCGCTACTAAGCGTGAATTATTGTACACCGTTCGATTCTTCTTTGTGTGCCCCATCCACGGCTGGAGAGTTTAGAAGGGTAACCATCGGTTATTGTAAAAACTGTGCAAAACATTTTCCTCCATCGAACACAGTCATAGTTAAGCATACAAATTAAGCATTTTGAACCTGACAAGACTAATTTTAGCCGCAACGGGAAGTTCACTCTGTGGGCTCTCTAATAATCCCACCTTCATCACATTCAACTGCTGCACAAGGCATTGGAAAACTTGCTACTACCCGTACGGCCACTGTTTGCAATCCCACTGAGAGCAACTCTGCTTGTAACTCATCCAAATCTGGCATTTTCCTGGACCAGATCCATGAGCACGCATGCACGGCTCATGCGTCCACCCGTGATTTATCTGTTCTTCCACACTGGACTTTGTGGATTGACGGTACACGTGACCTGAAACCGTAGGCGGACCCATATCAGTCAGGCAATTGCAAAACCGACATCCTCCAGACCGTCGTGTCTGAACAAGCTATCCAAACTCCAGAGAGTTGCGCTTCACAGAGGAACGCTAAACTTTCGTCATGCACATTGTTTCGTCAACGGCTGATACCTGACCTGGAGCAACGGAAACTGACCACCCATTCAGAGCGCGTGACAATCCACTGGACGCGAACAAACACTTACGGCAAAAGGCAGATTTTAAAAATGCCGGCGCGGAAATCAAACAGGTGCTACTGACCAACCAACCCGAACAGTTATATAAGTAAATAAATAAATATTTTACTTTCCCACGAGGCGATAGATTATTCCCACATAGGGAATGAGCAAAATACTTACAGATATTTTCCTTTAGCCCTCTCCACATATTAGAAGGGAATATGCAGTATGTTATAAAAATGTGTTTCACACATGCACATTGTTCAGAGTGAAGTGCAGAAGATTGTGCTGGGGTTATGTCCTTCTGTAACGTATGTCCTGTCGATCTGAACCAGCGCAGCCTGACCAGAAGGTGAAAAAGGGAGTTTCATGGATGAGCTGTAATATTCCTTCGGTCCGGTGTTCTGAGCTCTTCCGTGTCCGAGTAGTGCGACAAGCTGCAATGCAAAATAAACACCTCGTAGACGGCTGTACGCTCGAGCCGTCTAGTAAGAGGCCGATGTAAAGGAAGCAGCTAAGGAAGCACGGAAGAGGAAAGGAAAAGTGCAGGAGAGGAATATGAGGGTAATGATAACAGGAAGCAAAATCGATCAACCTCTTACCTGTTACAGAGACGCCCTCGGACCGGCTACATTATCCCCCCTCTTAGCAGGCGCTGTTCTCAGCGCGCATAATGGCCCATACCGGCATCAAGTTAGGTACCTGAAAGAGGTATTGAGCGCGGTATAGCAGGCTCGGGAGATTCGACGACAAGCAGCACGATAGTAGAAAGTTAATTATTGCCTCAAGGGCTACAATCTAGCCAGGGTGGACTGCTGTCGTGAGCTGGCAGGGTCGCCAATTTTGTAATGTTCCTTCGGTCCGGTGTTCCGAGCTCTTCCGTGTCCGAGTAGTGAGACAAGCTGCAATGCAAAATAAACACCTCGCAGAAGGCTGTACGCTCGAGTCGCCTAGTAAGAGGCCGATGTAAAGGAAGCACCTAAAGAAGCATGGAAGAGGAAAGGAAAAGTGCCGGAGAAGAATATGAGTGTAATGATAACAGGAAGCAAAACCGATCGACGTCTTGCCTGTTAACGTGTTACCGTGACGCCCGCGGACGGG
>OX104070.1:45183011-45255736 GCA_944474145.2 Dicrocoelium dendriticum | reverse complement strand
CACACAGACTTCGTGAGACCCAAGACACTTTTCCCAGGCTGGAGGTTTCGAGCTTTTATGCGCAATGGAAAATTTGCTCCACCAGTGACAAAGCGCATTTATTTCAGTTGTTGCTTGAATACCTAAGAAACGGAGGTGCTGATGACATTCGCATCCTCCTCATTTTCCTCTGGTATTCTGCTCAGGACAGACTGTGAAATTTATTGGGTAGATGCCCTTTTCTCTAAACCCCGGCAACACCTTCACCCATGGTATACAGAATCTGTTTACGCAGCCCCGGAAACCTATACTACTGAATGTTTTGGGCCATTTTGCCCCAGAAGTTTTTATCTTTTGTCAGCATGACCGTCCACTGGGTCTTCATGGGCCGAAATTATGCTGCATCTAAAGGCTGGTAGTAGCCGGTTGAGTTAGCTGGGAAGAAATAAATAGCAGAGTCTGACAGTGTCAAGAGAAAAATGTGAATCGAGATTGTCCCACAAAATGGCACAGCGGCCAGTTTATCTGTGACTGAAAGTTAATGCCACTTGCCGAAGCCAGTCTAAAATGCAGGTGTTGTCAAACCAGCCTGGCCTTGACCTGTTATATCGTGTGCATGGTGGATCATTCGCCGTCCCGGTGTCCCATGGCTTTTCGGCTTTTAACACCACATATGGCGGTAGTAGGTCTCCATCAGCGGTGCCGGAAAATATCGGGCTAATTGCTGGTTTCGAGAATTCATAATCCCATCGTGATTTTTAGTGCCTCTTTCAAAGATTACTTGGCCAAAGGTACCCCGAAATTACAAAGCTTGCTGGGGTGACATTGGCCGCCAGGAGGGTAACATAATGAATTATGAATGTGTTTGGATAACACCCGCTGTGTTTACTATTGAGTATCCACATGGCGACACCGAAGTTGGTTATACCCACATTTTTTTAGAAACATGATTCACAGATGAAATTATACACTGGGTTCAACACACTTCATGACACTGGTGATCTTTGCTAAGAAGTACACTCAGGACTCGATATTTCAGTTCATCAAACAATGATTTCCAATTAATGAAAAATGAATCTGCAACACCTAAAACCAATTTTACCACACAAAATAGCAGAAAAATAAGTCTAATCAGTTATATTATTTTTTTGTTGGCCCAAACTTACCTCAAGCGGTCAACGTTATCCCATTTTACGGTACCGAAAACTGTCCTGCATGTATCTCAACGTTTAATGCCTTATTAGTACTTTGGTTGAACTCAGCCATCGTCAGACTTCAGAAACATGATACCTAACCGTAATCATTGAAATTTGGCTAAGCTGTGAGATTACTGACGTTGATGTTACTCTACTCGGTAGGTCATTTCTCCGGAAAGACAGCGCGTAGGGGAGCGGGGTGTTTACTATTTCACAGAACAGACCTTCGCTGTGACCACATAGATGAGCCCCAAATGCTTGGCGCTGCTTTCCTTTGGTGCAGACTGTGGCTGTAAGAAGAGAATATATGCCTTGTGACCCTGGTTTATCGACCGTCCAAACCTACTGCAGAAATGGACCACAGACTAATCCGGGCTTTATGTAATGTGAGAGAGCACTAATGCAGCTATATTATCACTGCCGGAGATTGTAACATCTATCACCTGGAAACCCCGGAAACGTAGTGAATAGTTCTAGGCCTAACTGCAAGACCCAATCTCTAGTACCCGCCTATATACTTACGTCACTGTTCTCACTAGGTTCATAATAGTGAATAAGCCAGTTCTCATCTGCAATTAGCACATGGTTGGTGGGCTAGATTTGTGCAGTCCTTAGGATCTAGGTAATCAAGTGACTCTACAGTTTGATTACCTTTGCTTCACCGATTATGCCGTTACAGAGCCCAAACGAATGCACTCTATTATGCATTACGAAGCAATGTCCGCATTGGCTGAAAACAATAGTTGTACATTCATGAATGAGAGCACCCCAGAAGTAGCATGGACTTTGTCCTTAGAAACATACAGATCTCGAAATGCGTCCGGCCCTAATGGACCGGATGTGACGTGTTTGCAAAATCTCCGATAGCTGCGAAGATTGGGCAGTACACCTAGCTCCGCGCGAATACTGTGTGCAGTTGGTTCGTGAAGGCAACTTGACACAGCAGCGGGAGCAGGTGCACCGATTCCTTTCGGATCACACGCTACTTTACAGACACGCGAATAATGTTCGTAAAGTACATAGTGAAAACTCCCCATGCATTAACGTTGGTGGGTATTCATATACAGAAAAAGAAGCGGCCAAAGCATTACAGGCGCAGTACTCCCTCAACTTCCAAGGAATACACTACTCTAATTGTATGCCTGTTTCTGTCACACCAGGACCAAGTTTAATCAGTGTCACATTCATTTGCAATAATGTCACTGAAAAAGCTGCGATCCTTTCACACACACATATTTTCCGGGGCGGATAACATACCCCCAAAAGCACTGCAGGTAGCGGACGCACATAGACGAGACAGGTGTTGGATTAAGCAGCGGAATATTCAATGTTTCCCACCCGAGAACACTCCGGAATGCCTTGTGGAGTGCAGTGCTTTTGGTCCCAGTGGTCTAATTGACCATGGTTCAGTTCAATGGGAATAGCGGTTTACATTGAGATTGCGAGTCGCAATCTATTCACACACGGGCACTTTAAAATGAACTTCCAATTATTTGCTGGGTTCTTTCAGCGCTGTCTAGACAAGCACATAATTCTTCCAAATTGGAAACTAGGTATTATCCCCCCTATTCCCAACGGAGAAAGTCAATTAGAGCATCTAACTTACAGCCCGGTAATGCTTTTCCCTGTGTTCGACAATGTTATAGAAACGATCGTCGCAAAAGCATTGATGGGCAACCTAAAAATCCACAGTATAATCGTTCCGGAGCAGCAAAATCTTTGTCAACATCGACCATACACCACAAACCTGCTGTAACCGACAACATCGACTTAGACTTTTCAAAAGCATCTGACTACTTGGATCGTTGTATCTTGCTTCACAAACTCCAGAAACAGGACATCGGAGATATATTTTGGGATGGAGCGGTGAATTCCTCCTCATACGACAGCTGCAGGCTAGCTTCTGAAAAGCGCTTTTGATAAGCGCTTCTTGCATTCGATTGCTCGCGTATTGTGGTAGTGTCATGTGAGCGACGCAAGAGTTCTAAGCAGAGTCATGGGAGCGAACCGTCCTTGTCTCCACAGCATAATCATCCAGGACCGCTTGTGTTGGCTCGATCAAGTACTGCGCATGCCGGCCCACCGCTTTTCAGCTCGTGCAACCTTTACACTTCCAGGGCACGAATGGGAAAAAGCCGCGGCGGACAACCGACGACCTGGAAAAGGATCATGAGGATTCTAATTTCGTAGTTAACGTTGGTTGGATCCGTGCGTCTCCCAGGCTGCGGACCACGTGAAGCGGATTGCCAATGGTTTGAAGTCTTGGAGGCTATGGCCCGCAATAGGAGTCAATGGTGTCAATAGTGTTCTACCATCCCTTCATCACGTAATTTTCAATTTTGAGCAAAATATGAAACTAAAAGCGGTACGTATGAAACTGCAAAATTCCCATTTTTCTAACTTTTTCCTCTCTCCTCGTTGATTATATTCCCCTTTCCATCCCACCATTGTTCGGATGGCACGCAATTTTGTTTAGATACTTGTGAATGCATATATGGTTGGCGGCATCCGGTTTCAAACACCTCCAATCACACACCCCATATCCAGTGTAAACCCGAAGGAATAAGACCGGGAGGCATGCGGATGGGAACCACGTTTCATCAACGGAGCCGGCCCACACTCCTTCACAGGCAAACACAAGCACACTGTATTTGGGAATCAAGCGCACACAAGGCGGTGGCTGGACCGTAGTCCGCTCCACACTGACTGCATGGAACCACTCTTTGATCCCAACACGGCCACAAGGACCGTGCACCCTGTCCCCTCCAGCAACGACCAACTGTCTCCTGAATGCATATATATATATATATATATATATATATATATATATATATATATATATATATATATATATATATATATATATAATGAATTGCCTTCGCACCAAGCATCCAACTGAAAAGCAATTCTATGTTCGCTACTGAATATGCAAGCCTGTGGTCACTGCAAATACAATGTCGACCTTTATTTGGGTGTCCGGATGAAGTAATAACGACGAACATTTACGTAGCGGTCTGGAGATTCTCCCGGTTTGCCTAAGTATGTTGTGTAAAACAGTAAATAAAATTGTCTCCATATTCGACACTTAGAGACTTTTTACAGAATGTTGAAAGGTATGTTGAATTTGTTTGTCTGGCCCAATACATGCACATTGCGCGACGGTTGGTTTTAACCCGCTTCTCAATCGCGCGGACTCACACATTCTTCCTTAGCTAGGTGCACGTCTACCAATGTCGTACTTTTTAGCCTATGCACGGATTAATTTTACACCTCAACAATACACCTCTGTCCTGTCGCTACCGTACCTTCTTTTAATTATTGGATACGGCAGTTCAAGTCTGTTATCGTAGGTCGGACACTCTCGCAAAATTCATCTGTCCATAGGCAGAGAGAACGCGACTTATTCATCACAACAGTACATGATTACCGAGAGGTCGGAAGATCGACAGGGAACACTACAGAGTTAACTACTTTAAAGCAAAAGTGTCTTAGTGGCTAATTAATGCATCACAATGTTACCACTTACGTATAACGGAGTGGTCTAGTGGATTAGCAAGGTTAGCAAAAGTACCCAACCTTCCCAGGGTACAGTCGTAGCAGCATCCGAATACAGCTATTAATGCTTCTGCACAACTTAGGAATGTTGATCTGAAACTGCTCCTAAGGTCTAGCATTAGTGAGATCTGCTCACCAAAGTACTGAAATAGAGCATTGCTTCGCTTCTGAAGGGAGCCGTTAATGAGAATGCGCGCTGTTATACCCGCATTAATTTTGTGGCGCAACAAAGGCACTTTCCAACAGTAGTTTTCGTGCATGCAGCCTCAGCGATAGGTACATACGTACATTGGAACAATGAAACAATAAAACAGTGGTTAGTTCTTTGTGTAACTTGAGTGACACATTACCATCTCTGAACCTGAGGTTATGGTGGCGTTAGCTGCTTTTCAAGGTTCTCAAGTGAATGATCTAAGCTGCGTATCCCGTCGGTGAAGCGGAGTCAACGCTAGCCACTACATCTTTTGCACCTGTGCTAACGAGCGATGGCTAGGCAGTTATGAGTGGACGACGCACCAAATGTGTTCATCGTGCACAAACGTTCGGATACCACTTGCACGGAGATGCGAACAGTATGGTTGTTATGAAATATAGCACACAATTCTATCTGGGCATTGGATTACTCACTGTTCGTCTAAATTTTAACACAGTATCTCAATTTCGGTCCTATCGCAGAACCGGTCTCCAAAATGGACACATAAGGTATGAACTTATCAAGGCTGGTTGTTAAAGCTCAAGCCTCGGTTTGTGGTTTGGTGGGTTCTCTTATTAACTGCCCTACAAAATGGATAAAACACCTGCCCTCGGTCAGGTGGTGGGTCCTATCTTTACAGGTTCTTACCTCCAAGCCGTGGAATACCCGTCTACGCCAGTGCGCTGGAGGGTGGAAGGTGGTAGGTAGTGTGACGGGTTATTAAGAGGTTAGGGAGTGGCGCATCAACCAACGTTATGTAAATGGATCAAAGGTTTATCGGCCCGACATAGAAAGAAGCCAGCTATCACTTTTCAACATATTCTCTCAAAATTTGGATTCCCCTAGTCCAGCGGCGTTCAAACATTGGTATCCCAGTGTGGAATAATGTCGAAGACTGTCCTTGTGAAAATAGCTCCACAGCCCTGTTCAACTTATCAGTGTTGGTAAATTTGTGACCCCGAAAGTGAGATTTCAGTTTAGGGAACAGATAAACGTCTAATGGAACCAGATCTGGTGTATAAGTGTGGTGTGACTGCAATTCAGAATCATAAATGGCAGCTTCTGACACAACCGCTTGGAAAGGGTGAACAAGTGCGTGGTCATGCAAAAGAAGAACTGCTGTGAGTACTTCCCTCCGTCTTTCTCTTACTGCTGTTTCAACTGGTGTAATCTTGAAGCATAGTACTCGCTTATGGTTCCAGTAGACAGGGGCGAACATTATTCCTGCGGACGCCACTTGACGGGAGGCGAACCACTGTTTCCGACATCTACTTTGAATCTTTGAATTTTTGGTTCAAAGTGATGAACATAACTTTCATCCTGGGTAATAAATCTTTTAAAAACATTGTGAGCTTTGCCTTGAAACGGGTCAAAAGTTGTCTCGAATTTTCCAGCCTGTTCAATTTCTGATCAGCTGTCAGCATTCTTAATATTCCGTTTGCAGTACTCTTTAAAAGAGCATGCATTGAGCAATAAATGGTGCCTATAGTCATAGCTATCAGGAAAATAGATAACCTTTCATCATTCACTATCATTTCGTGAGGTGCTGCCATTTGACCAGCAGATGTCGATGAGTTTAGGCCACCAGACCCTGTGTCCCCTTCAATACTTTTCTTGCCCGTATCTATTTTCGCAGCGCACTTCTTAACATTGGCATTTGAAGTGGGGTCATCACCAAGTGTCTCAACTGTATCAGAATGGTATTCCTTTGGCGTCATGCCCCTTTACTGCAGGTATATGGTTACAGCCAGGCTTGCAGATTTGTTCAGCAACCAAGGTAATGGACCAACCAAAGTGTAATGGATTATCACCTACAAACAAATAAAAGCAAAGACTTAAGACTTGATACTAATACTTCCAGGATACAGTCGTTTTATAAAATAGTTCTACTTCTCATTCAGTGCACTTACTTCCTGTTCAAGCCGGGTAAGTTTTGATCCACGCTTGAATTTTGACCAATCATACTATCGATCACTGCGGCTCAAGTAACCCCTGATGTTGACTGCTCCCATTTGCATGAAGTTCAGAAATGTACAAATATTAATACAGATTCTAATTAATACCCGAAAGTAGTTGAACGACACGCCAGACTCAAATTAAATTTTGTTTACCAGTGAGAGACTGGATGTGCTCTCGGAAAGATTTTCTTCGGTTACCTTCCAATCTATATCACTCAAATCAGCTTTTCAAGCCTAGTGGTGGGTTGCGAATGGTTATCCATGGTTATCGAATTGAATGACATGAACTATCAGCTGGTGAACGATATCTTCGCTATAAAGTAAAATCGCCAAGCTGAAAAACAATGATGCTCAACGCTTAATTAGCAGTTTCATTTTTGCAAAAATATTTACAGCAGCTAAACGAACGACTGCTCCAAGGCGGAGTTGCATTTTCTGGTAACATGTGTAGAATAATAGCCAACGCCAGAAATTGGTCACATTTCACGATGGAAAACCCTAACTCAGCCAGCATTGAGCCGTTCTTTTAACTTGGTTTTCCTATATGTGATGAAAGGAGGAATAAGCTCAGTTACAACTCGAAGGGTGTGGTAGCCGCAACAAGAAGACTCTCCACTTTTTGGAGAGTTATTTTGAAACACTCATTGTGAGAACGGATGACGATACACAATCTCAGTGCAGGGCGCGATTCTCATTGAAATGAAGGTTGGCCAGTTCGAACACTGGGGTCATAAGTGCTGAAACTGGTGGATATTTTATGTTGCCCGTCCGCAAACACTGCACTCCAGGACCGGTTTGGAAGTTATTTGATCTCATCAAGTAGCGATAACTGGTTTTGGACCCGGGATCCTTGGAAGGTTAGCAGAAATCTCTCTCCCTTCGGCCACCAGGGCACAACGGGTAACACTTGGCACAACAGTCAATGGGAATGACGGTCCAGGAAAATATATGTTCTACAAATTCATACATGGCCCAAGGCCTGGACATTACATAATTTCGCCAAGATTAGACAAATATCCTAGCGTAATATTGCAACAGTACGCGTACAAAGCGCAAAAGATTCTGGGAATCGATCGCGAACGTGTGAGTGAATGGTGTTAATGTGGTATGGTTTGTGACATTGCACTACCCATTACGGGGTAGCAAACTTAAAGGTATCCTCTCAAGGCAGACACACACAAGTCGGATATCTCAAGTCTGGTGAGCCCCAGTGCGAGACGTGCTTGGCGGAGGCTGAGAATTTATGATCCTGGTTGTTGATGATTATCAGATGATGCATGATATTTAATGCCGTAGGAAATGCCGATCGTACAAAGCCGGCTGTGGCTTCACATGAGAAGCTACATCGTATTTGTCAAATTCTGTTTGGTAGCTACGGAACAAGCCATAAGTGTCGCATATTGATGCGCCCATTAGGTGTGCTCTGGAGTTCCTGATGACGATTATATCCGGCTTGATGTACCTTGATGCCGATAGGATGCGGCGCTGCGGGATGATTTGGGCTCTTTTACGACGAAGGGTGCTGGTTAGTTGCTTCACGATATTGTTGTGCCTCTTACATCGATCATCGTGGGTTGCTGAACTGGACTGCAAGATGTGGGAAAGGGTATCGTTTTGTCCACAAGCGCCCCGGCAGCAAGAATCGTTTGGATTTGGGGGTGGTCGTCCTCTGAAGCATCGAGATTTCGTCGACAGCATCCCTGCTGGAAGTTAAATTCCGCTAATGTAGTGTCTGTGCAAAATTCGCTCGGGGTTTCTTAGACAGTTATTAGACACTGATGTCGTAAATACCCCCGAAGCAAGGATGGGTCTACAGATTGTAGCAGTGAATCCTTCCATGTTTCCGTTGCGACACTTTGGTCAAAGACGACTTTATTCCCAGGGATTACGGGTTTCATGGTGAGGCGCTGGGTTGCGGCCTCTAAAGTTTCCCGTATCTCCCAGCTATACTTGATGGGAGAGTGCAAGATAGCGTTCCAGGCGGACCTTCCGAAGCAATTGTGTCATACTAGAAAGGCACGGAACCCCTCAATTGATGCTTGAATGAAAGTGACGCTGGTGTCCATGGGGAGTCGTAGCCATTTTCGTGTACTTACCCGGACCAGCCTATCCCTCGATTTAAGGGCCTGCCGATGCACCACCGCCAATGAGAGGCAATGTGTATGACATGCTAAAAGGTAGTTGTGCAAGATATCTATGCTCTGGTAGGGTTTGAGGGGCTTGAGATGTTTCCTGCAGCTATGTTTTGAGTTGGTCTAGCGATTATGATGGGCGTTTACCCTTCCAATCAAATGGGAATCCAAGTAGCTGGAATCCCCTGGATTCCTGGATCTAGGGGAGCTGGAGAGCGCCACAGGAGAACCGTGCGGTTTTCAAAGTAGACAATTTTTGCTGTCGCCGGTGATATCCAGTGCCATCTTGCTTAAATCGCCCTAGGCATTCGATCGGGGATTCTCTGTCACTAGCAAATAGTACGACATCATCTGCGTAAACGACTTGACCGATTGGAATTGTTGGAACAATCCACTGACTCAGGCTGCGTGTGTAATGCTCCCTCAAGTGCCATGATGAAGAGTAATGGAGAAAGTGGATCTCCCTGACGGCCTCCACGCCCTGAGTGAATCCTCAGACCGTTGATGAATAAAATTCCGGATGATTAAAATGACCATAAGTAGTGTAGGAGAAAAGTATGGGCACCGTAAGATGAGGCCGCGCGAGGCTGCGAAGCGTGGGAGATGGAATCAAAGTCTTTGGAAAGGTCACGAGAAGCAAGGAGAAAAGGAATATCGTTCAAATGTGAATGTCTTAGGGTGGAGTGTAATAACGTGTTAACTATAAAACAGCCATCTTTACGAAGAAAACCAAGTTGAAGACAGTCAGCTGGGAATGCAGGAATCCAGCGAACGAATAAAATGCGATGAAGAAAACAAGTGAAGATTGTGGTTACGGAAATTAGGCGAACGTCTTCAGGGCGGGAATGGTTGGGGATTTTTGGGACAAAACTTACACGGGCCATGTTCATGTGAGCAGGGTAAGGGGAACAAGCCAATAAGCAATGTAAACAAGGCGTAATGAATCTCGGAGCTATTCGCCTGATGTCCTTTGGTGTGGTACCGTCTACTCCGGGTGCAAATCTATGCACTACGCTCAGTGCAGAACTCGTTTCCTCAGTGGTTATGGATTTTACGAGATCCCAGTTACTATATGCACAACCGCGTGTTGCCCGGTTGTTGGATACTAGGGGTTGTGAGAACACGTCTTTCTAGAAATTGTTGAAGCCCAGGATCACCTCTTCATCCGGGATGAATGCCGTCTTCCAACGACCATCGAGTACTGCAAAGACAGCATCTTTTCGCCCTAAATGGTAGAGGCGCTGTACGTGGCGGTATTGAAGTCGCCGTCGCCGTTACTGACGACGGATTGAGACTGTAATCGCTCGTTGTCTACACTTACTGGGCCGCCATGTGTGAGGGAATAGGGTTGAGCACACTCTCCATTGCGTTACTAAACGTTATCCTAGAGTGCCTTGTTTGCAGGTTCACAACGACTGTTCCCAAAGCAGCTGCACGGTGTTCATTTTGTGATTTGCATTGCGCCAGTTTCCTCTGGCTTCCACCATAAGACGTTGAAAGACAGTCTGGTGATCTGTGGTTTCTGTAACTAGGTGTCAGGTAGCTGTAGCGAGCTTCGCGTAGTTGTCGGCGCGTGATTCATCCAAATCGACCCCCTGGAGTGATTTCGTGTGGTAAGGCGGAGGATACTGGTAGACTGGGCGATAGAACTGCGGGATGTCGCCAGTCCATGTCAAAATAACATATGTTGTATGTAATGACATTCAGTGGGATTGTAGTGTCATCTTGATGGTCACTCAGATGGGAACCGCGCCACGACAAAAGTGAAACCAGGCCTGTAGTTTCAAATGGAGTTGTGTATGGACCTCTTCGGTCAGGGGGTAGTAGGAGGAACTTGGCGACTGAGTGAGAAGGAGGGATGGTGAGGCGGCGTGCGTAACTGAAATAGCTAAGCAGTTGTAGAGGCCTTCCATTGTTCCTATGATGTTGCAACTGAGATCTTGCAAACGCTTCTTAATGTAGTCATTTGATTGGCAGAGAACTCGGATGTGGAGTTGCCTAAGCAGCTGTGAAAGATTAGGGGCGGAGGGTGTCATATCCGTGTAGCTAGCAAGAAGTGTCTGGTCATCTAGTGAAGACCATTTTCACTGGTGATTGAATAGCTACGCCAGACCATCTGCGCTTTAAGCATCCGGATAGACATGACGGAGGTGATGAGACAAACCCCGCTTGCTTTTGAATGTTTTGTTGTATGTTGAGTATTTGAACTCCGTCCTGTTGACAACGACAGTATCAGCCAAATACCTCGTTACGTTGCTGCTGTGGTAAGCTAAGTGTTGACCTAAGCCCACGCTTGTGGAAGAATAGCGCGGGCATAAGTTGCAGTAATGCAGCAGTATGGCATCGGCCAGTAAGTCTGGCAAATTGTCCTCTGGATGTAACTCTGGTGACGTGAACGGATGTTGTGGCGTTGCAGCCGTTAATGTTGTTGTATTGGTATCGGCTGGGGCATTTGGCTTCTAGGATGCAACGAGACAAATAATTATGAGATGAATTCAATGATTTGTGAAGCGTGGTAGGCGAGCGATTCCGATGGCTGGGATAGACTGCGACAGAGGCCGGCCGTTCGAGGTTGTTGAACAAGAGCTATCAGGCCTACTGTCCTGGCAATTTAGAGCAGGAGGCGTAGGTGACAGACCGAGACCTTCGCCGCGGGCCATTCATAGGCCCCAATCCGTGGCTTCGTTGACGGTTGGGAGGGGATAGCGGGTGCATGGGTTCCTACTCGTGAGGTGCTGTGTCTAAGTACAATAAGAATGTAGGAAGATGTTGAGGAAGGCGTGCAATTGCAGTCCGGCGAGTGGCCTGCCAAAAGAGTGCGTGATGCTGAAGAGGCCTTCGTCTTTGCTGGTGAGGTTTCTACTCTTCTGCATGAAACCCTCTAGACGTCTACGTTCTTTGACCGTGGTGGTTTGGTCCAGTTTAGATGCTGCAACCTTCTCCTAATTGTCGCTGGCGTTCTTGCTGGAAAATGCTGGCAACAGATTCTTCAGAGTTCTCTCTATGGATTGCAGCTCGTCGGCTAAAAACATTAACTCGGCGTCTTCTTTCTTCGATCAGAAGGCGCTGCGAATGGCCTGCTTCGTTGTCATGAGGGCGCCGTAGACTTCGGGGTATGTCTGTCGGCGGTGTAATGTTAGCCATCCTGCTGAAATGAAAGATGTGCCCCATTGAAGTGAACCTTTGTATATCCATCAATATTATTTTAGTGGATGCAACTAAGGTTACGATGTTCCCGCTTGAAAATGCTGCACAACTAAGACGCGTTTCGCAGTTATTACATCTTGTTAGATAGAGGTAGCAGGCATCGAATACTGGCCTTATTTGATTTTAGATTTGAAAGCTAAACATAATCCACAGGGTCACGACAGTCAACGCTTGGCACAATAGTTTGCTGAGCAAAGTTGAGGGTCATTTTGAAATAAATGTTAGGCAGATGGTTTGCGACGCGCAATCACAATGTTGACCGAAATTCCCATTGAAGTGAACCTTGGTATTTCGATCACTAGGAATATTGCTGATGCAAACATAAATTGGAGGTTGCATGCACGAAAGTACTGGCCAAATATGGCGCATTGCGATGTTATTCCATCTCATCAGATAGAGTTAGCAGGCATGGAACCAGGGACCACTCGGCTTCTGTTGTGACCGCTACATTTAATCCACAGTGTCACGACGAGCAACCCTAGACACAACGGTCCAATGATCGATGTTATGGGTCCAGATGGCTACACGATTTTGCAAATGTACTAAAGCGCTCCATCTCAACGTTAGTCGCGATTACTATTGCAGTGAACCTTGGAATCCGATCACGAGGACCGTAGCAAATGCAAATAGAAATTCCATGTTGTTCGCCCGAAAATATTGCATTACCGTTACGAGTTTCGATTTCAGTATATCACAGCACAAAGTTAGCAAGCGTCCAACAGGGGCATCTGACATGTTGATTGTGAGCACTGACCGTGAGTAACCGGGTCACGACGGGCAACGCATACCCAAGGTTTAAACGAAGGATGTTCAAGGTAAAAACCCTAAAAAATGGGAATCGATCGAGAACGCATGATTTCAGAATGGTTTGAAAACAACCGGTTGGTATAGTTTGTGCGCAACGTTTCGCTTTAGACACAAAAGCTTCCTCAGGCCGAGTGAACCAGTCGAGAATTGGTATACCACTTATAGTAAACTGGGATGAAAATCGCGATGAATAGGATGTAAGCAGAAGGTAAATCGCGTTACAGTTCAACGCATCAGTCCAAATAGTGCATCGAACTGTCACAAATGATCCGCGTTACAAGGTCATACACATAAGCCCTGTTAACGATGGGTGCAAGGATGATGTAATGTTCATTTACTGTCCTGGATCCGTCCGCCGCCGCTCCTCAGACAGCTTGCCATAAGCTCGAAAGCTCTACTCCGTGCATTTTGTTCACGCAGCTGTTCGCTAATTTCCACCGCCCCAGCAGTCAGACACTGGGGAGTTGATCTCAACCACTGTCCAACCATTTTGACGTTATTCAAGTCGATCTCATGCCCTGTATCTATCGCGTGTATCGCTACTGCCGAACCCCTCAGTAGAGCCAAATATTCAATGTCCTCGGTGACCGTGTTATGCTGTTTGCCCGATGTGCACGTGTGCGCAGTCTTTGCAACTAATTTTGTAAATGCAATTGTTTGTCCTCTCTGGGGGAATTGGGTCTTTCAAGTGCACTAGTGTAGAACGGAGCATTTGGCCAGTTTGGAAAATTGCCCTTATGTTTTTTTATATTAAGGACCCTCCGGTTGGACTCCGAAATTCTACCTATAATGAATACATACCGTCCCAACCCACTCTGTAGCACATTGAAGTATTTAAAACGAGAGCGCTAAATGACGCTAGTAGTTCGCCGAAAATTTGGTGGCGTTACGTACAGGACACCTTTGTTATCATAAATCGGGATAAGAAAGACAAGTTACTAAAACGCTTGAACACTCTTGCGGAGACTATAAATTTTACTAGGCAATTGAAATCCGGGTGTAGGACATTGCCATCCCTTGACTGCTTAGTTCGCATGAGTGTGGGTAGTCTAAAAACAAAGATATATCGTAAGCTGACGGACACAGTTAGTGTACTCCACTATAGTTCAGGTCATCGAAAGCATGTTTATACTGGAGTCGTTTCATCTCTGTTTCACAGAGCCGAGACTCTGTGCACATAGGAAGTTAGGAAGGCCTCCCGGAAAGAAGCAATAAACCAATTGCTTGGTTAATGAAACGCCAGATGGAGCAGATTTTAAATCCTCACACACGGCGTACTACGGAGTGGATTGGGACGGTAGGTATTTCTTATAAAGCTGGAACTTCGGATGCCATCCGGAGGGTCTTATATAAATAAAATTATTATTATTATTATTATACACGTTAGCTAGAAGTGGGAGACACCTCAGGCAGTGTGCGGTTATACTGAAAACACAAAAGAGGATAAAATGCAACAGGTGCAATCCAGCTGAGCTACCTGTAACGGATGGGCGTCGCTCCGGTAGCTACCTGCCGTCTACTGTGCAGCAGAACAAAACGTAACTTGCTATTCTAAACTATAAAAAGCTAAATATTGAGTTTGTAGTTGGAGGGGAGGCTGAGAGTGATTGGGTGGGACAAAAGAACTCTCAGCACGAACGCCACTGAGGTCGGATCCTAGCCATATCAGCAAGTGTATCCAGCCAAACGTGTTCATCATTTTTCGGACCCCAATCAGGGAGGCGATACGCCCCAACTGAGGCCAGCTTCGAAGTGAGGGCCTTCATTCCTCTCGATCAAGGCATCGCTTGGCAAACTCTCCTCTTCTTCCGTCCACACCCCCGGCGCGCAAACAACGCACGTCGCGTGACGTGCGTGCTACTGGTTCATTTGGATTATTTCCCTCTATCCTCTCTCCATCTTCTCGCAGCGTTGTCACTGTACGCTCATTCGAACCGGATTTACCAGCTCTACACAGTGATCCATCATACGTGGAAATATCTTCTACGATTAGAGGCTGTGCCATCACTAAGCGTTTTCACTGGCATCTGTGATTGAGCGCAAGCGTTTAATTCAATCGTATTGAGCCGATTGCCATTCTGTGTGACACCATTCGATACAGAATTCTCGAGGCAGGCCGAAAAGCCTAAGCTTACTCCGATCCAGTGTTTCTCAACACAGCAGTGAAAGAATCAGTGTTCAGCGCTCTGTTCAGGTTGCAGTCACTCGCCATTCCTTGTGACCTTGTCAGCCAGTGCGGCTGCATTACCCATCACACGGACCGCGCGACCACGCCGACCGCTCATTTGACCTTGCAACCACCACGCTCGCCTGACCGATGTGCGCCGCTCTCAAAGCTGTAAAAGTACAGAACGCTAACCAACCCACTGGGTCAGGTAACGACACCAAATTGAATGGCAGAAAGGCGAAACTGAAGAGACTCCCATCGAAAGGCATTTGCGGGTTAGGAGAATGTCATCGGGTAGTAAAAATCGGTCTGGCTTGTTCGCACTGTTTAGCATGGTACCATACGAAATGTGCAAATGTGTCCCAACAACAGTTACGGGAGCGAAATAGCTCCCAAGATGCATTTTGGTTCAGTACTGCGTGTTCCACCATTCCCCTCGTTAAATAAATAAATAGATATTTTATTCTCGACTATGCGAGGCACGCTCGTGGGGGCATGATCAGATATGTACAACGGTACAAACATTTTAATGCAATTGTAACAGTAACGTAGAAAATTGTTCATATATCCATGATTGGAACTGTACAATGTTGAAAATGCGAAACAATAAGTTGGTTGTCGTGAGATACGGGACCTCAGCTAATAAGAGATTGAGAATCCTGAATGATCCATTGAAAGGTAATGGAAGAGCCCGCACACAAGGAAGGAAAAGGGCAACGTGTCGTAGGATGTAAAACGACAACAGTATATACAAATGTAGAAGTCCCAGTGTAACGATCCTATGTAGAATTGTGACGCTAGTTGACCTGTAAGTGTAAAGTTATGGGCTGTGACTTTATTCGGTAGCGAGTCACATACGCCACGTTGCAGTGTTGTTAAACGGACATTTGTGGCTTTTTGTAGGGAGAACGCTTGCCAGGCGAAAACCCACCACGTCCTGGAACACTGCCACCAATCCACTGAATGGCAAATTGTAACTGGCTATGTTTCTTGTTGAAAGTCTGTTTGCTCGGTTATTCGCAGTCAGGTTGCGTCCCATTTTTTTCCGCTGGTTGATGCAATAACTGGTTGCCTATTGCGTTCCTGGGTCCTGTCCATTGGTAGGTCGGGTACTAAACATTTTTACTGAATATGATGTGTTGATCCTTCGCAGAACCACATGAAGTCTTCTCTGATTATGTATATTTGCCGGGGAGCGAAGAATTCGTGTCCAGCTACCCTCATTGGACATCGGTAGTTGGGTGCTAATAGTTAGAGTGGAAGTGAGGCCATGGTCCAGGTAAGTACTTGTTGGTTAATTCGTCCCATCCCAGGCGGAGGCAGTTCCTCAGTTCGATCCCGAAGCTCTCCGATGTTCACGACTCGGCCGGCGAAGTCAACTTTGGGATCCAGTCCAACAACTTAAAATTTGATTGCTCACTACGGTCAGGAGAAGCCGTAACGAAATCCTCGGATCTAGGGACATTTTCGACGGAATCCGGGGATACTTCCGTGGACTTTGGTTTTGGGTCGTCGAGCAAGTTTGTAACGAATCCACTGAGGTTGTTAAAGTATCCTTTAACAAAGTTCATTCTCAAGTAAGTGCTTGCTTATCCTAGCTGAGAAATGCGACCGGTTAATCGCAGAAGCAGAGCAGAGGATAAACAATGAGATTACTTCAGTGGGAGCGAGTATGGACCACAGAGTACTACCGAAACGACTTACGGTGCACGACTTACAGTGGAGGATTCAGATTCGCAGTTCCCGACTCTCTTTGGTGCCGGTTGCAGTTAAAAGGCAGGGACGCTTGCCTTATTATCCTGGTGTACCGCGCCCCTAACTCAACATCCGAAACCGACTACCACCTAATGGCTGCTTTAATGTGCAGTTTACAACAAAAGTACACTCACATTCTTATCATGGGTGATTTCAACGTACATTGTTTAGAAGCCCCTGCCACGACCGGAGAACAATTCAAAACCTATTTACAAGATCTAGTAACTACTGCTCCTCTTTACAACCACATCACTTTGCCCACTTGGTTCAGAACTGGTAACAGGCCATCTGTGTTGGATCTTGTGCTTACCAACGAGGAGCATATGATTGATGCGTTGGTTTTAGACTGCCCGTTGGGTCGCAGTGATCACGCAGTCATCAGTTTCAACTTCGTCTGCTATGCAGAATATCGAAATGATAACGATGATACTGTGCGAACTATCACAAGGTACGACCGACTCGCCCAGCTAGTCAGCGCCACAACATGGTCTTTCCTCGAAGAAGAACCCCCGGAAGTCGCCTGGCTCTAGTTCGTCAACACATTCAGTCAGCTGATTGCACAGGCTTCAGAGATAAAAGCTAGCAATAAGTGCAAATCCGTTTCTTTCGTTAGGAGCAGAACCCGAAAATGGATGACAGTACGCAACGCAGCATGGCGAGTGTACAAAGAAGCTCCAGCACCAGAAACGTGGGACAACTACGTAGCCCAACGTAACCACTGCACTCAACTGTTAAGAGAAGACAAAGCCGCCTATCAGCAGAACATCGCAAAAACCTTCAGTGCTAACCACAAACTGCTGTGCAAGCACGTTAATAGCCTACGAAAAGTGAGGCAAGGATTTCCTCCACTCAAGACGGCTGATGGCCCAACAAGAACGTCTATGGAAGCTGCAAACGCGCTGCAGATGCAATACGCCCCCACGTTTCAAAGGGTCTTGCCACCAAGCGATCTACCAAGCTTTGTATTCTGCTCACCAGGACTAACCCACATCAGTTTTACCGCAGAGGCTGTATTGCAAAAGCTGACTTCTCTACGCAAACACAGCTCGCCGGGTGTCGACGCCATTCGTCCTGAGGCATTGGGAGTAGCAGCAAACCAACTGGCAGGACATTTAGCTGTTTTTTCAGCACTGCTTAGACCGAAACCAAGTTCCTGCCATGTGGAAGCTTGGAATAATAAGCCCGATTCACAAAGGTGGAAGCAGAGCTGATCCCTCCAACTACCGCCCAGTAACCCTTCTTCCTATACTCTCCAAGGTCATGGAATCCATAGTTGCCGATGCACTGGTGTGCTATCTGGAAAACTGCAACCTCATCACTCCTGAACAGCACGGTTTCCGTCGACAGCGGTCATGTACAACGAACTTACTAATTGCACGCAGTAGTTGGACCGAGGCAGCCGACGCTGGAGAAGGTGTTGTGATCTACCTGGATTTTTCGAAGGCTTTCGATCGTCTAGACCATCGGATACTTCTATCCAAGCTGCAGCATTACGGGATCGGCGACCCTCTTTTAAGCTGGATAGCCAACTTTCTATTTCAAAGGCAATTAGTGGTCAGAGTTCGGAGCTCTTTATCGGACCCCATACAAGTGGAGTGTGGTGTGCCGCAAGGCTCAGTTCTAGGTCCACGTTTGTTTCTGGTGTTTATTAATGACCTTGCACAGGGAATCGCTTCAAACTTCCTAATGTTTGCCAACGATATCAAGATCTGGCGCAGGATCCAGGCGAACGCCGAACAACTTGTGCTCCAAAGTGACTTAGATACAGTGTATCAATGGTCGATCCAAAACTTATTGCATTTCAACGTCAGTAAATGCAAGGTGCTTTCCATCCGACATCAAAGCAGCTACTCACACCGACTCGGAACGGATGTACTGCAACAATCAACTCTCGAACGGGACTTGGGTGTCCTGGTTCAAGATGACTTGGGTTGCTCCAGGCAATTCGAAAAGGCCTCGAAGACCGGGAACCAACACGTTGGGCTGTTGAGGCGGGCGTTTGGACAAATAAACAGCTTCATATTTCGACAAATGCTCAGTGCGTATGTTCGCCCCCATGTCGAATACGCAATTCAAGCCTGGCATCCATGGCTGAAACACGACCTTAATGCACTGGAGCAGCCTCAACGCCGCGCATCTAAGAACGTAACTGGAATGCGCAATCTGTCCTACCAGGAGAGGCTGCGACGACTAGGATTGTTCAGTGGAAGCTATCGCAGGCTACGAGGCGACCTGATTATGACATACTTGATTCTGCGAGACCCACATCATGTGTGCCGCCCTTTACTGCAACTCAGCAGCAATACAAACCTGAGGGGCCACTCATTAAAACTCGCAGAACAATACAGTCGTCTGGAGTGCCGCAGAAATTTCTTTTCCATCCGTGTCTGTCACCCGTGGAATGCTCTCCCAGAATCGGTCGTCTCTGCACCGACACTAACAATATTTAAAAGACGGTTGGACGATGCACTCATCCACTTACACTTTGTTACTTATCACTATGTCTCCATCCTACACCTGGAATTATTTGTTGTTAACTGTGAGTGTTGTGAATCTAAGTGGATCGCAGGACTGCAGCGAGGCAAACGATAAGTCCTTATTTTCGTATTTAAAGTGTTAACTATTTTACTATCCTTTTCATCATAATTATTATGTTGAGATCCCCACCAACTATCCAACGGGGCTTGTAAAGCAACGCTTCTTAACCCGTATAAATTCATTGTTCATTGTTCATTGTAACACTTGGCCGAGCCATCGGAGCCTGGTGCGTGAAATAACGGTGCTGAGCGGTTCATTTCCTTTTCCTGTGCCGTAAACAAGGCCTCGAACACGCTGGTTGCTTACTCGGTTTTCCTCCTGATGTAAGCTAAATTATGAAGGCACAGTTGGTCCAACGTAAGTAGCCGCTGAGTTAAGGGGCCAGGTTTCACAACCATACATAAAGTCGAACATATGGTTGTACTGTACGCGCTGCTCTTTTGTTTAAATAAAAAAAACATAAGGGCAATTTTCCAAACTGGCCAAATGCTCCGTTCTACACTAGTGCACTTGAAAGACCCAATTCCCCCAGAGAGGACAAACAATTGCATTTACAAAATTAGTTGCAAAGACTGCGCACACGTGCACATCGGGCAAATCGCGAGAGAGCTACACACAAGGATAGAAGAACACAAGAGACGCATAACAGGAGCACCGAGAAAGGAGATTGAATATTTGGCTCTACTGAGGGGTTCGGCAGTAGCGATACACGCGATAGATACAGGGCATGAGATCGACTTGAATAACGTCAAAATGGTTGGACAGTGGTTGAGATCAACTCCCCAGTGTCTGACTGCTGGGGCGGTGGAAATTAGCGAACAGCTGCGTGAACAGAATGCACGGAGTAGAGCTTTCGAGCTTATGGCAAGCTGTCTGAGGAGCGGCGGCGGACGGATCCAGGACAGTAAATGAACATTACATCATCCTTGCACCCATCGTTAACAGGGCTTATGTGTATGACCTTGTAACGCGGATCATTTGTGACAGTTCGATGCACTATTTGGACTGATGCGTTGAACTGTAACGCGATTTACCTTCTGCTTACATCCTATTCATCGCGATTTTCATCCCAGTTTACTATAAGTGGTATACCAATTCTCGACTGGTTCACTCGGCCTGAGGAAGCTTTTGTGTCTAAAGCGAAACGTTGCGCACAAACTATATCAACCGGTTGTTTTCAAACCATTCTGAAATCATGCGTTCTCGATCGGTTCCAAGTATTTTCCAAAATGTTGTTTTGTCTTCTCCTTTCTATGCGCGATTGTTGATACAAATTTTCCGGATGCCAGAGGACATTGGAGTATTTACAATACACTAAGAAATGATAATGCAAGAGATATGATTTTGTGCGTCTGTGCAAACAAATGGGACACCCGGGGGGCATTTTCGAGCATAAAGGTATTCTGCAGTGTGGTGAGCTTGCATTATTGGTCAGATATTCTTTGGTCCTGTTGAAATTGACAATTCTGTAGATACTAGTAGACCGGATGTTTTTATTATGTTCCTCACTTTAAATTTGGTTAGGTTCTTACTTGCCCGTACTTTCAATGGTATCTTTTTCCATATGTGAGTATAGCTTATCAGGAAGAAGTTGGAGCGAATCTTTAATTTTCCCTTTTTGCGGGTTGTGAGTAACCCCTGTTTATTGTGGGATAGGCTGAGGGATTTTGCAATTTAAGATCTATTCCGGTCGTGTACACCTAGCAATCTATAATGTTGTAAAAGGGATCTAGATTATTTCTCAGACGGCGCAGCCATAGAGGGTCTAGTTTAATGGGGTGACAACGGCCTTTATAGTTCAGCCTGCTGGACTGACGAATAAGAAGTTTCGTGAAAGAACACTGAATGTTTTCTAAAGCTATTCGAACCGTTCCATGCAGATGTCTATGGATAATTTTGCAGTACTCCAGCATTGGTCTCACGCTAATCTTAGGCATTTCCATTCTCGCTACACTTAGAACAACGGATTTAGTGATGCAAACACTCAGTTGCCTTTCCTTTGCTATCTGATATGAGATGTGCTCGGAAATTTTCAGTGATTCGGAATATATAACAACAAAGTCTCTAACTGAACATGAGTTCCGGATGTTTGTACCTGCTAAGGTGATGACACCATCAGGTATGCCGCATCCATACCCAAGCACCTGTGATTTTTCAACGGATAATTTCATGGACCAATTTTTACTCCAAGTCCAGCGCAGATAAGCCTTCAATTATATTATTAAGCGCCGACTCAAGACGAGCGGGTGGAAATGAGTAGACGAGTTTAATATCGTCCGCAAAGCGTTACGATCGTCCATATTTGGTGGAATCACATATGGTATTTATATACATTAGGAAGAGTACGTGTCCGAGGACACTGCTTTGGACAACTCCGCTTGTAACTTCTCTCTAGGAGGAGAGTTTCTGGCCTAATTTAACGCTCTGTGTCCGATCTTCTAGTTAGGATATAAACCAGCTCAGCAATGGGTTGCTGATGCCGTACGAGTGCAGGACAGACTGCAAACCTTCATGTGGCACACCATCGAAGGCCTTGTGCATGCCCAGTAGAATGACACTAACTGCCATGCCACTATTAGCAACCGATTTTACGTGGTCGAAGTATTGTATTTGACATGTTACACAGGATCGCTTCGTGAAAAAGCCGTGTTATGCTTTGTTTATCAGGTCTAATCTTGCTATGAATTGAATAAGGCCATTCTTGACAATTTGCACCAGTGCCTTTGAGGCTGCCGCACTATGATTATTAGAGCGATAATTCGTCATTGCAGCTTGGACGCCACCTTTGTGTTCTGGTGCTATATCGGTTGTTTCCACTGTGGAGGGAAATATCCACTGTTTAAGGATAATGTGAAAACGTTTGACATCAGCAGAGGAATGTTTTTGCCTCCATACTTGATGACAACTGGAGGAATACCATCGAGTCCTGGCTGAAATGGCGGTTTCATGGATAGTATACTCCTTTGGGTGCCCCATGCTGAGGCTGATGTCACATTCATGATGCTCCTTCACCGCAGTTGGGCCAAACGAAATTACACTTACACTTATACTACGTCCTTTGGAGCTGGATAAACTTCATTCCACCTTATTTGCTTTGTTCTGCCTACCTGAATAATTTTCTATTAACTTGCTCACGTTGCTTACGCTAACTGTGGTTATTTTCGTTAATTTTATCGGTTTGCTGGCATTTTTTGAATAACTAGTGGACATTTTGTACTTATCGCGGACTTGTTCCTAACCAACTTACTTCATATGCTAATTTAACGAAGTCATGTCAGCATAGCTGTATGCTTTAACAGCTATATTTTATTTGATAAAGTCAATTCAAGTGAGTGGCTGTTGTTTGATATCCCCGGTGTGGCTGCGCTTGATGTGCATGTTGACAAGGTGCCTACCTGTCTATTACCCACTACCGCGTCCATACTGGCTCCAGGAGACTGTTGGTCGTTGCTGGAGGTGACGAGGTGCACGGTCCTTGTGGTCGTGGTATGCTCGAAGATTGGTTCCATGCACTCAGTGTGGAGCGGACTACGGTCGGGCACCGCCTTGTGTGCGGTTGTTTCCCAAATACAGCGTGACTGTGTTTGACTGTGAAGAAGTGTGGGTCGACTCCGTTGATGAAACGTGGCTCCCAGTCTTATTCCTTCGGGTTTACACTGGATATGCGGTGTGTGGATTGAGCTGTGGGTTGTGCAGCGCAAGCCATCCATGGTCCCTCTGTAGGCGCGGGCGTCCTGAAGCTGGCCACAGTGACAGGCAAATCCGAAACCGTATGCCGCCAACCATGCTCCTTAGATCATCACTCAGGCTCATGGGAATGCTCGAGAGCTCTTCATCTGTCTTCCGTTTTAGTAGAGCATAGGACATACTTATATCTGTATTGAATGAGGCTGCAAAGTAAGCGTTTAATGCTTCACACATTTGGCTAGCGTCATCAGTTGTTGAGGTATCTTCTGATGTCAGACTTTGGATTTGATGCTTTTGCTTTGGATTCCTTCTGCTGAAAAGATTCACCAAGGTTGGTATGTTTTGGATATTTTAGCGCTCTGTTTTCTCCTGTGATTTCCACTTGCAGTGCCTGATGTTTTGGTTTCAGTAGAGTCTCACAAATTTGAAGAAATGTAAAGTCAATGCTTTTGCGATATTGGGACTTAAGTTTCTTCACTTTGGTGGCAATTCTGAAGCATGGTTTGCGTTGACTACCACTGTTATGGGAGTTGTTCCACAGTGTGGGTGCAGGTTGTTTATAAATTTGTTTGTGGCTAAGGTTGGGTCTTATGTTTAGGAGAATTTCTCCCGACTCAGGTACTGAGGAGGTTGTCAAATATGATCCAGTCAATGAGATGGATGCAATGATTAGGCTTGTCAGTCACTCATAATTTGTTTGCTATTTTAATATTTATGCTGCATAGCACAGCATTGTGGTCGCAACCCATTAGTAAGCTGTCAATAGTGACGAGCATTGACGGAATGTCTGTGGTAAATATCACATATAATGTGTTGGCTCTTGTAGGTTGATTAACCTGTTAAGTCCAACCATTGAGCTGAATGCTATGAATTATTCTCATAAGACTCCTTGACACTTTAATTGTGGGCGATGTCCAATCAATATGCGGTAAGCTGAAATCACCACATACAAACTTATGTTTGTTGGAGATATTTGAGGCAGCGCTGATAGCATAAACTAGTTGTTCAGTATGGTGATTGGTAGCGTCAGGAGATCTATAGAAGCCACCCAATAGTAGGTCACTGGAAGAGATTGCTAGCCACAACGAATCTTCTAAGTCATTGAGGGTCAGAAGATTAACAGCCATCACTGTGATATCATTTCGAATGTAGATGGCGCATCCACCTCCTCGTTTTCTCAGACGAGTTTTTCGGAACAGATGGTAGTCAATAACTTGAAACTGAGGTTCACTTATATCTGAGTTGCACCATGTTACAGTAATGAAAATAAGCTGGCGAGTTTTAAGGCAGACGAAAATTGTAAGAAGATGCAATATAGATAGTAGTGAATGAATATTTACACCAGCTGCATCTAGCGAGTATACGGAAAGAGGTGTCGTAGGGAGGGTTAAGAGAGACTGATTGCTAGCATGAATATTGGTGATGTGCCACAGTGAGGCATTCGTGCTTTGGAGATCTCTAGATTGTATTCACTTCCATGGAGAAGATGTTCTACTACAGAGATCATCTGTTGATTCATGGACCTAGTAGTGGAAATCCCAGTGGTGGAGGATTATGTTGGGGTGTATGGTGTCCTTAAAAAGCTTGTGAGGGATTTCCATGACAGGGAATGCCGGCGGGACATGGAATAGTTGTTGTGGGAGTAGCTGAGGGATGCCCCAGGAATTCGAATTTCGGTCACTGGTTGCAGTTCCATTTATGTTAATGTGCTGCCAATTTGGGTTCGGAGACAGCTTTGGGATGTGATAGTGTTCAGCCGAGTTTCTACCATTGATCCCACAGCCAGATTTAGTGTCACTAGTTAACTCATTAACTCGTTCACTTCAGGAATGATTTAACGAGTCATGCCGACGCTCTGGAATATGTTGTGGCAGATATGTTGGGCGTTGAATGTTATGCGGTGTTGACAGAGAGCCATTCAATGATTTATAGTGATCTCTTTGATTGGTGGTGATGCCTTTATATGTAACTTGACTGTTGGATGTTTGCTTGTTTCTCACAGCCTTAATTGGGAAATTTCGCGCTATGGTTCTGCACTGTAGGGGATACAGGTGTCGTACACACAGCATCTTTTATGCACACGTTACTCGAAGATGGAACAGCCGAGATAGGGTTGGTTTCGTCTGTAATCTTAGTGAGATTTAGTTCCTGGGGTTGTTTCATTTTATTAGACGATTTAGTAGGTGTAGTGCTGCTCAGTGTATGAGCCGCAATGGTAAAGGTTTTAGTACGCGGAGGATCTCTCAGTGATACTAACGGTGTTCTGTCAAGCTTTACTTCACTGTCCACTCGGGGACTTGGTGGATAGTGGGTTAACACACTTGAAGACCTATTTGTCTGTTCTGCCCGCTGCTGAGGCTTTCTCCTCTTCAGGCTTCTTCTCATAACGTTTCGTGGATATCCATTGTAACACGTGGTACAGATGACTCTCCATCCTTCTCTCACAATTCTGTTGTGCTACAGTGGGGTTCCGTTCTCTTGAATAGAGTTTGTAGTTTGTGGTCCATCGGGTGGTTACTGTGTACTACATAATTTGTCCCGTATGTGTTTTCTCCCGATGTACGAAAGTTTGAATTGCTCTGTCGGTATCCCTGTGTACCAAAACATCCATGGATGGCAATTCATTGTTGTGGGAAGTTGACGCCATCGTATGTGTTGTTGATTGAATCGCGCGTACGTTGTAGTTAATTTCGTTTTATTTTGACAACTTTGTCGTCAATGTATAGAATAAATTGCAGTAATTGCCTAAAGTCTTATATGGGACAAACATGAAGCAGCTTATCGACTAGGAGGCAAGAACATTATTTGGCCTGCAAAAGACATTATACATCTTCAGTTGTCTCAGCGCATTTTGCAGAGTAGAGACATAGCTACGACTGGAACAAAACAGATTCCGACTAAAAAGGGACACCAAAAGGGAGGGAATTCCTCGGTGCATGGTTCTCCAATAATTCGATCAACATGCACATTGACATCGACCCCCTGTACTAACAACTGAGAAAGTTCGCCTGCGAATTGAAAGGTAAAGTTCGAAAGGAGACATGCAACTGACAGATCGAGCGACCGCTTCGGCCGCCGGGGAAAATGGGCAAAGACCACGGGACGCAAGTCGAAGATGTCATTTCAAAGTCACCTGACCGTCGATCACGTTAGGGCGATTCAAAAGACAAGATTGCCCTACGCACATAACCGCACTGACGATGCCACCCCATGTGGTGGCTTAACGTAAGCAGACATTTAACCAAGCCCGGCGAACCAATCAACTGAGGAACAATGAACCCGGCCACCAGTGTTTCAAAGCGTTGGATGGATCAGTGGTATGGTAATGGGTCCTAATTTCTTACTACGGCCACAGCAATGAGCCCTTATATGGGTGACCCCATTGGAGTTCATTTCAGATGTATATCCATAAAAGGAGAAATAAATGGCCATGCATAGGTCCAACAGTTCCTGTGCAGCTTTCGGTTTCATGTTTCCTGTTTTGCTCGGTTGTTTCCGGAGTAATTCATCATGTTCTTCTTGACAAGACGTCGATCTCAGTGGCGTTCCTGCTGTGAGTTTCTTTGTCCCTTCCCATCCCTTTTAGCCTCCCCCTCCAACCGCTATCTCATTTCGTACCGTAATAGAATTTTACATCATATTTTTTTTGCTGCGTCGGCCGGTGGACGAGTGATCTGCGCACCTGGTTTGCAACCATAAGGTCTCCGTTTCGAATCCGCGTAGGCGCGGGCGTTCTCGGGGTGTACCCTGCCCGCGTGCAACCAGTGGTCGCGCGGCAGCGAAGCGCCGTTACGGTCTATTTGTTGCCTAGTAGCCGGCTGGTAGCTGACCAAAACGATGTCCATCCGTTGCTGGTAGCTCAGCTAGCATGCAACTGTTATATTTATTTTCTTTTTTATCTATGTATTGCGGCACAGTAGCTGAGGGGTTTTATACCTCTAGCTAACGTGTGTAATGATGGTAAGTTCGTGGTTGATTGGTGTGAATCCGTTATGCGAGATTATGGCGCAATTTTGTTCGTTTCCACGAAAACTAACCCCTACCGGGGTTCGACTCCCCGTCGAGGCATATTATTGTGCGTGAATTTTAATCGTGGCTTCTACTTTCTTCGAACTTCACACTGCTCACAAACATCCACCATTAATCTACCATCGCCCATTGGACGTCTGAAGGACAGGCACTTCGGTCTATTGGGAAGTGACGGGTGAGTGAGCCAATCTGCAACATCAGGACAGGTACTGTGAGCTTATTGGCAACACGTCGCGCACCAAGCAGAAGACATGTGTTAAAATTTGCGCACCTAATCGTCAGCCTCGGTAGCTCAGGTGGTAGGCAACGGACCGGAAATTCGTGGACCGGGGTTCGACTCCCCGTCGAGGCATATTATTGTGCGTGAATTTTAATCGTGGCTTCTACTTTCTTCGAACTTCACACTACTCACAAACATCCACCAATAATCCCTAATAGTCAGCAACACACTTTTTGCAAGGTATCTTGGACGATCTTTCGGCTCTCTATGTAGCGTCGCAAGTGTTACTTTGTGCACTAAGTTCTTCCATTTCCAGCGATTCACGTGAGACTATATGCTACTACTCCGTATGTCGCCCACACCTCCTGCACCTCTGGCACGCCTTATTTGTATAGTTGAGTAGTTAGATTTCCCTTCGTTTGGGTGACCTAACCGGTTGTACCCGTTGTTCAATGAAGTTTCCTGTTTTGATATTTATAGCTTACATAATCGCAATTACTCGATGTCGATAATGGTCATGACTGTCCACTTCACCAGTTGATAAACTACGCCTTTTCTGAGAATATCGCTCGACCAGTACCATGTGATCCTCTCAACTCAAGCAACCTACTTCCTGCTTATTTTTCACCAGCTAACTAGTATATTAGCAACCCGATAGGCACATTACCTATGACGAACTGTGTAGGTCTAGCAGTTGCTTCTCTGCCCACTGCTTTGTTCCGTCTGCACAACTCTAGAGGCGTCTCACAGTATTAATAGCTTAAATGGACGGGGACAGTATCCGTTGTTGAGAAGATTCGTCGCAGTTAGACTCATCCGAACAGCCACCACACATCCAGAAGGGCGCCACCGCCACATGGTCTATTCATAAGATTTAGTACCCTGGTATTATCCAAACCGTGCTTTATGCTGAGGTTGATGTTGCATACATCATGCTTCTTCTTTGCACTTGGGTTATACCAACTTGCACATAAACTAGATCTGGATAAAAACTATTACAATTTATTTGCCATGTTCCGTTATCTTATTCTACTCCACGTGTTACGCATGCCAGCCCACCGACTCCCTCGACGTGCGTTGTTTGCTCACCGAGGATGTGGGTGGAAGAAGAGGAGAGGTGGCCAAGCGATGACTTGGTCCAGGGGAATGAAGTCCCTCACCTCGGAGCTAGCCTCGGTTGGAGCTTCACGGCTCCCTGGTTGGGGTCAAAAAGACGGTGAACACGTTTGGCTGGATACACTTGCTGACATGGCAAGGAGCCGACCTCAGTGGCGTTCATGCTGTGAGTTTCTTTGTCCCTCCCCATCCCTTTTAGCCTCCCCATCCATCTACGATCTCATTTCCTAGGGTAAAACAAATATTTTTTTGCTTTTTGCTTAGTAGCTAGCTGGAAGATTACCGGAACGATGCCTATCCGTTGCTGGTAGCTCAGCTGGCATGCAACTGTTGTATCTACTTCTCCTTTGTGTATTGTATTGTATGTATGTATGTATTTCCTTCATGTATTGCGGCACAATAGCGGAGGTGTTTTTTCCCATCTCTAGCTGATATGTATAATGATGAATGATGATGACTTATTCTACTGCGTCTTCTGTGTCAAATTATGTGTTGGTTGTTTAATATCTCCGGTGTTCACAAGGTGCCTATCTGTCGAACACCCTCCAACTCAATTACTGGCTCCAGAAGATTGTGAATCGTTGCTGGGGGGGGGGGGGGTTGGGGACGGGCTGCACGGTCCTCGTGGCCGTGCTAGGCTCGAAGAGTGGTCCCATCCAGTATGGAGTGGACTACACCTGAGCCAGTAACTTGTGTACGTCTGGTAAGCATGATTTCCTATCTTGATAGACAGGAATGCTGCTGCTATGCATGTTAAAAGAATGTGGGCCGACTCCGTTGACGAAACGTGGGTTCAATCCGTATGCTTTCTGGTCTTATTCCTTCAGGTTTGCACTAGATATAGGGTGTGTGGATGGAGCTGTGGGTGGTGCAGCGTATGCTACCCATGTTCCCTCTGTGGGCACAGTGATCCTGGGGTTGTCCCCATGGAGGCTGCAGTTACAGGTAAATCCGGAACTGGATGCCGCCAAGCATTATCCAGACCAAGTACAGAAGTCCGGAGTTCCCTGACCGTTTCCAACCAACGAATTCTGCACAGCTAGGCCTAACTTTCTTTGTAACTGATATTCTATATGCTGGTACCTCAGGCCTTCCTATAAATTGCTTCACGAGTTACTGCATAACTGCCCGTTCACTTTGTTTATAGCATTTTATTCATTACTAGCAGGTATATTCTTCCTGTGAATTCCGAAACTCAAGCCCGAACCGGTCATTACTCGCATCACCTTTGCAACGTATTCCACATATGTGGCACTGAAGCACCTGTAGTTCGCTGTGTTTCGAAGCGGCTCTGTATGATTGCGCTTAAAGTACACGATGAGCACCGGTTTTAGGACACGTTTAGTGAGTGACTTACCAATTGGAGCGTACCGAGATACATCAATAATCCATCATTTAGTCGCCTTTAATCCGATTTAGTTCACTCGTTGGTGCGACTTTCGATCACGCCCCTGGTTGTTTTTAATCATATTCTGATTCAAAATTTGGCTTATGTACTTACTGATTGTTATTTCTACACTTTTCACCATTCAGGTGGCATCACATATATGTTTCCGCTGGCTAACAGTTTCATCCACGTCATAATGTATACCTACTATGGACTGGCCGCCGCTGGGTTGTACAAATACCTCTGGTGGAAAAACTACCTCACAATTGCTCAAATGGTTCAGTTCGTGATTCTGATTGTACACCAAGGTCAAATTTTTATCCGATCCGAGCCACGTGATTATCCCAAGGTGTTCCCTGCCGCCATTATTTTCTATGCGACAGTGTTTCTCATCCTTTTCGGAAATTTCTACGTGCAAGCCTATTGGCGAAAACAGCGTTTAGCGAAACGTTCCCGCAAATCATCTGAGTCGAGAGCCGTGGAGATGGTCACCATGGCCAATGGGGATGTTACCCCAAATCGACGCACCCTATCCAACGGGCATGTGCTGAAGTAGCACAGCTGAAGTCCACCTCGTGCATCGTACGGAATGGTTTTGCACTATTCGTATGATGCAACGTTTTGTTTTAGGCATGACAACGTTTTAAGCTGGCAAACTTTCATTCCACTCTCCCCCTCATGTTCACTGTTTACCCATCGTCTGTGGTTCGCGACACCTCCCCTTACCGCGGGATACACGTGCTTACCCTAGTACTATAAATGATGTTCCTTGATGGATTCACTAGCCGCAACTCTGCATCATTCGGACATGTGACAGCCACCTCCTTTGCAAATATTCTTCTGCTTTTGTTGTTTATTCGCTTTTTTGTTGGGTCGGTTGAACGGACACTACATGCCTGTTTTATTTTGTATTAGGTTCCGTTGGAATAACCTGATTTTCTACTGGCTATGTGCACTTCTCATTTCATAGGCCACACTTCTGTTTACACCCATTCCGAACATCTGTCCTATTTTCGGTGGATGGGGAAGTCACTCGAAATTTCTCAAAGCCGTGATAATTTCCTATGACCGGTGGACACAAATGTGAATTCGCTTTAGCGATTTCCAAATGGATTCACGTCCAGGCGATTTTCGTGTTTTCGACAGTGACTTGTACTAACCTGGCCGGTCAATCTGGCCCCTATTGCGTAGAGAGCCGCTCTAACTTCTCTTGGAATTAGGCTACCTAATTCTCTCGGGTTATTTAGCGTCTGAGCCACGTGGTCTCATTGCTACTGACACGTTAGTGCCTTATAACCTTTTTCATTTCCAAGCTCTGCAATCTTCCAAAGAAACCAGCAGAAGTATATCTGGCAAGCCATTGGCCCGTGACCTGCTTTGGTCTCGCTGATGAGGAGTTCCGTTCAGTTTGGCCTGTTGTTACGTTCGTATGGTCTGCGTTGTCCTGCATTTTTGGTAGTCAGTTGACCTCTCTCCTGCTGTACCTTTCCGTTCGCATTGAGCTGTTGGGTTGGAGTATTGCTCTAATCGCCATCACGTTCCCTCATGGAGACAGGAATTTACAGCTATACTACCCGGTACCCTCATCGGGGATGTTACCCAACCGAAAACGACATCTGATGGCATCGAATTAACTCCTACCTCCTTTTTCTGATGGGTTACCCATTACCACTCTAACGCAGTAGTCCAGATTCAAACGTCGTCAATCAATTTAGCTACGAGCGACTATTAGAACCGAATGAACATAGCTTTCTTCTCTCCGATACTGGAGACTAGGGCGTCCTATAACAACACAACGGAGTCCGTTAGGCAAGTGTCGTCTGGTGTAGCTCACTAAAGGGCGGGGTCTCTTTAACTTTACGCTGCACAGTAATTGTACGCAGTTTCCTTACCGACGATTGATTGAGGTGCGGACTATCTTCTTCCCTGGCTTTTTCCATGCTGATGCTCGCCAGAAAGCTCTGGGTTTACCTGTGTAGCGAAGTCCGTTTTTACGTGAATTGACGACTACTTCACAACCTTTCGCAGCACCGGCTCTCACGGCATTTGTGAGCGCCTGAGCTGTACTACCTATCCATTTGTAGTACCTATAATTTGTTTACCTAAGTTAGACTCTAGGATAGCAACCGACTCCATGATGTCTGTAACTCTCACAAAGAGGTGGAAGGTTATATGAAGGAGGAATTCACCATTCATTTCACATGAACCATCATTTACTTATCGCCATATGCTCCCGACGTATTGAGCGGGCCTATTGCTTAAAAACTCACCCCTCGCTATCATGCTGAATCCACTTATTCGGGTTGTTCTAGCTCGAGAAAAATCTGCAAAAGCTTTACTCTCGCTGCATGACTTAGCAATCATATTAGTCAAATTCGCACTTGACTTGCTTCTCCGAAAAGTAGCAGATACTGACAAACAGACTACGTTATTGAAATTTTCTCCGTTGCTTTACTTGCACTGCGTAGCGCGCCTATAGTAGTGCAGATTAAAAGGGCTTAGGGGACCTTACGCGAACCATGCTTCATGTTTTGGCTAAGTCCCGCTAGCCCATCGACTCAAGTGGATCGAGAATTTTCGTTATTGCGTGGGCTGATATTTCTGAACGGGGTTGCGTACCGAATGTAAGGCCAGGGTAGGGTTTTAAGATATCTTTGAGGGAAATGTCCTATTGCAGGGAAAGGGGATCCATTGTGTTGTCGGATATTGATAATTATTGAAATCACTTGTGGTTCTCTGGACATTGCATTGATGATATCTGTTTGTCTGGTAAGAATACTCTTGCAATGAAATAGCCAAACTCGGAGCAAATATCAACACAGAGCCTTTCTTATCAACCAATCCCACGGTATGCGACAGATATTGAGGTCAGGTCGCCTGAACGTTAGCTGAAGCACCAATCAGCTTCGTTGTCGCCTCATGTAACACTAATCGTATTTGGAATGTTGTTGCTGGATGATGTCATAATAAACCGAAATCATACCTGGGGCGGTACTCTATACGCCGGTCGCAGATGGGTGCTGATTGCATGAGTGCGAAGGAGTGCGCCACTTGCGATTGTATTTTGCAGCTTATCCCTACAGTGGGCATCCCGCATCGCATTTTTCTCTCTACTGTGACGTGTGTCTCTTGCTTGGGCAGGCTTGACCGAATGGCTTGTTCGGTCGGCTAGCAGCAGCGCCCTTAGATTGTACATGCTGCCATCAGCCTAAACCGGTCTAGAGTTAAACCAGGCCTACCAGTGATAATTCGGTACCATTACACGCTTACGTCATTTTTTCTTAGGCTCACGGATATGATACCCAGGGAACGTTCAGATAAGGTAGAAGGTCAGCTGCGTTGCCTGTAGGTGATGACGGGTTATATTCATGTTTATGCAAGGTATGCCTTCAACAACGTGATATGTAATCTAATAAACGGCGAATGGAGGCACTGGAGTTTTGGCAAGCGGAATTCTGTCCCACCGATTCGAATCACGTCATTACGTTAAACTTCTGAACGCATTTACTGTGATTTACCAGGTCCCCTTGAAAAAGTCGGAAAGTCTGCGTCCACGAATGCTCGCCGCAGCAGAAGCTATTGTGATTTGCTTTTTCCAACCTTTGCTATGCTCAAAAAAGCAGTTTGTTGGATCGCTGTCTGATGTGGCCGAACAGCAGTCAACCTATCCGTCACTCTGATGCTGGCGTCCTCAGTTTGATTATATAACACCTATCGGTCTGTGTGTATGTGTGGGTGTACGCGCATGACAGCGACCATCTGCTGCTGTCTTATCATTGACATATATCTGAACCAATCACCATGCATTTACCTTCGTATTTTAATCTTGTATGATTTGTACCGGCCTGCAGATGAATCATTGAAATCAAGTGTTTGCCTCAGAATGGTGTTCTTGATGAATCACTGAGAATGTTCTACATTTTGAAATACGTTAGTTCCATGAGTAGCTGGCATATCTGAACTGTGATGGCAGCGTTTTCTGCTAAAAGAACTTGCGCATCAGCACACTGCACCCACTTTCAGGTTGTCTTGGATATTCCCGTGTTTCAGCGGGATCTCCTAGTCACCAAATGCAGCAGTACTGCCTCGGGACCAATGGTCCATCAGATTAAGCCAGAATAGGCTGGTGCATTTTCGACAACTGCAGGTGCACTAAACTGGAATCATCCAAAATGCAAGCAATGTAAAATTGGAAATATGTGCGCATCTCACTCGAGTAAACGGTCTTTCATTACACCGATGAATTTCGTTGGGCCAATAAAGAGATGTGATAGGGACGGCAATACAGCGTCATGGTCTGATACAGTTTTGGAAATGGAGTGAATAGAATGGAATATAAATTCACTTCTAGGTCATCGAGCAGTGGTCGAAATGGTCTACTTAGAATCTTATAAATAGCATAAGGCTGCAAATGGTCCAATTATCGATAAATCCCACTAGGCATCTCCATAGGTGTAATTTATCGGTTAGAAGCAAAGCTGATGCAAGCGTTGAAGAGCTCTCTGATGAGGAACTGAAATAGAGATAAGTAAATAGACGGTATATTTCTCGACATGCGAGACACAGGCAAAATACAAGCTTGATCATTGGCACGACAAAGTTGGATAGTGGAGAGATTTTTCAAGATCTGTTATGTTCCCACTAAGTTTTCAGGTGCCCAATCATTTAACAGTAATAAAATATGAAGAAGTTGTGAGTAGGAATAAAAGTTGTTATAGCCGTCAGGTCAAGTAAAGTAATACGACCCACCGTGGAACCGTCTCCCGGAGAGCTGCTTCCACACTTCGTACAAATCTCATCTGGCCATTGCTGTTGTGGCTTTATACAAGTAGCCAACCTATTTTTGACTCGTATTTTCCTGTATTCTTGTGGGCTGTTGTCATATGCAATTTTGTCATCATCATGGTGACATTATACATTCATTTGTATAAATTTATGTGGGGCCTGTGCAATATGTTAAGCTCTCCCCATCACACAGCCATCATTTAGCTAATTCCAGTCTAGCACTTTTAATATTCGCCAATGAGTTCGGGACAACTTGCATTTCATTAGAGTACTGCATTTTTAAAAGCATTTATCCATCACTTCGGGAGATCGGCCCAATCGTGGCCAACAGTTGTAGGAGAGAAATAAACAAAAACTCAAGGGATGAAGGAACACTAATGAGAAGATGATGGACTTTCATCCGTAGGTGTCCGATACAGATTTTACAAATTATCACTAGTGACATAAACCCTCAGAAGTGTACATATTTATTTCAAAGAAATTTTCAGTGGAAATAATTGAGATGGTTCCAACAGTTATAGGAGATCAAATTTGGGAGATTGATGATATGGAATCAGTTGTTATGTCTTTGAGAAATGCCGTAGGTGCACAGGGAGGGAGAGAAAACTGTATGCATTGTAGAGGAAGTTCACAGTCGTTCCAACTGTTTCGCTATGTTCGGTAAGGGAAGTTGATTTTGAAGGAGGTAGGCATTTAGAGTGGTCGTAAACATGGATGAACCTGGTAGGTTTTCAGATAGAACCCTGTGATGAATCCAGTCAAAAGCGGAGGTAATATCTATATTGTTTTCGCGGAGCACGGATAGTTACAGCACGTGTCTAAGTGGTGGGCTTCAGGAAAAAGTAGAAAAGGATTAGTGTTGCAGAACGAATATGAAGCAATTTCCTAGACAGGAGCTCTAGGACATATTTCCGCTTTGATAAACCTAAACTCCATGATAATCCGGATATTATTTCTTTAGCAAGTTGCTTTTATCTACTGATAGACATGGGGAGGGTAGAAAGGTGTGAGAACAACAGAAAAAGTACCCAGGTATTGAGGTTATATCTATTTTGCACCAATTGCGTACGGGGATTCATTTGCCATGATAGGTCGTATCAAAGCAAGCGCTGTTTCTACGTTTAGTAACGAATGCATAGCGTCTGGGAACTTTATCCTTAACTACATTTCAAGTGTCACAGATGGGAATCTGTTTCATATTATGGAATATCGGTTAAGGAAAAGTTGTCGGACAGTTTTGTTCGTGCTCTCTTCACTTTTACTTGGTTGTTATTATCACTTCTAGTGCGAGACATTGACACTTCTGCCCTTTGTACTGTCGGGTGTGAGAAGTGTATTTTTGGGTAAGTCTAACTGTGGTAACCACGTGAGCAAGATCGATTGGCTCAAGCTCATTGGTTGGCTTGCTGACTCATTACTATTGGTTGTGTGCGTCTGTCGCTTGACTCTCCGTTTAACAGGGGATTGACTCAGATGCACATGGTTAATTTTGCGAGATACATTTTACCTTTCCTACGGCTTTCTTGATACAACATTGTGGCGTCGCGGAGGCAAAAATGAACCTTTCAATCCAACCCCCATCTCCATTTTGGACTGATTGCGGCAGCAGATCGACATCGGATTCCTGGTTCCGTTTGAAAACCTCCTTCCTAAACTACTTGGATTTAATCAGCGATCTGCCTACTGCTCTTACTGAGGATAAAAGATTGAAGCTGCTTCGTCATTTACTCGGAGATGAGGGACAGCGACAATTCGATGATTTGGGTCTCCAAGGATGCAAATCGGTTATGGACGCCTTCAATGCTCTCGATCGGGCATGGAGTTACCAAATGAACGTGTTTACCGCGCGATATATTTCCTCCCGAATACACCAAGAAGCAGGCGAACCCTTGAATGATTTCATTGCTCGGCTGAGTCGTGCAGTACGACCGTGTGTCTACTCGTCTATTCCACAGAAAAAGATTGAAGGCTGTATGCTCACTCAGCAACTGATCACTGGAATCGCTGACAATCGCATACGTGAGGGGCTATTGCAGGAAGACGCTTGCACACTAACGTGGGATCGAGCTTGCGAATCAGCCCGAGTAAAGACAGAAATTTCATTGCAATCGAAGCAGTTTTGTTCCACCAGCTTAGCTGAAGTGGCGAGAGTACAATCTTTCCGGCAACGTCCGACAGACAAACTTTCTGGCTATCGTTGTGGGAGCACGTCTCACAAAGCTAATTTTGCCGGTTGTCCCGCACGCAGCCTCAAATGTAAAAACTGTGGTAAAATTGGTCACCATGCCCGCTGTTGTCGATCGCAGACTGTCGCACTCATTAAAGATGATGATACACCGGAATGCCATGTTACCGGTCCAACTCAAGACAATATCTATTCAATCACCGCTGACTCCATACCTTCAGGTTGTGTAACCATATCCGTTGTTGAACCAAAGTTTCCAGCTGCTGACATTCGTACTGTATTGTTCCTTACTGTTAAAGGTGCTGTTCAATTGGAAATGGAACTTGATTCTGCTTCTCCAGTTACTATCGTGCCTTTCCAATTTTATGAACGCTACCTATCACGGCATACTTTACATCCCACCTCACATTCATTCTGGAGTTATAGTGGGAACACACTAACCATATTGGGATTTATTATCGTGCCTTTGCAGTTGCATTCTGTGATTGCCGATGTCGCAGTGTATATTTCTTCGGACAACAGACGACCCTTGCTTGGGAGGAATGCTATGGTGGCTTTGCATATTGTACCATCATTCGACCGCATGCTTATCTCTTCCGTCAACGTAGCACACTGGCAGGAACATTATCCGCAGCTCTTCCAGAAGTCCATCGGCCGTATTCCATGTGGTGTGCATCGAATTCAGCTGAAACCGAATGCGAAACCGATCGCCATTGGTCAACCTCGACCCATTCCGCTAGCGAAACGTGAAGCGGTCTCTGCAGCCCTGCAAGCGATGCTAGCAAATGATTTGATTGAACGCATCGGTTGCTCTGAGTGGGTGCATCCAATGGTTTGTGTCATGAAAAAAGACGGTACTGTCCGGATATGCAACGATTTGCAGGCGCTGAACAAACAGATCGTCGTAGAACGCTTTGTTTTACCATCTAATGATGAACTCACTGTACGTTTAGCTGGTGCAACTGTTTTTTCCAAGCTAGATTTGAAAAGTGCGTTTTTCCATATGCCATTGGCCGATGATTCCAAACACCTAACTGCCTTCCTCGCTCCTGATGGCCTATTTCAGTACAAAGTTTTACCCATGGGTTGGAGTTCCGCGCCCGCCGCCTGGCAAAAGTTCATGACTCACGCCCTGGCAGGTATCGATGGGCATGTTGCCTACATGGATGATATTTGTGTTTTCGGCCGCTCACAGGAAGAACATGATGAAAGGCTACACAAAGTCCTCCAGCGCCTCAGTGATCTCAATTTGCGTCTGAACGCAGAAAATTGTCTCTTCAATGCACCAGAAATTCAGTTTTTGGGACACGTCATTTCACGCAGTGGCATTCGACCAAGTGATGAAAATAACAGGGCCATCTCTGAAGCGCCAACACCCAAAAATTTGACAGAACTAAAGTCCTTTTTAGGAATGTGCTCTTACAGCCTGCGCTATTTGCCGGATTTTGCGACTGTGGCAGATCCATTACGACAGTTAACAAAGAAAGGATCGTCGTTCGTTTGGGGCAGCAATCATCAAAATGCCTTTGATGAACTGAAAAGGAGAGTTGCGTCTGCTCCCTTAGTTGCCATTTTTGATGAATCTTGCCGCACCTTTGTGTCCACTGACGCGTCTGATGTCGGTCTCGGATCTGTCCTCTCACAAATACAGAACGGAGAGGAGAAAGTTATTGCCTACGCATCACGAAAGCTATCAGATTCCGAACGTCATTATTCAGTTGGGGAAAAAGAAGCTCTTGCATGTGTGTGGGCCTGTGAAAGGTGGCATTTATTTCTGTTCGGTCGTCGTTTTATTCTGCGTACTGATCATTCAGCCCTAACAGCTCTTCTCAGCAATGGATCTAAAGGATCTCGCCCAATGCGAATCGATCGCTGGTATGCCAGGCTCCTTAACTACGATTTTGAAATTGTGTACCGGCCAGGTTTGCAAAATCAGATTGCTGACGGCCTATCTCGCTTACCCGTGGGGTTGGAGGATGAAAAAGAGAGACTCAGAGAGGCGGTACTAGTTTCCAGTCTCGGAGCTAACCTGTCTGCCTTGACGATCGAGGAACTACGAAGGGAAAATACTAACGATTCTTTACTGCATGAAATTATTGAATATGTGCAGCAGGGCTGGCCCAAGAATAACAAAATCCCCGGTGAGTTCATTCCGTATTATGCAATTCGACATGAACTATCAGTGGTAGACGGTTGCCTGATGCGCAGTTCGGTGTTTGTAGCTCCGTCCCAGTTGATAGCCAAGATAATAGCTTGCGCACATGAGGGACATCCAGGTATAGTTCGGACCAAAAATCGAGTAAGACTCTATTTCTGGTGGCCACGAATGGCATCTAGCATTGAGACATTTGTGGTCAATTGCAATGCTTGCCGATTAGCGGACAAAAGTTCTTTGCCCGTTAAAGCCCCGACACAGCCAATTGCTTACCCGATGAAACCATGGACCAAAATCGCCATTGATATTATGGGCCCTTTCGCTACTGCTCCTACGAATAAGCGAAATCTACTTGTTGCTACATGTTTTTACAGTAGATGGCCTGAAGTACACATGTGCGACCAAGTTACTACTTCGGTTGTGTTACGTTGACTTAAACACTTGTTCAGCCGTTTCGGTTTACCGCATGAAATAGTAACGGATAACGGGCCACAATTTTGTAGCCGCGAATTCGCAGATTTTCTACATTGCCATAACATTAAGCACTCCAGAACTGCGCCCTACAATCCTGCAGCCAACGGCATGGTCGAACGTTTAAACCGGTCTTTAAAAGAGACTATACAAGCCATACACATAGGAGGTTCGGACTGGGAAGATGCAGTTTTAACTGCGGTTTTTTCCTACAGAACATGTGACCACAGAGCCACCGGAAGAACGCCAGCGGAGCTGATGCTAGGAAGGCCCTTACGCACAAAGTTAAATGCTGCACATAACGTTTTATCAGCGAGAGATGCCGAAGTTTCAAATCGCATAGCATCTTACCAAAATTCCTACGCTAAATTATCAACACCAATGCAGCCCGGGACATAAGTTCGCGTCAAAAGCAGAGCAACAAAGAAAGGCACACCTTCGCTTTCCGCTCCACTGCGCATCGACCGTACGCTTGGCCCGGGCACCTATCGATTGGAGAACGGCCTAATTGTCAACGCACGTCGACTCCACACAGCTCACGGACCAGCTAATCAGCCCGACCGATCCGCGCGCGAAGACCCGGCTGAGTTACCATTACCACGAAGCCAGCTGCGTCGGTCCGCGAGAACGGTGAAACCTATTGATCGCTACGAACCCGGTTGAGGCAGCTTTTCGGAGAGGGAACGATAATGTGGTAACCATGTGAGCAAGATCGATTGGCTCAAGCTCATTGGTTGGCTTGCTGACTCATTACTATTGGTTGTGTGCGTCTGTCGCTTGACTCTCCGTTTAACAGGGGATTGACTCAGATGTACATGGTTAATTTTGCGAGATACATTTTACCTTTCCTACGGCTTTCTTGATACAACACTAACAAAGAAGATGAAAAGGTTAAATTTCATTCTTTGCAGCCACAGTTGATCAAGTTTTAAGACAATGCAACGATCCAAATAACAACTGGTGGTGGAATAACCTAGTAGACGCTTAGTAGATGATCGTTGTACATGTTCTAATGTCATCCGATCACTCACTCTAGAATCACAGTAGATGATGGAGCCAAAACCAAGCAATGGAAGTGTTCTTATTTTAAACATAGTGTTAATTGATTCTTTCAGGTTAAATGTTTTGAACAGAAGCCCACCGTTCTGACGGGCTTGAGCTGCAAAATGTGCAGCTTATTCGGCAAAGTTAAGGGTTTGCAAATTACATGAGCATCAGTATTTCTATACAGTCAGCCAAATTGATTCCAGTGCGCTATGACAAGCCGTCGGTCAGGTTCCAGTTGTAGACGTACGCTCGCACAGGTCAACTTCAGTCCGTCTTGGCCATCATCATCAAAAGCAGTACATCAGCCATTTGAACTGATGCTTCAGTGCCATACAACCATGAGGACCTATGAAATAAAGAATAAGAAGAGGGAGAGAAGCGGGACTTACCTGAAAACCTTAATGCCCTAAGCAAACATTCAGGGTCAAGGCGCCTACACCTTGTGTTAACAACATACCGTCACAAACAGCTGGCTATCGTACAAAGATAAGGCGGCATCGGCTAGACAGCTCCTTTGCGGCTTTCACTGCCACGCGTCATAATCAGCCATTACCCCACAGATAACTCAGCACCATACACACTTTAAACAGGCAATCCGATTAGAAGACGGCAGCACACGCGCCACTGGTGTCTACTGCGAGCCATATCCTGTCTCGAGCCAAGCACAAGGTGAGTCACGTGGACTCCAACCTGGAAGGCGAGACGGACCAACGGCACCCAGCTTGGTCGTCAGTGACTTCATTTCCCGCTGCCAAATCAACTTCTGTCCATCTCCAGCCTCGTGCCACCCTACACCTGGTAGACTGAACAAGAAACTCCTAGGTAAGCTGTGACCAGGCATACGTAGCAAGTCCCGGAGTCAACGCAACTTATTCAGTGCTTTCTATTGTTCTAGGGAGCTTGCATGATTATCACCACCTAGTACTCGCCTACGCATATCATCGTTGTGGACACGCTGGTTCCATCCGACACCAGCAATGCTTCTCAGACGGCGATGATTAAAGATTTGAAGGCGCCTCAGATCTTCAGACCGAAGGCGGCAAGTCTCACTAGCATAGAGCAGAACGGCCCTCAATGTGGTCTTGTATACACGGCCTTTCAGACGGAGGGAAATTCCCTTCTGTTGCCAAAGATACCGCAGGTTCAAGAAGGTAGCTCTGGTCCTTACAATGATTGAGCTGACGTCAGTTTCTATGCGCCCATCGTTGCTGATGCAGCCGCCAGGATAAGTGAATTGATCAATCACCTCGAGTTTCTCATTAGCAAGCGTCAAGGGGTCATCAAGTGGCTGGTGGAACTGCAGCAACGCTTTGCACTTTGAAGGTGCGAAGTGCATACCAAATAATGGGGCCACTCTGGACAGGCTATTCAGGGTTGTTTGTGCCACCCCAACATCGTCGAAAAGCAAGACGATATCGTCCGTAGAATCTAGATCAATTAACCTTTCACCAGGCAAACCTTCAACGCCTACCTCGTGCGATTCCCCAAGGGAACACTCCATGATAGAATCCACGACGAAATTGAACAAAAATGGGGAAATCGGACAACCCAGACGAACGCCATTTGTGGTCGGAAACCTATCCGATAGGCCACCGTAGACTCTGACACGGCCTGTAGTGTTCGAGTAGAGAGCACGAAGGATGTTCACATATTTCGTGGGAACACCTTACCGCGCAAGTAATTCGAACAGAATTGATCGAGCGAGCGAATCGAACGCACTCTTGAAACCGAGGAACACAGCTATTGTCAGTCCGCGGTATGCGTGGCGCCGCTTAGCAACTGCCGCAAAGTGAATATTTGGTCCATACAATCACGTCCTGGGCGGAAATTGGCCTGCTCTTCTCTTATCCGAGATTCTCGTTCCGCGGTGAGGCAGCGAACGATAACCGTGGCCAAAAATGTTGTCACAACTGGCGTTAGGCTAATAACCCTGCGGTTAGAGCAGTCTATGCGACTTCCCTTCTTGTATATTGCCACTATAATCGAGTCGCTCCCATTAGCCAGGACACTCTCTTCCTTCCAGATAGGTTCGAATAGGGAGGTCAGTGCTTTGCCGAAGACCTCTCCTCCATCCTTAACTAGTGCATGGGGGAGGGAATCCGGGCCACCGGCCAAGATAGACTCAACTCTTGGGTGAAACTTTTCTGAGTGCACAGCGCTGGTTTGCATAAAAGGATGGCGATAGCTTCTGCTGCATCTTATATCCGCTTACGGAAATACTTAGATCGATTTTTGGGGTCTGATAGATTACCTTGAACGAATCAGCCGACGTGGTGACGTGACCCGTATCCGCAAGATGCGCGGCGATGTAAGAGTTAGTGACGTTTGGCCTCCCTTTCCGAGCCAGGCCAGATAGTGTTCCCTTACTCTTTCGGATGTCTCGTCGTACTACCAATGTAGCCTGCTCCACAGGAACATGTAAAGGAGTAAACACACCTTGATTTGATGTGGACAGGCAGCTTATTCTTGAGGTCCAGTCTCACCATTGGGCTACTATTGAACCGGATTTGCAGCCTCGCCGCTGGGAAGGTATTCCTGAGTGTGGACGAGAGACGGCGGGATAGATTCTCTGATACTATTTCCCCTTTGTAAGGCAGTTGCAATAAAAAAGTTTTCCGTGCCGCCGTCAGGACCTTAGGTGCCTCCTTGTTTCGCCCCATATTGGCGTTAATAAAATTCGCTGGTAGCCATTCTCTTTAAGCCTCGATCGTATGAGTTGCAACTCTTCGAAAAGAGTACCCTTCCAGCAGATTCTTTCGGCCCGGTTCACGAGACTGAGTGTCAAGTTGCACTTAATCCGAAGCGGCACAACCTGTGCATGTTTGTCTACTGTCCACTCCAAGTGCACTTCCGGTAAACGCTACGTTGTACTACACCACCATCAAGGCTTTTTAGAGCTACATCGAGAAAAGGAAAAGCGCCGTTTTCTTCTACCTCGTAGGTGAATTGCATAGCATTATGAGCCTGGTTAAATAGGTTGGTGAGCTCCTCGATGTTACTAGAAGCGTCAGGTAGGACGAAGATGTCATCTACGTAACGGTGGTGTAACGTAAGGCTGCTAATGACCGCTTTCAATTAAACCTGTTCCAACATACGTATGAAGACATCAGTGAGGAATGGTCCTAGCGGGGAACCCACTGCAACTCCATCGCGCTGCCGGTATATATCCTCGGGGAATAGGTACTGAACATTAAAGGAACACTTTAGAAGTAATACTTTCAGGGTCAAACCTGCTATGACAATATTGAGATGGGTCTGTATACAAACTTTGATTCTTATGTAATTGTAAAAGACTGGTGAGGAATTACCGAAAACAACGTTCGCTTACACAGACATTTGATCAATCAATGGGTTTTATCAATTCAATTAAAGTTAACGGTGTTTGAGTAGTGGATCCCTAGGTCACGGTTAGAGTGGCAGTGGCATCAATAGTAAGCGAGCCTGGTATGAGGTCACATCTGTAGGATACTACGTAGCATTTATCAGCAGAGAATGTCATCATCCATTTAGAACTCTATGAGTCGAGCGCACTTAAGTCACGCAGGATTTCGCTTAGCATAATACTGACATCAGCTGGATTAAAAGTGTAAACGATTTTTATCTCATCGGCAAGTAGGAAAGGTTTGCCGGAGGAAAAGAAATCAAAAATATCGTTTACATTAAGTAGAAATGAAAAGGGTCCCAGAATACTACCTTGTATCACGCCACCGGTGACGGGCTTTAGCGTGTTTGTTTCGTATTGAAGCTGAACAACCTGCGTTCTATTTGGGAGGTACGAATCAAACCATGAAAGCAGAGGGTCGCCTATTTTCTGCGGACGAATTACCATGAAAACCGCAGCCTGCATGTCAAGATCATAGTCAGCTAACCACAATATCTGCACCTTCTGTCGTGATCCCGGATAACCCATTATTTGTCTACCCCATGCAATTAACCATGCAAAGCCCCATGTTTCCCTTGCAACTCACACCATGGTGTCGAGACTTGTTCCTGATGATCTTATCTGACACCTGCTCCTACGGACTATTAGGTGATTCATATTTTCCTTAAGCATATCTACGTGGTTTCATTCCAACCATTCTGTGAGATACGATTGCGCACATAATGTGTAACATGCCCAGGTGTCCCACCACTCGGCATGGATTTGCTCTCATCACATGCCCGCTGTGACGCTTGTGCACCTCCTCAACGTGCTACTAACCCCAAGAGCAACCAGCTCCTTGTTTGTCTTTGATCCCATATCTGCAACAAGACGCGATACTCTCATTCAATTTGGATGTAATCGCAACTTTTTTCTTCCAGTGCGCCGTGCCTCGGACTAATGTGATAACATTCCGTTCACCTTAAAAAGAACCCTCGCATTCCTCTCTTTGAGTCTGTGTTGTGTGGCCGTGCTATATGGTAGCAAGTGCGCTGACGCTATTTTATTGTGTAACTGTACGAAGACCCGGTTGTTTCAGGACTAAACGAGCACTGTTGAAGTGGGAAATATGTAGTTGAGTTCTATTTTGTTTAGTAGTCCCGTGGTTAGCCTCTCCTCTTCCTTATTTGACTGGATCTGGGAGTTCCAGAGCTCCAAGCGAATCTGCCGCTTACACCTAAGCCATGTGCAGTTAGTTTGGATAAGAGGTAGTTATGCGGGACAGGATCAAATGCCTTGTGCATATCGAGGTAGATGACCATTGCTGATGAACCGCCATCCAGCGCACTAGTCAGGAGATTGAGAAAGTCGATCTGACATATGATGCAGGATCGCGCACTTAGGAAACGGTGTTGTGTGATGTTGATAAAATATCGCGTCATCAGGAAGTCAACAGTTTTGGACTCTATGAGACGCTCTGTCAATTTAGAGTATAGAAGTATGGCTTATTGGGCGGTAGTTGCTCATTTCATGCGCTGAGCCTGCCTTGTAGCGAGGAATAACAGCAGGCTTCTTCCATTGTGATGGCACAGTACCGGCTTTCATAGATAAAGAAAAAAAGATTCAGAAGCAGTAAAGGGATATCGGATCTACCGTTCTTTTATCAGTGTTGGCGGTAATTTTTCAGGTCCATCACACCATGATACTTAAGTAGAGGAAAGAATTCGGTTAATATCACGGAGTTTGAAGCCAACTGTGCAGAGCTAGTCATCAGTAAGCAGAGGGAGGATTTGAGAGGTAACTTCAGCAGTGGCGCTAAATGTAGAACAAAAGTAAGTGGTAAAATTGCTGCTTATTATAATTGCATTGCTAGTTATTCGGTTACCATGCATCATGATGGTTGGGGTTTCCGTACTCTTATTTCTAATTTTTATCACCTTGGTGAGTTCAAGGTTTTTATTCTGGCTATTGAGCGCGTGTCATACAGCATTCACTCCGCTGATAAGACGAAGTATTTCAAGTTCGGCGATGATTGTTTGCTGTTGCAATACTAAAGAGAAGACATTCGTTTCAAAATATCAATTTCGTAGCCGTGTGAGTTTGCGTGCAAACTTTTCGGGCGTGGCGACTGATTTTGTTTTAATGGGAAAACGCCGATAGTTCATTGGTATTAGAGTGCCTAGACAAATCTCTATATTCTGGTAGAACTCATCGGCAGCCACTTGCGGATCATGTGTTAGGAGGAAATTTTCCCATTGCAAAGATCTCAGAAGGGCGGAAAACCATTCCAGGTGTATGGAATTATATGGTCTATAGAGGACTGCAGGTTTAGTCCGGGTGGGATCAGGCCGTTGCTTCTCGAAGGAGAGTTGGACCAGCTTGTGATCGCTTCCAGTGAATTGGCCTAGAACAACAGCAGGGACATTGGATAGCCCTAGTGTAAGGAATAAATCGAGCATGTGGTTTCCTCTGTTGGTTCAATGGACATATGCCCATCGATAGATGTGTACAGAAGACAACTGTGTCGAATATTTAGTAGGTGCGCCGCACGATCTCCAGTCAATATCAGGCATATTGAAATCTCCTACTACTACGTTGCAGTTAACGGGTAGTTCTGCTAAGAAGCAAATCAAGTGGTCCAGGATGTGTAAGTCATCTTTACTGGGATTCAGAGGGGAGTAAATGCAACCAAAATCATCGAGGTTCTACCTAGAGCAACATGTACATTTATGCTGTTAATGTTACTATCTTGAGCGGAATCGCATAAGAGCGATGCTTGAAAGCGGTGCAACAATTTCCAGGTGCCGAGGTTCGACAAGCATGAAAACTGTGATGATGATCAATTTGGAAGCAGGACTGTGGCGATTCGTTTGTAAACCATGTCTCTGTCACTAAGATAAAGTCAGGTTTAAAGAGAGGCACCAAGCAGCGAAGATTGAGCATCTTGTTTCGAAGTGAGCGAGCATTGAAAAGAAGCCACTTAATATATAGTGTTGTTGGGTGGAGCCTGGGATACTAGTCGGCAAGCAGTGACACGTAAGGCGTGTCAAATACGACAGTATAGAAGTCGGAGGCGACTGAACCCAACGTATACTGTGCAGGCTACAAGATTAGGAAGCGAATCAGACAGAGCGAGAAACATGCAGCGAGGTGCTCACAAAAATGGTTTGTGTCAACGGACGTGCAGTCAGTAAAACAAGTGGACGTTTCGAAGGTTAAAACAACCGTAATCTCCAATGTTACAAAATACTGAAAGAGCTTGTTTTCCGGTACACTACGGTGTCTGGATGGATAGGCACGCTAACTGGTTGTTTGAGTTGGGGTAGATATCTGGCGATGTGTCATTATAAGTTGAGCACGAAGAGTTGGGGTAATTTTGAGCAGGAATGGTATTACTTGATAGTGTAGGACTAATATCCAAATTTACGTTTGAGTCATCCTGAGAAAGTCCAGAAATGGGCTGTAGGCTTGATGGGGAGGGATGACACTGGGTTTCCTCCTCGGTTCTCAAAAGATAGATAGCTCATTTAGACTATTTGGGATGTAAGTATAATTTATATTGCAGAAAGAGCCGGTGGGCATACATGGTTTATCCACAATGGAGGCTTCTGACGTTTGCGGATTCACAGAAACATAGGGTTGAGCAAGTAATCTACTGAAGTAAACGTTTGATAAGTGTGGGACTTGCCGAATGGCGTTTAGATCGCTAATAAGCGTTTCCAATGTGGGCTGGTCGACAGAACTGAATCTGACTGGTGCTGAGTAGGCTTATATCTTTTTAGGCACCCTAATGACGTTTAAAATTTGAGATTTCACATTAGCTACTTTGCTGAAAGTTGTGACGTGGTCATGCAGGTCAGTTGATTCAGTATATTGAAGGCAAGGACGCTGAAAATTAATGGTTTCTTAGGCCGTATGGGGTATTTGGTAACTTTTTGCGGCGATGGTGTTTGAGCTGGCCGAACCGCTGGAACTGGTGGAGGGTTGCAAGTTTGTGTGAAATATAGTGCTTCTGAATACCACCTGACTCGGGTTTTGGGGGATAAGTTCAGTAGAATCCACGTTCTAAGGGGATGGATTGCTGGATACCTGATTTAGGCTACCAGCTAGAGGAACGTTTGCCAGCGGCGTATCTATTGTTGTTGGTCTTTTGTCATCACGGAATGAAATCAGATCGCAGGGAACTGTGGTGGTTATGTCCAAATCGACAACCTGATTGTTAATGCTCTGTAGCTGCCTTACAAAACTGTCCTTTGGATGCGAGTTCAAGGATTCGTAGCGACTATGGGGTTTAGTTTTAAAAGTCAGTTTTTAGGATGTACGCTCTACGCAGCGTCATTTGTGGAGAGTCGGGAGGGTTTACTTTATTGTTGGACTGGTTATGGATGGTGACGTGGACAGGTAACCTTAAGGTATTTGAAAATAAGTTCTATCGACCACACAAGTACAGTGCATCCTTTTTGAAAGAGGTTAAGGAAAAAACCGTGGAACTGTTAACCCGTGGAGGAGGATGCATAAAATCACAACTTCAACAAGTAACTCGCGGTCTGCTTCAGACATTTAAAACCCGAGAGTTTTAAAACGGATAATCTTGGTACATTATGACTTGCATCACTAACATACCTGGACTAGGCTAAACTTTGGAATAAAAGGTTGTCTAGGTACTTGAAGTTAGATGGTCAAGATATAACTTGTTCCATGTTATAAGGAGGAAGGGGTATCTGATGCTTCTTTTGGCCTAGTATTGCGACAAAACGGAAATGTGCATCACAGCAGTATTGTATTACAGGGGCTGAGATGACGAAAATCACTCGAGCTCATCTGGTCCATGTTAGAGCGCAACTGGTGTAACAAAACAACAGGCGACACTACCAAGGAAATTACTACCAGCATGTCTGTGACCGATGAGCATGTCTGACAAGGATGATTTCTCGATGTAGAAATAAAAATAAGCAGGATAGAGGGTATCTTTTTGCAAGACACGTCGACCAACTGGGTCCGTAAAGGACGTTTTGCTGCTTATCTATCTAAAATTAATGCATTTCATAAACTGCTCGTTCATAAATCTGCACATTTGAATGGACACTATTCTTAGGCAACAGATGGATCAGCATAGATTAGTCAAGACCTCGGAAGACGTTGGGTTGCTCGAAAGCAGAAACCGAGCCGTTATGCATTGCTGTCTAATGCAGACGCAAAGGAATGCCTGTAAAAAGGACATAGCTACCTTTGGACAGCACACCTCAACAATAGGTTGGATTGCAAATGAGTTGCCACCGTAGCTAGACTTGGAGTCACACTGCACCGGTAAGCTAACTAAAAACGGTGAACTGTGTCCACATATCGTTCGGAAAAAGTTCTTTCTCTTCACCTGCTACATCTAACACACCTCTGACTTCCAAGAAGCCCTCCTGCATGCATACAAATGCCTAAGGTTTCATCAGCGGATTAACCAAACTGCGGTCTCGCCAGGACACAAAGGCTAGGACATCATTGCGATCACGGGACTATGGTTGCTATACGACAGAATCGATTCCAAGTCATTCTGTCTAGTTCACCTGCTTTTCGGAATGGCCGAGCAAACAAATGTGTTGAAGCATAACTTTGTATTCTCACAACATTCTTCACTGCGAACCAATAGGAACCTTGGCAACTGAATAGATAGATTCCACTTGATGACATCCACTGCTGAAAGGTAACTGCATTTGCCTAGCGGTCGTCGTTTGTCGCTCTTCAACTTATACACCTGAGGTGAACTTAAATTTGGCGCATGCATTGTTACAGGTAAAAATCACGAAGCACAGCCACATTCAAGTCGACGGTGATGTTAATGTGGACACACTAGAATCCAAAGCTGTTACGTAGGAGCTTTCCCCTACTTCCGCTTCTTATGGCCACGTCGCTAGGCCCACCTGTTGCAAGGAGTCAAATAAGCCATCCATAGTAGATTTGAAATTCGCTAATCATAGAGCGATCAGTATCACTCCTCTAGGTCACAGTGGTCATGCAACCACACCCTTCAATTGTGCCTACTGGGCAGAATACCCCAGAGACAACACACGGGGGACACGAAACATAACGAGCTACAACAATTTAATTCGATTGGTTGAGGCGATCAACTGAAGCATCCTAGCGAAAGATGCACTGGATGTTGAGTATGAGAATCTCGGCGGCAAGTCTACACAGGCCGTTGACGCTGTGGTAACTAGGGCTATCCGTTCGAGTAGCATGACTTCATTTTCATGGTGCAGGAGACTAAAGTGTATGGTGATGCTTAGCCCAGTGAGATATATTAGAGTCCAGGTAACTGGAAAGCCTACATGGTCCACCATAACCATTGTACTCAACCAATCCGTAAATATAAATTTGCATTCCAACTGGCTTTATCACAGCGATTTACTTCAAATCACAAAATCCTGTATAGACATGTGAGGTGCCTTCCAACGGCGGGTGGACCAACAAGTAAATCCGAAAAGCGGTGAGCACTCTGCAGCATCAGCACGCTCCAACTTCCGATGTAGTCTTTGCTTTCTGGCCATTTGGAATGTTGTACTCCACTAGTAATCGATATTGGTATCTGCTCTACGGTTGATGCGTTGACAACAAGCTGATGTCCATGCGCATACATGACTCTCGCAGAACCTTTCCATTGACCTGGTGTTTGATGTAACAGTTCACTTCTTGAATGAAGGGTTCGATACTTCTAGCGGTGTATTGATGTAAGGTAATCGTCCAGTTCACGAAATAGGCACACGTGATTCGGCTGAGTGCCGTTCCGACTCTTCTTCTAGTACTTTTGAAAGTTATTCTGACCATAGCTACCTGGATGGATTTGGCCATATCGCTCAAGCACGAAATGGATTCCGTCGAAATGGATCAGACACTTGTGTCACCACGAAACAGATGGACTGAAACGGTGTATGTTGATGTCCAAATTCTTGTAGTTCGCCATAAACTATCAAATGCATTCACTCGGTTGAACCAGTGCCTTCGCCTTTCCGAATTTAATGGTTATGATATTGATGATCTTTTATGAAGGTGGACCAGCAATTTTCCCTTTGGCTGGCTCCTAAATGTAAATGAATGCGCACCAAAGTCAGCTTACATGCATCTATCAATGATGGTTATCCCCGTCGACAAGCAACCGGCATTCGTTACACTGCCGCATGCAGTCTGCTTCCATACGTGCCATTTGTTCGGCATGATCTGATTTAAACCACACCTCACTGATCGCACCCAACATGCATTACACAGGTTCTTACCATTGCTTCTTAATCGTGGTATGATCCATACTGGTGTTCATTCTCCTCTGCTCTTCTTGTCGTACATTATATGTCATGAAAACATCCAGCATGGAATGTCACAACTAGTTGAAGACACAATTCGAAAGCTAAAAGTCTAGTTGACGCATTGAAAAAATCTAGTGGGACGCACTGACTTAAGTAAAGTGATGGAACACATGACAAATGTCGTTCGTTGAGGTGAAGTGCGCATCACCAAAGTACCAAAGTCGAACTTTATACGGACATTTTGCACCTCTGCGAAATTTAAATGCAGCGGCACAGTGAGATATCTGCTTTGGATATTTGTCATTTGACTGCACTCACGGTACTTGAAGGACACAATGCAGTGGGACTGAGTTTCCAATCAATCGAAATGCACGACTCTATAACCACATTTTCAGCGTTGGCGCACATATTTGAAAGCACGTCATCCGGTAGCAATTATCAGCGGTAAGTAAGGTGATTGCGTGTGCCTGAAGAATGTACAACATCGATTCACTAAAGCCATATGTGAAAACTCACCAACACTCTCCTCGGAGCGCTACATAGCACTAAAATTAGACCTTTCGCTGCTGTGAAGAGAGCTATTGGTCTGAAATTTCTGTTGAACTTCGTGCAGTAATGTATAGTACCGCCATACGGTGTTACTCATTTCCATCCCGAGGGTAGATATTACATTTAAAACAAATTAATTCACTTCCTGTATTCAGAATTAATGCTTATGTGTGCATAAAATTTTACTCCATCAAGAATTTACAGTTTGTGCAGGCTGGAAGTTGGGATAAGCAATCTGAAACATACTACATAAATACTTCAGAGCGCAGCAAGTGGAAAATAAGAAAATTAACTTTTAACGTCGAAACATCGTGGGAGGACAGGGCTTAAACTTGGACACGAAGCAACATAATCAACTGGAAATCGTCGTTTTCGTTGAACATCGATATTCCATAACCAATACATGCAACTCAATGCGATAGTTGGAAAGGACACAGAAATATTCACTCAATCGTGACAACCAGACGGCATCCAATTTTATGTGAGTTGTGAAAGAAAGTAATAAACTAGTTTTAGTAGTTCCTTTCCATTTTTGCCTTACCGCACTTTTTACCCAACTATGCAAAATCAAAAAAGCAACTGTAAATAAAGTCTGGTAGAAAACCCCAGCTAAGCCTTGCTGGAACACATGCACTCCCCGAAAAAAAGGATATTTAACTCTGCTAATCAAACAAGACGGCATTCATAGTCCAGTGAAATTCAATGAAACAGTAATAGAAGAACCTTGGCTAATTAATTAATCAGACATGATTCACCAGTAGTTAAACTCAGAAAAAAGCTTGGTTGTATCCTATTGGAGATAACTTTGGTCGTCCGATCACGAGCACCGAAGCTGATACAAAGGGAAACTGGGTGTTGCTCGCCCGAAAACATTGCACTGCTTTGACGTGATTCGATGCCATCGCATCTCATCAGATAGAGATAACAAGCATCGAACCTGAGACCATAAGGCCGCTAGTTCCGACCGCTACCAGTAAGCCACCGGGCGACGACTGGCAACGCCCAGAAAAGGCATCTAAGTAGGGCAGCACTTTCAGACAGGCAACACCCAATATCTGATTGCAGCAGCTGCGGCACTTGTGATGAAAAGACCCAGGTTAATTTCAACGGAAACGGCGGTCAGCATTAAAATCGCACACAAGTAATGCTCAAAATGACCCTAAACATCGTCCATTAAATCGTGGTGCCAAGCGTTGACCGTCGAAACACGGTGGCTTACGAAAGCCATGACCAAAATATCCCAAAGCTCCCGAATTGGATGCCAGGTAACACAATCCGATGAGATGTAATGACATAGAAAGGCGTCATAGTAGTGCAGTGCTTTCGGACAGGCAACAATAATTTCGATTCGCATCAGCTACGGTACTCATGATCGAAAGAGCAAGCTTCTCCTCTAAGGAAATCGCAGTCAACATTGGAATTGCGCGTCGCAATCCATCCACACAAACTGTACTTCTAAATGGCTCCCGACATCGCTCAATAAACCGTTGTGTCAAGCGTTGCTAGTCGTGAACTGGGGGTTTATAGCTAGCGGCCACATTTAACATCGGAATGGTCCCGCATTCGGTGCCCGGTAACTATATATGATGAGATGTATTAAGATCGAAACGCGTCGTAGTAGTGCAGTGTTTGCGGGCGGGCCACATCCAATTTCTATTTGTATTCGTGATCAAAAACCGAGGTTAATTTCAATGCGAATCACGGTCAACATTGAGATGGTGCGTCGCAATCCAGCTACACAACGGATACTTCAAAATGACCCACAACATCGTTCATTAAACAGCTGTGTCAAGCGTTGCCCTACGTAATCCGGTGGCTTACGGGTAGCGGTCAAAACTAACATAACAATTGTCCCGGGTGCGATGCCTGACAACTCTATCTGATGAGATGTAATAACGCCGAACCGCCTCATAGTAGTGCTGTGTTTTCGGGAGGACAAACCCCAATTTGTCGTTTCACCTGACACCGTCCTGCTGATGGAAAGAGCAAGCTTCACTTCAATCGGACTCGCGGTCAACATTCAGATTGGGTGTCGCAATCCAACCACAATACGTGTATTTCAGAATCACCCAAAACATCGTTCATTTATAGGTTCTGCCCAGCATTGAACTGTCGAGACCCGGTGGCATAGGGGTAGCGGTTACAATTATCATCCAAATTGCACAGGTTTGGATGCCTTCTAACTCTATCTGATGAAATGTAATAACATCGAAACGCTTCATAATAGTGCAGTGTTTTCGGGTTGGGACAGCACACGATATATATTAGCATAAACGAACGAAAGAAAATCGCGGAATCGCGGTCAACATTGAGATTGCTCGTGGCAATCTTTCCGTACAACTTGCATGTTATAATCAACCTCAACAAATTTCATTTTTCCGTTGTGCCAATCGTTAGAATCTGCGACCAGGTGGCTTACGGGTACCGGTCAAAATTGCCGTCGTATAGGTCCTAGGTTCGACGCCTGCCAACTTCATCTGATGAGATGTAATAACATAGAAACACGTCATACTAGTGCAGTGTTTTCGGGACGGGGCAGCACACGATATCCATTTGCTTTAAATACGATGCTCGCGATCGAAATACCAAGGTTCACTTCAATGGGAATCGTGGTGAACATTGAGATTGCGCGGTGCAATCCATCCATGAAGCGTATACTTCAAAATGACCCACAACACCGTTAATTAAACCGTTGTGCTAAGCGTTGCCCTTTGTGACTCGGCTGTAGCAGGTCAGCGGACACAAGTAACATCACAATGATCCTGAGTTCGATGCCCGCTAACTATATATGATGAGATGTATTAAGATTGAAACGGGTCATAATAGCGCAGTGTTTTCGGAAAGGCCAAACCCAACTCATACTTACATCAGCTACGGTCCTCTTGTTCGAAATACCACAGATCACTTTAATGTAAATCGCGGTCTACATTAAGAATGCGTGTCGCAATCCATCCACACAACGTGAACGTCAGCATCATTCATTAAACCGTTGTGAGAATTGTCGACCTTCTTCACTCGGTTGCTTTGAGGGTAGAGGTCACAAATAGCATCCCAGTCGTCCCGGGTCCGATGCCTGTTAACTCTATCTGATGAGATGTAATAACATTAAACGCGTCATAGTAGTGCAGTACCTTTTGGCCGGCAACATCCAGTTTCTATTTGCATCAGCTACGGTCCTCGTAATTGAAAACCTAGGGTTCACTTCGATGGGAATCAACATTGAGATTGTGTGTCCAAATCCATCCACACATCATGTACCGCATAAAGACCATTAACATCGTTCAGTACACCGTTGTGCGAAGGGTTGCCCGTCGTGACCTGGGGGCTGGATTCTAAAGGTGCTTTGCGAATACTGTGTTATACGTGTTTTTCTCTGTGTTGACTGTGAACCAATACTTTGCTTTTGGCGTATTTTTCTATTTATGCGTATTGGCGGATATTCTGTTGCTATTGCTGGTGATCCCACTGTTCGGCCCCAACTATCGTCTGTGTCCGTCATCTTGGATTTGCTCTACAGCCAGCTAACCGGTGTCTGCCAAACCACCAGCTTGACCGAGAGCGTTCGGATTCAGCATACCAGTGTAGAGGTTGCAACGAACGAGTTCCGCGGATCTGACAGTCACATGGCACGTGTTGCTTGTGCACGGAATGCTAGGCCAAAGCTTCCGAACTGAACGTTATTTGTGGCGTAGACAGTTGTGTAAAACTTGTGCGATTTGGAATAGAATGCCGAAACTGCCGAAAATACTTCCATTCTCTGTGTGCTCGTCCTAGTCTCAGCCAGATAAAAAAGCTTAATAGTACGACTGAATCTCTCTGGTTCTGCACTGAGTGTACGTCTCTTCCACTCGTCAGATGTCTAACTGTGTTGACGCAGAAGTGCGATGGACTGACAAAGATTATAGCGCAGGAAGTAGCTGTGAAAGCTGTCTCACATGAATAAGACAAATCAGTGCCTTGAACACGATGCTCAACAGCAAGCTCCAATTCAGAATAGTGTAAGAGAAACGATCCAGGGTTAGCCACCCCGACACTAGCGGCTGCTCATAAAGATGCGTTTGTCACACATTCTGTAACAGAATCACCTGACACACTAAACACTTTTAAAGGGCCGACAAGCTACGCGTCCGTTGTTGCTGCCCATATGACGGAGGCACTTCCCATTGCAACCCGCCCGCTACCAAACGAGTTACTACTAACAATACCACCACGGGACTGAAGACCCCAACATTTGTCCAACCGAAGAAAACAGTCCTTGGTCCCTCAAAAAAGGAGAACATGTAACACTACCATAATTCTCTAGCTGTTATATGCTCTAATGTGAGTGTATCCGGGGCAAACTCCATAATATATAAGATACCAGACGAGAAAAAACAATGGGGCGCTCTGTGTCAAATAATAGGGGTTCAAGCCAAACCAGTCAAAATAATGCGTCTCGTCCGTCATCCAAACCCCGTACACTACGGTGAACCGCGGTTACTACAGGTAACATTTCAGTCACGTAATGATGCAGAGGCAGTTCTCTTGTCTGCCACTCGCCTCTGTAACACCACATGCACTGTCCGAATTTTTCCAGATGTTCCTTGGAGCTAACGTCAGAAACGCAAACAAAATCCGGATGAATTCCGTAAACAACGAGACGCAAAATCTATCCTTGTTCACGGAGTCCCCGAGCTCCAAACATTAAGCAAACCAGAGTCCAAAGCACATGACTGGGATGAATGGCGTTTTATTCGTGAAGTGCGCTCACACGAAAATGTTATCACTAATTCGACACCCAGGTTACCGCTATCACCTAACTGCAACGGGTGGTGTGATCCCCGAGTGATGAAAGTATCATTGCACTCCGAACGGATAGCAGAACATGTGAGCAAAATGTGGCACGAAAGCGTAAAATGCTGCCATCCGAAATACCTATAAAGGCGATAGGCACCGGGCCATAGATAGACAATGTAACACTGAGCAAGCAATTTACCAATACAATCCTGTCACCGTGTAGCTTAGAACGGAGACTATGCCAAGACACACCGACGGCTAAAGGAGGACAGGATGGTCACTATTTTGTTGGCGCTGAGAGCTCTAGACAACAACCTGAACTGGCCCTAGGGCCTGCGTCATCGGTCCTATAAAAAACCGACCGGCAGCCGACACCGCAAGGGTCAGCATAGACCATCACCGGAAACCAACATTCACAAACACGTTTCTGACCACCGATGCTCTCACCTGCTTTTATACCAATACACAAGATCTTCTCAGCAAGCTAACCGAACTTCGTATTCGTCAGATCTCCACGCCTTGGGACCTAGTTATGGTCACCGAAACATGGCTAAACACGGAGATCACGAATGCAGAGATTGCACTACCCAGCATGACTTCCATAGGAAACAATCGACTTAGCAGAGGGGGAATGCTCCTGTATTATAGATCCGACCTGTATGTTGATCTCATTGAGGACACAGAAACGAAAATCGTCGATTCTCTTTGGTGTCGTATACACCTAAGATGTGGTTCTGTGTGTTTGTTAGCAATAGTTTATCGCCCTCCAATGCCCACCTTGGAAATGAATCAATGCCTAGCTTCTGCGAGCAAACGAGTCCTGGCACGACCATACAGCAAGTCCTTCTGCTGGGGGACTTCAACCTGCATGTAATCGAAGTTCCAGCATCGCGCAGTGAATAATGCAAGGCTGCTTTGTAAGAGGTGATCGCCGATGGACCTCTGTACAATCATGTCACCTCTCCCATGCAATGCCGAACGGGTGACACACCCTCTGTTCTGGACTTTGTGCTCTCCAACGAAGAACTAATGGCCGACACCGTGATCATAGATGCACCAACTCGTTCAAGAAACCGACTGGTCCTTCCTGGCCGATAAGCCGCCCGATGTCGCCTGGATGTTGTTCGTCACCTAATTCACTGAGCTAGTGGCAAAGGCGTCAGAAAGCGGGGTCCTTCGCCCGAAGCAAATGAAGTTGTTCCTGAGGAGCCCTACTAGAAAATGCAAGGTCTTAATTGATTCAGCCTGGTGCACTTACAAAGCCTGTCCAAGTAACCAGAAGTGGGGTGCTTACACAACTCAACGAAACCACTGTGCCAAGTTGCTCTGCGAAGACAAACTCCAACATCAACAGTACTTAGAGGAGAAATTCAGTACAAATCCCAAGTTGCTGTTTAAACATGGCGCATTAAACATTGTTCCAAGAATGGAGCCTCGTTTCTCGGTGACTTTTGGGAAGCGGTAATAACTAACATCCCAATTATCCCGGCTTCGATGTCTGCTAGCTCTATCTAATGAGATGCAATAACATGGAAATATGTAATGTTATTGCATAATTTTCTTGCTGGGTACACCGATTTTCTCTTTGTATAAGCTACTCTTCTCGTGTGTGAACGACGAATGTTCTCTTCGATGGGAACCGCAGTCAGCCTTGAGATTGAGCTTCGCATACCATCTAAACAACGCGTAATTCAAAATGACCATCAACATCTTCCAATAAACTGTGGTGCCAAATGCTGACCGCCTTGCTTCCCTGGTTTACTTGTGGCAGTTACAACTATCGTCGCTATAGTCTTGGGTTCGGTGTTGCTATCTGTATCTGATGAGATGTGATATCATTGATAGGCGTCATAACCGTGCACTTTTTTCGGGCCGGAAACACCCAATTTTCTATTTGCATCAGCCACGGTCCCCTTGATCGAAATACAATGATTCACTTTAGTGCGAATAGCGGTCAACATTGAGCTTGCACATCGCCATCTATCCTCATAACGTGTAATTCAGTATGACCAAAAAGAGCGTTCATTATTCTGTTGTGCCAAGCGCTGCCCGCCGTGACGTGGTTGCATACGTGTAGCGATTACAGCAAACATCCCAATGGTCCAGGGTTCGATGTCTGCTAGCTTTATCTGATGAGATGCAATAAGATCAAATCGCAAAATAGTAGTACAGTTTTTTCGGCCGGGCAACACCCACTATAGATTTTCATCATCTACTATCCTTGTGGTCGAAAGGCCATGGTTCACTTTAATGTGGATCGCTGACATCATTGAGATTGCGCGTCGCAACACAGGCACACAAGGTGTATTTCAAATTCACTGTCAACATATTTGATTAAAACTTTGTGCCAACTGTAGACCTCCGTGAAACTGCGGATTGCAGTTATCGCTCACAACTAGCATCGCATTGGTCTCGGGTTCGATAACTGCTAACTCTATCTGATGCGATGTAATAACATCGAAACGCTCCATACTAGTGCAGTGTTTTCGGGCGGACAACACCCGATTTCTATTTGCATCAGCTACGGTCCTCGTGGTCGAAAGACCCAGGTTTGCTTCAATGGAAAGCCCGGTCAACATTGAGATTTAGCATCACAATGCATCTACACAAAGCGCACTCCAACATTACCCTGAACCTCGTTCATTAAACCGTTGTGCCAAGCAATGAACAATGAAGAGTTTTTTGGCACGGGTAGAAAAGCACTTGGTTGACCTGCTCTTTGGATATTTGAAGTAAAAATTAAAAAATAATGTGTTATCTAATAATTAAATCGTTTTTTACGTCTACGTTTTTAATGTACTGCTGCATAACGATATTTTAAGGTGGGAATTGGATGTGAACTTACAACTTATTTAGTGATGTTATAGTTCGGTAAATAGTAGAGAATGAAAAAAGGAACCGACAACGCTCACTCGTGTGTTGCTTCATTTGACAGATGTGCTATGTTAATCCAGTTTAGAGACATCCAGGCTACTTACATGGACACTTCTGCATGTGTCCTCATTGCCACTTTTCGGAGAGGGCTGTCAAGCACATGGTTAGGTTTGAGTTATTCCGTCCTCTAAATGGAACGGACTATATCAAGTGATGCAAGTTTGAAAGCGTTCCATCAAGGCGTTTTTTGACTAGCTTTTTGTAGGGGCAAAGAGAACGGGAGTCGGAAGAGCATTCCAGACACGGGACACACGGAGGGAGAACGTTTCGTCGGCCAGTTTGAGCTGATGGCCGCTTAGATTGGTACTTTGGCTCAGCTGCAACGGATTGCGACATGGGTGGGTTGGGTTCGTCAGTATTAAGTAAACCATGAGTAGGTCTTATCGGTGACGTCGATAATCACCACTGCACAATATCAGGGACTGCAGTCTGAGTTGGTAGGAGAGATGAAACAATCCTCTAACGAGTTTGGTCGCTCTACCTTATGGAGCTTCAAGTGCATCGACTTCGAACTTGCGCCAGGGACGCCAGGCCTGGATCGCATATTCCACGTGCGCACTCAGCATTTGTGGAAAGATTGGTGGTTCAGAATTGTTGAAGGCCCTCCGTAAGAGTCCAAGGTTTTGACTAGCTCTTTTTGATACCTTTGCATCCTGTCTCGAGCAGCCAAGACCGTACTGCACGATCACCCCGAGATCGTTTTCTTGGGATGCATGTTGTGACTGCCAGTCCCAAAGTCTATATTCGTAGATAAGCTGCGTGCGTATGCTTACGACTTTGCACTTGGTCAGGTTGTACTGGAGCTGGTTATCTGATGACCACGCATAAGCCCTGTCGAGGTTGCTCAGCAATGCCATGTGATCATCCGATATCCTGATATCCTGCCCAATTTTGCCATTATCTGCAAATATTAAGGCATTCGACTGCAGTACACTGGCAAGATCGTTAATGAATGTCAGGAATAAACGTGGCCCCAGTACCGATCCTTGGGGTATGCCACACTGAATGTCAATTGTATCTGAAGTGGAGCTGCGGACTCTCACATTTAGCTGATCTTGAGCGAAGAGGTTGCCGATCCAACCGAGTATAGGGTAGCCGATTCCATAGCTCCCAGACTTGTGAAGGAGAATACGGCGGTCCAAGCGATCGAACACTTTCGAGAAGTCCAGGTAGACAATGTCGACTCTCACTCAGGCATGGGCTGACTCTGTCCATCTTGCTCGGGCTAGCAGCACGTTTGTAGTGCAGGATTGATTTCGGCGGAATCCCTGTTGTTGTGACACTAGAATGTTGTTGCTCTCAAGATATCCCATGAGTGAATCTGCAGTTACATGTTCCATTATTTGGATAAAACTGGGAGCGGAGTGGAGGGTCAAGTTTGGATTACACGTTGTGAGCGGAGTGATTAGACGGTAGTTCTAGGGCTCCGAACGATTACCAATTTTATTAATAGGATTGACTACTCCATGTTTCCATATTGTGGGAGCCCGCATTTTGTCGAGACGACGTTGAAAGAACCGAGCCAATGGACCGGCAATGTTCATGACCGCTGTTTTAATGCCTTCGGTTTGATGTCGTCCATGCTAGGTAAATTGTGCACACGTAATGGCATAATAGTTTTCATCACATTAGCTGCCGTGAACGATACTTGGTTTAAACCTGCTGTCGATAGATGATGTGTCCAAAGCGGATGAAATAATGATTCACTCAGGAAAGAATGGATGAATTGTTGGCGAAGCACATCGGTCGCATTTGCGCGGTTTGCGCAAGAAAAAATATTGCAAGTAAAACTGGGATCCCGCGCTGCACTCTGCGGAGCTTTTTGACCAGCCTATACAGCAATTGGGATTTGTACTGAATTTCTCCTCTAAGTACTGTTGATGTTGGAGTTTGTCTTCGCAGAGCAACTTGGCACAGTGGTTTCGTTGAGTTGTGTAAGCACCCCACTTCTGGTTACTTGGACAGGCTTTGTAAGTGCACCAGGCTGAATCAATTAAGACCTTGCATTTTCTAGTAGGGCACCTCAGGAACAACTTCATTTGCTTCGGGCAAAGGACCCCGCTTTCTGACGCCTTTGCCACTAGCTCAGTGAATTAGGTGACGAACAACATCCAGGCGACATCGGGCGGCTTATCGGCCAGGAAGGACCAGTCGGTTTCTTGAACGAGTTGGTGCATCTATGATCACGGTGTCGGCCATTAGTTCTTCGTTGGAGAGCACAAAGTCCAGAACAGAGGGTGTGTCACCCGTTCGGCATTGCATGGGAGAGGTGACATGATTGTACAGAGGTACATCGGCGATCACCTCTTACAAAGCAGCCTTGCATTATTCACTGCGCGATGCTGGAACTTCGATTACATGCAGGTTGAAGTCCCCCAGCAGAAGGACTTGCTGTATGGTCGTGCCAGGACTCGTTTGCTCGCAGAAGCTAGGCATTGATTCATTTCCAAGGTGGGCATTGGAGGGCGATAAACTATTGCTAACAAACACACAGAACCACATCTTAGGTGTATACGACACCAAAGAGAATCGACGATTTTCGTTTCTGGGTCCTCAATGAGATCAACATACAGGTCGGATCTATAATACAGGAGCATTCCCCCTCTGCTAAGTCGATTGTTTCCTATGGAAGTCATGCTGGGTAGTGCAATCTCTGCATTCGTGATCTCCGTGTTTAGCCATGTTTCGGTGACCATAACTAGGTCCCAAGGCGTGGAGATCTGACGAATACGAAGTTCGGTTAGCTTGCTGAGAAGACCTTGTGTATTGGTATAAAAGCAGGTGAGAGCATCGGTGGTCAGAAACGTGTTTGTGAATGTTGGTTTCCGGTGATGGTCTATGCTGACCCTTGCGGTGTCGGCTGCCGGTCGGTTTTTTATAGGACCGATGACGCAGGCCCTAGGGCCAGTTCAGGTTGTTGTCTAGAGCTCTCAGCGCCAACAAAATAGTGACCATCCTGTCCTCCTTTAGCCGTCGGTGTGTCTTGGCATAGTCTCCGTTCTAAGCTACACGGTGACAGGATTGTATTGGTAAATTGCTTGCTCAGTGTTACATTGTCTATCTATGGCCCGGTGCCTATCGCCTTTATAGGTATTTCGGATGGCAGCATTTTACGCTATCGTGCCACATTTTGCTCACATGTTCTGCTATCCGTTCGGAGTGCAATGATACTTTCATCACTCGGGGATCACACCACCCGTTGCAGTTAGGTGATAGCGGTAACCTGGGTGTCGAATTAGTGATAACATTTTCGTGTGAGCGCACTTCACGAATAAAACGCCATTCATCCCAGTCATGTGCTTTGGACTCTGGTTTGCTTAATGTTTGGAGCTCGGGGACTCCGTGAACAAGGATAGATTTTGCGTCTCGTTGTTTACGGAATTCATCCGGATTTTGTTTGCGTTTCTGACGTTAGCTCCAAGGAACATCTGGAAAAATTCGGACAGTGCATGTGGTGGTACAGAGGCGAGTGGCAGACAAGAGAACTGCCTCTGCATCATTACGTGACTGAAATGTTACCTGTAGTAACCGCGGTTCATCGTAGTGTACGGGGTTTGGATGACGGACGAGACGCATTATTTTGACTGGTTTGGCTTGAACCCCTATTATTTGACACAGAGCGCCCCATTGTTTTTTCTCGTCTGGTATCTTATATATTATGGAGTTTGCCCCGGATGCACTCACATTAGAGCATATAACAGCTAGAGAATTATGGTAGTGTTACATGTTCTCCTTTTTTGAGGGACCAATGACTGTTTTCTTCGGTTGGACAAATATTGGGGTCTTCAGTCCCGTGGTGGTATTGTTAGTAGTAACTCGTTTGGTAGCGGGCAGGTTGCAATGGGAAGTGCCTCCGTCATATGGGCAGCAACAACGGACGCGTAGCTTGTCGGCCCTTTAAAAGTGTTTAGTGTGTCAGGTGATTCTGTTACAGAATGTGTGACAAACGCATCTTTATGAGCAGCCGCTAGTGTCGGGGTGGCTAACCCTGGATCGTTTCTCTTACACTATTCTGAATTGGAGCTTGCTGTTGAGCATCGTGTTCAAGGCACTGATTTGTCTTATTCATGTGAGACAGCTTTCACAGCTACTTCCTGCGCTATAATCTTTGTCAGTCCATCGCACTTCTGCGTCAACACAGTTATAAATCTGACGAGTGGAAGAGACGTACACTCAGTGCAGAACCAGAGAGATTCAGTCGTACTATTAAGCTTTTTTATCTGGCTGAGACTAGGACGAGCACACAGAGAATGGAAGTATTTTCGGCAGTTTCGGCATTCTATTCCAAATCGCACAAGTTTTACACAACTGTCTACGCCACAAATAACGTTCAGTTCGGAAGCTTTGACCTAGCATTCCGTGCACAAGCAACACGTGCCATGTGACTGTCAGATCCGCGGAACTCGTTCGTTGCAACCTCTACACTGGTATGCTGAATCCGAACGCTCTCGGTCAAGCTGGTGGTTTGGCAGACACCGGTTAGCTGGCTGTAGAGCAAATCCAAGATGACGGACACAGACGATAGTTGGGGCCGAACAGTGGGATCACCAGCAATAGCAACAGAATATCCGCCAATACGCATAAATAGAAAAATACGCCAAAAGCAAAGTATTGGTTCACAGTCAACACAGAGAAAAACACGTATAACACAGTATTCGCAAAGCACCTTTAGAATCCAGCCCCCAGGTCACGACGGGCAACCCTTCGCACAACGGTGTACTGAACGATGTTAATGGTCTTTATGCGGTACATGATGTGTGGATGGATTTGGACACACAATCTCAATGTTGATTCCCATCGAAGTGAACCCTAGGTTTTCAATTACGAGGACCGTAGCTGATGCAAATAGAAACTGGATGTTGCCGGCCAAAAGGTACTGCACTACTATGACGCGTTTAATGTTATTACATCTCATCAGATAGAGTTAACAGGCATCGGACCCGGGACGACTGGGATGCTATTTGTGACCTCTACCCTCAAAGCAACCGAGTGAAGAAGGTCGACAATTCTCACAACGGTTTAATGAATGATGCTGACGTTCACGTTGTGTGGATGGATTGCGACACGCATTCTTAATGTAGACCGTGATTTACATTAAAGTGATCTGTGGTATTTCGAACAAGAGGACCGTAGCTGATGTAAGTATGAGTTGGGTTTGGCCTTTCCGAAAACACTGCGCTATTATGACCCGTTTCAATCTTAATACATCTCATCATATATAGTTAGCGGGCATCGAACTCAGGATCATCGTGATGTTACTTGTGTCCGCTGACCTGCTACAGCCGAGTCACAAAGGGCAACGCTTAGCACAACGGTTTAATTAACGGTGTTGTGGGTCATTTTGAAGTATACGCTTCATGGATGGATTGCACCGCGCAATCTCAATGTTCACCACGATTCCCATTGAAGTGAACCTTGGTATTTCGATCGCGAGCATCGTATTTAAAGCAAATGGATATCGTGTGCTGCCCCGTCCCGAAAACACTGCACTAGTATGACGTGTTTCTATGTTATTACATCTCATCAGATGAAGTTGGCAGGCGTCGAACCTAGGACCTATACGACGGCAATTTTGACCGGTACCCGTAAGCCACCTGGTCGCAGATTCTAACGATTGGCACAACGGAAAAATGAAATTTGTTGAGGTTGATTATAACATGCAAGTTGTACGGAAAGATTGCCACGAGCAATCTCAATGTTGACCGCGATTCCGCGATTTTCTTTCGTTCGTTTATGCTAATATATATCGTGTGCTGTCCCAACCCGAAAACACTGCACTATTATGAAGCGTTTCGATGTTATTACATTTCATCAGATAGAGTTAGAAGGCATCGCACCCGGGACAATTGTTATGTTAGTTTTGACCGCTACCCGTAAGCCACCGGATTACGTAGGGCAACGCTTGACACAGCTGTTTAATGAACGATGTTGTGGGTAATTTTTTAAGTATCCGTTGTGTAGCTGGATTGCGACGCACCATCTCAATGTTGACCGTGATTCGCATTGAAATTAACCTCGGTTTTTGATCACGAATACAAATAGAAATTGGATGTGGCCCGCCCGCAAACACTGCACTACTACGACGCGTTTCGATCTTAATACATCTCATCATATATAGTTACCGGGCACCGAATGCGGGACCATTCCGATGTTAAATGTGGCCGCTAGCTATAAACCCCCAGTTCACGACTAGCAACGCTTGACACAACGGTTTATTGAGCGATGTCGGGAGCCATTTGGAAGTACAGTTTGTGTGGATGGATTGCGACGCGCAATTCCAATGTTGACTGCGATTTCCTTAGAGGAGAAGCTTGCTCTTTCGATCATGAGTACCGTAGCTGATGCGAATCGAAATTATTGTTGCCTGTCCGAAAGCACTGCACTACTATGACTCGTTTCAGTCTTTATACGTCTTGTCATATATAGTTGTTGTGCATCGAACGCGGGACCATTTCGACAGCATTTCTGACTGCTGCCCCTATGCTATTGCGTAACGGGGGCACCTATTTTTCCCACCTAGGCGTTGCGCGTCGTCATCCGGTGACGTACTGGTATCTGTCGGACCTAACGGCCTTATGGTCCTGGGTTCGATGCCTGTTATCTTTATCTGATATGATAAGCTCGAATCACGTCCTAGCGGTGCAATATTTTTGTGCGAGCAGCACTCAGCGTCAATACTGTCTTTATTATAAGAACATGGGGTGTATGATGGTGGGTGTGTTTAGTTTCATTGTTAGTCGCCATTTGTGGAATGTTTTATCTTGTTTTATCATAATGCTTCTGAAATTAGTTTGTGCAACAACTAGTCATTTACTACGTACGAATTTGGATGCACTTCTTTCTTCTGGAAACTGTAGGAATGTCCGATATGTGGTCATATTTTTCTATTTCCTGAATCTGAGGCATTGCCTGGAGGCTCCATCCATATTGCATGCTTTTAAGATGGTATTTGTTACTGTCGATGTTCGTTTTATCATGTACGTTAAAAATGATAACATGCGATCTACGGAGGTGTTCTTGCGTTCCGAGTTGAGTCTAGTAAGGAAGCAGCTGTGCGCAATCGGTCCAGTGTAACGGTTGCTGAACCTGTAGGCATTTAATAGAATGGTATGACTTGTTCATAATGTGTGCTGAATTCATGAAGTATGCATTTCCGTGTGGTTACTTCTTCCTCAATGGCTAAAAATCCGGTCTGTCGTTTTACTCGGAATTGTGGTGGTGAAGTTGGAGTGGTTCGCAGCTGCATCCATTTTTTGGAATTTAGAGGATGGACGTCCTCTTTTTACAGTATTATCGGGTGGGTTTATAGCAGTGGTATGAGAGGGTTATATAGTCTTTTCTGTTTTCAACTTCAGCCTAAGGAGGGAGCTTCTCTTCTTCACCTTGTTACCAAGCATTTCTAGTGGGTACTAGGAAGCACGTTAAGCTGCTGAGTGCAGAAATAATAAGTGTTAAGGTTGAGTAGAATACAACACAGGGGGATGAGAAAAAATGGCGTAGTTTTTACCACTATAAGTGGTGCGGTTTCTGTCACCTGCGCGGCTTGTTCGTTAGTCTCGTTTGTTCGTCTATCTGCACGGGTCTGCACGGGAGGATGGTAAATGACAGACGTTAAGGTGATTCGCTCATACGTGACACGCACACAAGGTCGAGTGGCTTTGGGGTAAGAGAAAAATTACGTTCATAGACCGATGTCATTTGGGGTCGGCTGTCGGAGCCAGGGTCCGATAGTGATGAACCTCGGTATTTCGATCATAATGACTGCAGCAAATGCGAATAAAAATTGGATGTTACCCGCCCAAAAACACTACACTTCTATGATGGTTTCGATGTTATTATATCTGATGATTTCGCTCACTGTCGGCAGACATATAAGCGAAGCTCTGACACATTGCTTGATTTCTACGTAGTCTCAACCCATCGCGGACTACCATATACCATTTAATCCCGCTTCCCGTCCTCTTTCCGGGATCGGAACAAGTGCTGAAGTCTACCGACGGTTCTTGCAAAAGCTCTGCAAACCTTCCCAATCACTCTGTGCTCTGCTCTGGAGTGGATTTTTCTTACCCATCTCAATGTAGGCCAACCAAATTCCAAGCATTCACTTCGGAATTACCAGCTCTATACAACAAGCACTTGGCCAGCTCCATACCACCGCAATCGACCACTCTTAGCGGCATTTGGAGTCACATTTCCTAATACGACTACAGTACGATTGGGAAGGCGGGACGGATTGCTGTATGAGTTCAGCCTAATTCATCACAACAAGCGTCGCTACGAGGGACAGATAATTTGCGTTAGTTGTCAGGCTATCCAATCGCAGCGGTGTGCTTAACCGCAACCCTGTGTACCTCGGGCAAGAATTTCGCTCTGCTCTGATAACTGATGGCTCATAGGTCAATGATGTCATTCCTAGTTGTGGACAGACAGGTCGAAAGTTGCGGTCCGGATATTGGTTAGATTTGTCAAATAACACACGGCAAGATTTCTTTCTTATGTGGATTACTTTTTCAGCGATGGAACACAAGGATACAGTCACTTCAGTGAATGTTATGCAACCTCAGTTACGTAGAGTCGCTGATGATCGGCGTGTGGTGATTCTTCGATTATATTGGGAGTGCGTGCTTAATGCAACCGAGACAGCGAGAAGGTATAATAGCATAACGTCGCGAACGCGGCTTGTCCACGGACAGTATGTGTTAAAACGTGAAAAAGTTCGGAACACTGGCAAAGTGTGCAACGCCCGAATTACGGAGCGAAATCGCACCACAATGGATGAGAGATCAGCTGGGGCTGTTATCCGCTAAGCGAACGAAAGGACGGATATCAGCATTCTTACAATTGCTCAAAAATTTGACACGCCAATTAAGCAGTGCAGCGGATCATAAAGGAAAGAAAATTTCGTCGGTATAGTGCATGTCAAGTGAAAACAATGAACCATACGATCCGGAGAAGCTGCTTGTATTACGCAGCGCACTGTTGAATCAAGTGGATATTCACTCCATTATTTTCACCGATGAGACACTATTTCACTCGAAATTCTGCACCAGTTTAAAGATATACCGTCGATTGACAGGCCGCATTCCCGGGGTCATGCTATCGCACCAACTACCCATACGGCATTCAGTGTACTTGCTTTCAATAGACTGACTCAATTGACCTGCATAACCTCGCCACAACTTTCAGTAAAGTAGCTAATGTGAAATCTCAAATTTTAAACGTCATTAGGGTGTCTAAAAAGATATAAGCATACTCAGCACCAGACAGATTCAGTTCTGTCGATCAGCCCACATTGGAAACGCTTATTAGCGATCTAAACGCCATTCGGCAAGTCCCACACTTATCAAACGTTTACTTCAGTAGATTACTTGCTCAACCCTATGTTTTCGTGAATCCGAAAACGTCAGAAGCCTCCATTGTGGATAAACCATGTATGCCCACCGGCTCTTTCTGCAATATAAATTAACCTGTTTCAAAAAGGATGCACTGTACTTGTGTGGTCGATAGAACTTATTTTCAAATACCTTAAGGTTACCTGTCCACGTCACCATCCATAACCAGTCCAACAATAAAGTAAACCCTCCCGACTCTCCACAAATGACGCTGCGTACAGCGTACATCCTAAAAACTTTGACTTTTAAAACTAAACCCCATAGTCGCTACGAATCCTTGAACTCGCATCCAAAGGACAGTTTTGTAAGGCAGCTACAGAGCATTAACAATCAGGTTGTCGATTTGGACATAACCACCACAGTTCCCTGCGATCTGATTTCATTCCGTGATGACAAAAGACCAACAACAATAGATACGCCGCTGGCAAACGTTCCTCTAGCTGGTAGCCTAAATCAGGTATCCAGCAATCCATCCCCTTAGAACGTGGATTCTACTGAACTTATCCCCCAAAACCCGAGTCAGGTGGTATTCAGAAGCACTATATTTCACACAAACTTGCAACCCTCCACCAGTTCCAGCGGTTCGGCCAGCTCAAACACCATCGCCGCAAAAAGTTACCAAATACCCCATACGGCCTAAGAAACCATTAATTTTCAGCGTCCTTGCCTTCAATATACTGAATCAACTGACCTGCATGACCACGTCACAACTTTCAGTAAAGTAGCTAATGTGAAATCTCAAATTTTAAACGTCATTAGGGTGCCTAAAAAGATATAAGCCTACTCAGCACCAGTCAGATTCAGTTCTGTCGACCAGCCCACATTGGAAACGCTTATTAGCGATCTAAACGCCATTCGGCAAGTCCCACACTTATCAAACGTTCACTTCAGTAGATTACTTGCTCAACCCTATGTTTTCGTGAATCCGAAAAGGTCAGAAGCCTCCATTGTGGATAAACCATGTATGCCCACCGGCTCTTTCTGCAATATAAATTATACTTACATCCCAAATAGTCTAAACGAGCTATCTATCTTTTGAGAACCGAGGAGGAAACCCAGTGTCATCCCTCCCCATCAAGCCTACAGCCCATTTCTGGACTTTCACAGGATGACTCAAACGTAAATTTGGATATTAGTCCTACACTATCAAGTAATTCCATTCCTGCTCAAAATTACCCCAACTCTTCGTGCTCAACTTATAATGACGCATCGCCAGATATCTACCCCAATGCAAACAACCAGTTAGCGTGCCTATCTATAAAGACACTATCTATTAAATCGTTTCTTTTCAATGCTCGCTCACTTCGAAATAAGATGCTCACTCTTCGCTCCTTGGTGCCTCTATCTAAACCTGACTTTCTCTTAGTGACAGAGACATGGTTTACAAACGAATCGCCACAGTCCTGCTTCCAAATTGATCATCATCACAGTTTTCATGCTTGTCGCACCTCGGCACTTGGAAATGTTTGCATCGCTTTCAAGCATCGCTCTTATGCGATTCCGCTCAAGATAGTAACAGTAACAGCATAAATGTACATGTTGCTCTCGGTAGAACCTCGATGATTTTGGTTGCATTTACTCCCCTCTGAATCCCAGCAAAGATGACTTACACATCCTGGACCACTTGATTTGCTACTTAGCAGAACTACCCGTTAACTGCAACGTAGTAGTAGGAGATTTCAATATGCCTGATATTGACTGGAGATCGTGCGGCGCACCTACTAAATATTCGACACAGTTGTCTTCTGTACACATCTATCGATGGGCATATGTCCATTGAACCAACAGAGGAAACCACATGCTCGATTTATTCCTTACACTAGGGCTATCCAATGTCCCTGCTGTTGTTCTACGCCAATTCACTGGAAGCGATCACAAGCTGGTCCAACTCTCCTTCGAGAAGCAACTGCCTGATCCCACCCGAAATAAACCTGCAGTTTTCTATAGACCAGATAATTCCATACACCTGGAATAGTTTTCCGCCCTTCTGAGATCTTTGCAATGGGAAAATTTCCTCCTAACACATGATCCGCAAGTGGCTGCCGATGAGTTCTACCAGAATATAGAGATTTGTCTAGGCACTCTAATACCAATGAACTATCGGCGTTTTCCCATTAAAACAAAATCAGTCGCCACATCCGAAAAGTTTGCACGCAAACTCACACGGCTAAGAAATTGAAATTTGGAAAAGAATGCATTCTCTCGAGCATTGCAACAGCAAACAATCACTGCCGAACTTGCAATACTTCGTCTTACCAGCGGAGTGAATGCTGTATGACACGCGCTCAATATCATCATCATCATCATCATCATCATCATCATCATCATCATCATCATCATCATCATCATCATCATCATCATCATCATCATCATCATCATCATCATCATCATCATCATCATCATCATCATCATCATCATCATCATCATCATCATCATCATCATCATCATCATCATCATCATCATCATCATCATCATCATCATCATCATCATCATCATCATCATCATCATCATCATCATCATCATCATCATCATCATCATCATCATCATCATCATCATCATCATCATCATCCATCATCATCATCATCATCATCATCATCATCATCATCATCATCATCATCATCATCATCATCATCATCATCAATCATCATCATATCATCATCATCATCATCATCATCATCATCATCATCATCATCATCATCATCATCATCATCATCATCATCATCATCATCATCATCATCATCATCATCATCATCATCATCATCATCATCATCATCATCATCATCATCATCATCATCATCATCATCATCATCATCATCATCATCATCATCATCATCATCATCATCATCATCATCATCATCATCATCATCATCATCATCATCATCATCATCATCATCATCATCATCATCATCATCATCATCATCATCATCATCATCATCATCATCATCATCATCATCATCATCATCATCATCATCATCATCATCATCATCATCATCATCATCATCATCATCATCATCATCATCATCATCATCATCATCATCATCATCATCATCATCATCATCATCATCATCATCATCATCATCATCATCATCATCATCATCATCATCATCATCATCATCATCATCATCATCATCATCATCATCATCATCATCATCATCATCAACATCATCATCATCACATCATCATCCCCATCCTCATCATCATCATCAAAACAGCCTTCGTATGCTTTGGGCTCTCAGGCGCAGCTTTAGCACTTGGTCCGAAGAGATTGCTTCTCGCCTCTCCGTCTCGATAATACGACCAATGCTGGAGTACGGCACTCCCGCATACTGTCCCATCACCCGGGGCGAAGTAGAAAAGCTTGAGCGGGTGCAGCATGTAGCCACCAGGCTGATTCCCAACTTACGAGGTATGTCATACGAAGACCGATGTAAGAAACTAGGGTTATACACCCTATCTTATCGTCGGCTGAGGGTTGACCTCATCATGACGCACCGGATATTACATCTGGGTGATTACCCCATGTTGAGACAACTACTTCATCTGCGCACACCAAGCTGCACGCGAGGACACCGGTATAAACTGATCGTCCCGGATTTGAACCGGGTCGCCCATCAACTCTGTTTCGAACGCAGAGTGGTGAATGTCTGGAACGACCTGCCTCAGCATATAGTAGAAGCGAACACCGTGTCTAAATTCAAGATGCTACTAGACCAACAATTTGCAGCGGCAAAGTACAAACAGCGAAACGATAAATAAAAAGTTCATGTCCGAAAACGACGAATGATGCAGCTACACAGAGCAACCTCTACTCGCTGCTTCGCACCAGTTCTCAGTTCTCATCATCATCATCATCTT
>OX104070.1:45109964-45182917 GCA_944474145.2 Dicrocoelium dendriticum | reverse complement strand
TCTAAATCGATGCGATAATCGTTAATAATCGATTAATCGCTAAAATAGTGGATTTCCAAGGCAATTCTTACTTTCTCCCGGACACCTCCCCTCCTGAGATATCGTCCGAGGTATAAGACGAAAGCCTAGGATTAACTTGCAGTCTTCGGGACGGTGTTCTCTGCCTGTCGGTCCACCTCCTTGGCAGAAGCGCCCGAGAACTTTGTTCCGATGTTCTTGTTCTGGATTCTTTGCTCGACTGTGTGCAGTCGTCCACTGCTTCCTTCGGCAGGTTGAAGCTTTCCACCAGTAAATCGAACGGCAGGTCAGTAGGCCTTGCTTGTTCTGGTTGGCAAGATGTGGGCCGTAACTGGTTTGCATGCCGTGGCCAGATCTGTGCGCCCACCATCACGTCATACATGACGTTTCCGCGCTTGCTTTTGACCGTCCCTGGCGTCCATTTCGCATGGCCTTCCCGGTAGTCACGTACTAGCACCTTCTGTCCAAGCGTAAAAGATCGCTTCTTTGCTCCATGCCGCCGGTTAAAATCCTGTTCCATTCTGCGGTTTCTTTCACCAACAGAGGACTCCGAGCCCGGTCGGATGGCGTCGAAAGGCATGCGGAGCTTCCGGTTCATCATGGCCTGTGCTGGAGAGACTCCGTCTGGCGCTTGTGGATTCGGTGTTGATCGGTAGAGGAAAAGGAACCGGTCAACCACCTCCTCTATACGTCCCTCCCCTTTTGATTTGTGGAGAGCTCGCTTGAATGTATCGACAAACCTTTCTGCTTGGCCATTCGACTGTGGGTGAAACGGCGGCGAGCGAACGTGCTGTACGGCGCATTGCTTGCAAAACTCCGTAAACGTTGCTGAAGTAAATTGTGAGCCATTGTCGGTGACAATTGTCTCAGGACAGCCGAATCTGCTGAAGGTTTGGCGCAGTTTCGATATGGTGGCATTGGTGGTTGTGTTCTCCATAAGAAATACTTCAGGCCACTTGCTGTATGAATCGACTATAATGAGGAAACTTCGGCCGTTGATCGGTCCCGCAAAGTCGACATGGATGCGGCACCATGGCTTAGTAACTCTTGGCCATGAATAGAGTACTGATTTTTGTGGCGCTTTCAGGACATTGGCACACTTTTGGCAGCGTTTGGCTATTTCTTCTAGCTGTTTGTCCATGAATGGCCAGTATACATAACTGCGGGCAAGCGCCTTCATCCGGTTGATTCCAGGATGCCCGGCGTGGAACTGCCGAATAAGACGCTCCTGAAGTGCCTTGGGGATGACCACTCTTTCCGAAAATAGTATGCAGTCGTTTACAATAGAGAGCGAGTGTCTCCTCTGGAAGTACTGTTGCAACTCGGCAGATGGACATGAACGTGGCCAACTTGTTTTGTGAAACTGTGTAACCTTCTTGAGTATTGGGTCCCGAAGCGTTTCGGTTCGTACAGCTTCTGCGGTAACTGGTAGACCGTGCAATGCATCAGTTACCAGGAAGTTGACGTCAGGTTCGATCTCGACCGAGGCAATGATTGTGTCCTCATGTTCTTGCTGGCGGGCATCAATTAGGCGTGACAGTGCATCCGCTTGGCCAATGGAAACTGTCGACTGGTATTGGATCTCAAAATCATACCCCATTAAGGTAAGAGCCCAACGTTGTAGCCGGTTGGCTGTGTAGGCCGGAATGCCCTTTTTCGAACCAAAGATAGCCAGCAAGGGCTTGTGATCTGTCAGAAGCTTGAAGCGGCGGCCGTATAGCATTTTGTGGAATTTCTTGACTGCGTACACTATGGCCAATGCTTCTTTCTCAATCTGGCTGTAATTCTTCTCGGCCTTCGTAAGTGTTCTGGCGGCATGGGCGATTGCCTTCTGAGATCCATCGGCGTAGGTGTGTGATATTACTGCGCCAATCCCATGGCTTGATGCATCTGTGGCCAAGACAATCTCTTTGGAGGGGTCAAAATGAGTCAAAAGCAAGTTTGAGGACAGCAGTGACTTGACGCGTTCGAAGGCATTCTGGCATTCTGATGTCCAGTTCCATGTTTGGCCTTTGGCTAATAGCTTGTTTAACGGGGCACGCAGGCGGTGCATCTCAGGCAAGAATGCGCTGTAGTGGCTGATGAGCCCACAAAAGGAACGCAAGGACTGTAGATCTGTTGGCGGAGGCATTTTTCTAATGGCTTCTATGTTTTCCGGGTCTGGTCGACGTCCATCCTTTTCGAGGATAAAACCGAGGTATTTGATGATCGGCGTGAAAAATGTGCATTTATCCTCACGGATCCGGAAACCGTACGACTGTATGCAACCAAGCACTTCATCCAGTCGGTTAAACAGTTCTTCCGGTGTTCGGCCCATCACTATGATATCATCCAGATATGCAGCGGTTCCAGAAACGCCCGCTAGCATGGTGTCCATCAACTGTTGGAAGATGGCTGGCGCCGTTTTCACACCAAATGGCAAGCGGTTGTATTGGAATAGCCCACGATGAGTGTTGATCGTCAACAACTCCCTCGAGACATCGTCAACATCCACTTGCAGATAAGCATCGGATAGATCAAGCTTAGCAAAGTACTTACCACCATTCAACTTTGCAAAGATATCCTCCGGTACAGGTAATGGGTACTGGTGGTCATCCAGCGCGGCGTTGAGGCCAGTTGAAAAGTCAGCGCAGACGCGTACCTTGCCATTTGCTTTCTTCACTGCGACAATAGGTGCGGCCCATGATGAGTAGTTGACGGCTGTGATGACTCCGGCACGTTCCAGTCGATCGAGCTCTTGCTCAACGGTTGACATGGCTGCATATGGTACCGGTCTTTTGGCCTTGAACACTGGTTTAGCACCTGGTCGCAAGTTCAGTGTCGCTTTGAATTTTGTACAATGGCCCAAGCCATCCTGAAAGACAGAGGCAAATTTGCGCTTCAGGGTACGTGTCATGTCTTCGACGGACTTTGATGATGGGTCTGGACGTGCTCGAACTCGGTTGCAGATCTGATTCAAGGGAACATCGAGGAGATTCAACTTTTCAATCCAGTCGAGGCCAAGGAGATTCAAATTCGGCCGGTCTGAAATGTAGCATGTTCCCGACTTTTCCACACCTTGGAAAGCAATCTTGCAATTGAGTTCGCCCACTAAGTTTAACACACCGCCGGATGCATTATGTGCAACTTTCTGAGACTCGACCATCTTCGGCCTCTTTATGTGATTCCATGTGCTCCTGGAAATAATCGTGATGTCCGAGGCCGTGTCAAATTGCAGCTTCGTTGGGATCCCATTGATTAACACAGTGATGAATCGTCGTCTCGGTTTACATTCGCTTTGGAATGCGGCAACTATGGACAGAGACTCAGCGCCGTCCCTTCTAGAATTACCCTTTCGATAAGACTTCACTTTCTTCGACCGGACTTGACTGCAGCATTCCTCTTTATGCCCACGCTTATGACACGTTTGACAAATATGATGTTTGAAGGGACAAAAGCGAGCGAAATGCCATTCGCCGCATGACCAGCATGCTGTGGGCGGTTTCTTCGTAGGCCTCTTGAAGGGTTTGCTTGCGTTGGCGGTCCTGGCCTTTTTCACGAGTTGCACGGTATCTGGTGGTGCGAGACCATTGCGTTCGACCATGGCAGTGTCGTGTTTTAGAGTGAGCAGTCGTTTGCATTCGCTTACGAGGGCCTTCAGTGTCAGGTCAGGATCCTGCTCCAGCTTAGCTAAAAGCCGCGTTCGGATCTCAGCATCACTGGGCGATTGTAGAGCGCTGACGAAAATGAGACACTTAAACTGATCGTCCGTTAAAGAGCGTAATTTGAAACGTTCACACTCACGGTTAATCATGTCTGCTAAGGCCCCAAAGTCGTCAGATTCCTGTTTGACAATTTTCAGGCATTGATAGCGAATACTAAACAAGGATACCGACTCACCAAAAATTTCCTTCAGCTGCGACACTGCTTCGTCAAAAGTCAGATCCTTCGGCTGTTTGGGCAAAATGTGGTCAATGAACCTTGAATGTTCACTTATTCCGAGCTTGCGGAGTAGCAATCGCACCTTCCAGGAGTCGTCCTGACGAATGAAGTCCGTCTGGAACATGTCTTCCCAGCGTTTGAACCACGCTTCGAAAGTGCATCCAGAATCCGCATCATAATTGAATTCAGTGATGGCGTTCGTGAGAAGATCAACAGAACTCGCCTGCGTGTCCCGCGCCGCTGCTCCTGTTGTCTGCAAACTCAAACATTGTGTCAGATTTTCAATCATTTTCATTTGTGCCTCCATTTGAGCTTGCTGTTGAAAAAGCAGCTTTTGAAATTGTTCAGCAGAAAAATTCATCACATTTCCAATTTTCTCCGTCGCCATTTGTTATAATCTTCTCACTAGACGCAACTCCAAAAATAACAATTCACTGCTCCACAAAACTTCTAGCCCAACCGAAGGAAAAAACAAAACGCCAATGACCTTGCCAAAATAACGTATTAATCGCCGTCAACGAACACTGTACAACGACTGCGGACCTTGGCTGTATTTATAGGTCTCTACTGACCTTCGACTTCTAGAATTGGAAGGTCAACTGCCAAGGTTAGTGGTTCCCCATATCTTTTGCCGAGGGGTCAGGTGGATTTTGATCACGTGTAGAAGAAGAACATTCCGGAACGTTCGAAATCGATGCGATAATCGTTAATAATCGATTAATCGCTAAAATAGTGAATTTCCAAGGCAATTCTTACTTTCTCCCGGACCTGTATCTGCTTACCCTTAAACATTCACCTCTCCCTACTACTCTTCTGTAGTCAGTACACAGACCAAACTGCTTATAATGCTATGAGTTAATTGGCGGCTTAAGTTTGGTAAGCTCGTCGCTTGGTGAGGGAGCTACCCTGTCCTCTGCACGGCAGTAACTTGTAAGTCAGTGGATAGTGAGCGGCGCTATATCACATCTAGTAACTTATTCACGATGGGCGTTGCCGCCCCCCGTAGCTCAGTGGTCTCAACCACGGACTGGCAACAGTCGAGTTGCGGGTTCGAGCCCAACCAGGGCCCGATGGAATGCGCACTGCTGACGATTTCCGGAAAGATGAAAAGCGCGTACAGTGCTTTTCCGGGCGTGTGATGGCTATCTGAGTGAGCCTAGATGTGATGAATTTCTTCCTATAACATTCAACTCTCCCTATTACTCTTCTGTAATAAGCGAATTGATCAACCACCTCGAGTTCCTCGTTAGCAAGCGTCAAGGGGTCATCAAGTGGCTGGTGGAACTGCAGCAACGCTTTGCACTTTGAAGGTGCGAAGTGTATACCAAATAATGGGACCATTCTGGATAGGCTATTCAGGGTTGATTGTGCCGCCTCAACATTGTCGAAAAGCAAGACGATATTGTCCGCATAATCTAGATCAACTAACCTTTCACCAGGCAGCACTTCAACGTCTACATCGTGAAATTCCCCAAGAGAACACTCCATGATAGAATCAACGACGAAATTGAACAAAAACGGGGAAATCGGACAACCCTGACGAACGCCACTTGTAGTCGAAAAGCTATCCGATAGAACACCGTAGACCCTGACGCGGCCTGTAGTGTTCGAGTATAGAGCACGAAGGATGTTCACATATTTCGTGGGAACACCTTACTGCGCAAGTAATTCGAATAGAAGCGATTGATCGACTGAATCGAACGCACTCTTGAAATCGAGGAACACAGCTATTGTCGGTCTGCGGTATGCGTGGCGCTGCTCTAGCACTTGCCGCAAAGTAAATATATGGTCTATACAGCCACGTCCTGAGCGAAAACCTGCTTGCTCTTCCCTAATCCGAGATTCCCGTTCTGCAGTGAGGCGACGAACGATAATCGAGGCCAGTAATTTTGTCACAACTGGCGTTAGGCTAATACCCCTGTGGTTCGCAGTCTCTGCGACTGCCCTTCTTGTATATTGCCACTACAGTCGATTCGCTCCAATTAGCCGGCACACTCTCTTGGTTCCAGATAGGTTCGAATAGGGAGGTCAGTGCCCTGCAGAGGACCTCACCTCCATCCTTAAATAGTGCAGGGGGGAGGGAATCCGGGCTAGCGGCACGAAAACGATTGAGGACTGTGATCGCGTTACGGACCTCGGCCTCCGACGGAGGCTCTAAACTAACCGTTCATGGCACGTCCTGCATCACCTGAGTAGGAAGAGGTCCGGGAGCAGGGGGCCAGCTGAACTGATGTTCAAAGTGTTCAGCCCAACGAGCCATACGGCGCTCCTTATTGTGCATCAGCGCACCAGCGCTGTCCCTGATTGTCTTACTGACGCCTGGTTTTCTGGGACCACTGGTGAGGATTAACTGGAAGAGCTGCGGTAATTGCCTACTGCTTCTGCCTCCTCCATTTCTTGAGCCCGACTGGTCCACCAGGCTTCCTTATCAGCACGTAGGCTCCGCTTTAGTTCACGCCTAATAGCCCGTCTGGTCACATTGTGTTCAGAACCAACCGGGAGGTATCTTCTAGCTTCAAACAGGTTCACGGACCTCTCGGATATCCAGTGACTGGTGTGGTGCACCAAGGCATGATCAGAGTCGACACAAGTACTCCAGTACGAGCGGCAATCCAGAATGGAACCGCGCCGCCTGTAACTTATGGCTATGTGGTCAATTTGGGTCCATCGCTGGCCAGCTACAGGTGGACGCCAAGTGGCACTTCGGCGCCCACTGTGTCTAAAAGCAGTGCTACTAAGAAACAACTGGCGCTCCGCACACAGTTGCAGCAGACGCTTGCCGTTGTCAGTCCGTTCGGCGTTAAGTCCATACTTACCACCCAGCTGAGCTTCTGAAGAGCTCAGACGACCTACTTGTGCGTTCATATCCCCTGCAAGTACTATAATATCTGAACTAGTAGCACTGCGTAGCAGCGTGTTCAGTTCGTGATAGAAAGTGTCCTTGACTGCATTAGAACTGCAGTCCGTGGGAGCATAAGCAGAAATCACAAACAGCGTTTGGTTTTACTTCGCGAATTCACCTTAGCTGATGTCGTCAAACGGGCTGCACATAAACGGCTGTTCACCGGAATCCAATCAACCAACGATGACTCAGCCTGGGAGCTTAGAATGATACCTACACCAGCTTGACCCGTGAGTGCCGCATCGGCGTATCCGGATGCGTGCAACCAATAACGAGAGGATAAGCCGGGTGCAGTCAATTCACTAACCCCGTTAGGGTCATTAATCCTAGTTTCGGACGCACAACACACATCAACACCCAGTGTGTCCAAGGTGCGTGCGAGTGCAACCTGCTGACCTGTTTGTCTTAGAGTGCGGATGTTGAATGTCGCCATGGAAACTGGACGGCATGGCCTTATAAGGGACTTTTGTCGATAGGTGTCCGATAGGTGCTGTGGGATGGTGGCTGCAGATGGTACTACTCCAGTAGCACTTCGGTTTCTGTCAATTAAGCTGGGAATTATAGAAGGAAGGTTAGTAATGGGGGTCGGGATAGGAGGAAAAGAAAAAGGTGGAAAAGAAAGAAGGGAGGCGCCAGCAGTAGCATGATTTCGCTTATCCGCCAAGCTGTATGCAGCAGGTAAGGCGACTCTTGATAATCTGCGCGACGGCCGATGCAGGATGAAGTTTATGTTTGAAGAAAATGTCATGGTTGTATGTGGGCTGGGACACTGCCACGGCGCCCAGACCTAGACAAGAGGACGATAAGGGTCCTCATCCAAAAGCCTTCGGCTCAAAAGCCTGTCCGCAAGGCAGCGGGAAGTGACAATGAGTTAGTTTTGCAGAAATGGACACCATCCCATCTGAAAACCCCAACCCAAAGGACCAGGAGACTGAGTTTGTCTGACCTCTCACCATGGACCAACCTGGTAGGAGTAGCTCTCAAAATGCTCGGAGGCATCACCCAGTATAGCTCAGTGGGTCAATGAGGTACGCAAACCGTCGCACCACGTTAAGGTCCAGTCTTGTTGCGACGGCGGTGGAAGTAGCAACCTCGATGATTTTTGGTTGCATTTACTCCCCTCTGAATCCCAGTAAAGATGACTTACACATCCTGGACCACTTGATTTGCTACTTAGCAGAACTACCCGTTAACTGCAACGTAGTAGTAGGAGATTTCAATATGCCTGATATTGACTGGAGATCGTGCGGCGCACCTACTAAATATTCGACACAGTTGTCTTCTGTACACATCTATCGATGGGCATATGTCCATTGAACCAACAGAGGAAACCACATGCTCGATTTATTCCTTACACTAGGGCTATCCAATGTCCCTGCTGTTGTTCTAGGCCAATTCACTGGAAGCGATCACAAGCTGGTCCAACTCTCCTTCGAGAAGCAACGGCCTGATCCCACCCGGACTAAACCTGCAGTCCTCTATAGACCATATAATTCCATACACCTGGAATGGTTTTCCGCCCTTCTGAGATCTTTGCAATGGGAAAATTTCCTCCTAACAAATGATCCGCAAGTGGCTGCCGATGAGTTCTACCAGAATATAGAGATTTGTCTAGACACTCTAATACCAATGAACTATCGGCGTTTTCCCATTAAAACAAAATCAGTCGCCACGCCCGAAAAGTTTGCACGCAAACTCACACGGCTACGAAATTGATATTTTGAAACGAATGTCTTCTCTTTAGTATTGCAACAGCAAACAATCATCGCCGAACTTGAAATACTTCGTCTTATCAGCGGAGTGAATGCTGAATGACACGCGCTCAATAGCCAGAATAAAAACCTTGAACTCACCAAGGTGATAAAAATTAGAAATAAGAGTACGGAAACCCCAACCATCATGATGCATGGTAACCAAATAACTAGCAATGCAATTATAATAAGCAGCAATTTTACCACTTACTTTTGTTCTACATTTAGCGCCACTGCTGAAGTTACCTCTCAAATCCTCCCTCTGCTTACTGATGACTAGCTCTGCACAGTTGGCTTCAAACTCCGTGATATTAACCGAATTCTTTCCTCTACTTAAGTATCATGGTGTGATGGACCTGAAAAATTACCGCCAACACTGATAAAAGAACGGTAGATCCGATATCCCTTTACTGCTTCTGAATCTTTTTTTCTTTATCTATGAAAGCCGGTACTGTGCCATCACAATGGAAGAAGCCTGCTGTTATTCCTCGCTACAAGGCAGGCTCAGCGCATGAAATGAGCAACTACCGCCCAATAAGCCATACTTCTATACTCTAAATTGACAGAGCGTCTCATAGAGTCCAAAACTGTTGACTTCCTGATGACGCGATATTTTATCAACATCACACAACACCGTTTCCTAAGTGCGCGATCCTGCATCATATGTCAGATCGACTTTCTCAATCTCCTGACTAGTGCGCTGGATGGCGGTTCATCAGCAATGGTCATCTACCTCGATATGCACAAGGCATTTGATCCTGTCCCGCATAACTACCTCTTATCCAAACTAACTGCACATGGCTTAGGTGTAAGCGGCAGATTCGCTTGGAGCTCGAGTGACTCGTAAAAGTCCCAGGTCCAGTCAAATAAGGAAGAGGAGAGGTTAACCACGGGACTACTAAACAAAATAGAACTCAACTACATATTTCCCACTTCAACAGTGCCCGTTTAGTCCTGAAACAACCGGATGTTCGTGCAGTTACACCATGAAATAGCGTCAGTGCATTTGCTACCATATAGCAAGGCCAAACAACACAGAGTGGTGGAACACCTGGGCATATTACACATTGTGTGCGCAATCGTATCTCGCAGAAGGGTTGGAATGAAACCACGTAGATATGCTTAAGGAAAATATGAATCACCTAATAGTCCGTAGGAGCAGGTGTCAGATAAGATCATCAGGAACAAGTCTCGACACCATGGTGTGAGTTGCAAGGGAAACATGGGGCTTTGCATGGTTAATTGCATGGGGTAGACAAATAATGGGTTATCCGGGATCACGACAGAAGGTGCAGATAGTGTGGTTAGCTGACTATAATCTTGACATGCAGGCTGCGGTTTTCATGGTAATTCGTCCGCAGAAAATAGGTAACCCTCTGCTTTCATGGTTTGATTCGTACCTCCCAAATAGAACGCAGGTTGTTCAGCTTCAATACGAAACAAATACGCTAAAGCCTGTCACCGGTGGCGTGATACAAGGTAGTATTCTGGGACCCATTTCATTTCTACTATATGTAAATGATATTTTTGATCTCTTTTCCTCCGGCAAACCTTTCTTATTTGCCGATGAGTTAAAAATCGTTTACACTTTTAATCCAGCTGATGTCAGTATTATGCTAAGCGAAATCCTGCGTGACTTAAGTGCGCTCGACTCATAGAGCTCTAAATGGATGATGACATTCTCTGCTGATAAATGCTACGTAGTATCCTACAGATGTGACCTCATACCCGGCTCGCTTACTATTGATGGTAAACCATTGTCTCACTGCCACACTATCCGAGACCTAGGGATCCAATACTCAACGCCCTTTAATGTTGCCGAATATGCCGCACATTCTGCAGCTCAAGCCCGTCGGAACAGTGGGCTTCTGTTCAAAACATTCAACCTGAGAGAATCAATTAACACTATGTATAAAATGAAAACACGTCCATTGCTTGGTTATGGCTCCATCATCTACTGCGATTCTTGCGTGAGTGATCCTATGGCATTGGAAATTGTACAGCAATAACAATGAACAATGATTTATGACGGGTAAAATAGCAGGTGCTGGACATGTCCCTTAGGGTGATTAGAGTGAGAAAATATAGATCAAGGGATAATGGAGTCGTCAGTTCGGGCGATTACAGATTTAACTGCACTGCCGGATAAATGGAGTTTGAAGTGATAATGTACGCACACAAACCAATAAGGGAAGTGGTTATTGTTCACATCATAGGCGAGAAACGTATAAAAATAGCAAGGACAACGCTTACTCGTGGGCAACTATCATGGGTCGACGGGATACAGAAATCCAGTTTCTATAGTAGTAGCATTCATCAATTTTTGTGCAAGGGTTTGGAGTGACTCATTCTCGAGTAGGTTTATGGCACTATCCACTGTCTGTTGTGCATTAGTGCCAGCATCTGGTGGTCATGGGCTATAGCACGTAGTGTAAATGTGACAGGGTATCGTCAAGGCGTTTTTTGAAAAGGGATAGGGTGAATGCAGTAATTACATGTTCCGGGAGGGCGTTCCTAGGCTGTGCCACTCAAAGGGAGAAATAGTTTCGCCAACAGTCCAGAGGGCTGTATTGAGTGCCCAGCTTAAACTGGTGAGCTTTTAGAGGGGTGTTTCGACTGAGTATTGGAAGAGAATAGCATGGGTGGTTGGGGTTTATTAGGATCAGGTACACCATTATGAGATCGCCCCTTAGACGCCAATTACGTCCACTGTATATTTTGAGAGTCTTCAGCCTGAGTGGGTAGGGGAGGCTGGTCAAACTTCTGACGCTTTTCGCTGCCCTACGTTGTGCAGTATCGAGCGCGGTGAGATGGTGCTTGAGCCAGGGTTGTCACGCTTGGATAGCGTATTCCGCGTGCGGCGTCACGTACGCACTAAGCATTTTTGGAAAGACTGAAGGGTCAAACTTCCCGAAAGCTCTGCGAAGAAGGCCGAAGTACTGGTTCGCTTTCTTAGCTGCCTTTTCAGTCTGTCTCAAACAACCGAAGTCATCTTGAACTAGCACGCCGAGATCGCACTCGTGAGAAGCCCGCTGTAGAATCTGTGGTCCTAGGCGGTACTTGTGCATACTATTGTGCCGTATACTGAGGACTTTGCACTTGGTGACGTTGAAGTGTAGCATGTTCTCGATGGACCATGTGTACGCTTTGTCAAGGTCCTCCTGTAACACTGTGTGATCCTCCACTGCAGCTATAGCACGCCATACCTTTAGATCATCAGCAAATAGCAAACAGTTAGAAGATACCAAGCTAGCGAGATCATTTATAAAAACTAGGAACAGGCGGGGTCCAAGTACCGAGCCTTGAGGTACGCCACATTGAACTTCGATGGATTCCGAAAGGTTGCACGAGAAAGTCTCCTATCCAGCCCAGAACAGGATCGCCGATTCCATATTTCTGGAGTTTGTGGAGGAGAATGTGATGGTCTAGTCAGTCAAATGCCTTTGAGAAATCCAAGTAGGCCGCGTCGACTCCTACACCAGCGTCCACAGATTCCGCCTAGCTTGCACGAGCAATCAACAGGTTAGTGGTGCAGGAGCGGTTTTGGCGAAATCCGTGTTGCTCCGGAACGAGAATTTCGTTGTTCTCCAGGTACCCCATCAAAGCTTCAGCTACAATGGACTCCATAATCTTGGAGATCATAGGCAGTGGTGTTTTCGGGCAATAGTTTGCTGGTTCAGCACGGCTACCACTTTTATAGATAGGCTTGAAGACTCCGTGCTTCCACATCGTGGGGACGTGCATCTCGTTCAGACATCATTGAAAGAAAATTGCTAATGATCCTGCCAAACTCATGGCAGCAACTTTCAACAACTTCGGGCGAATGCCGCCCGCACCCGGGGAACTGAACGCGCGCAGAGACACCAGCCACTTAAGTACAGCTGCGGAGGTGAACGATATGTGAGCAAGCCTTGATGACGTCTACTAGGTTATTCCACCACCCGTTGTTATATGGATCGTTGCATTGTCTTAAAACTTGATCTACTGTGGCGGCGAAGAATGAAAATTAACCTTTTCATCTTCTATTGAAGCATTTAGGACTATGCTCCTTAAGGAATATCAACAAAAAGAAAACGTTGACCGGCCAATATAGAAACTTCAGCAGTTTCGAGCCGCTTAAATACAAGCACATATTAGTGCGCTGCCTCACGACGAGGGCTCGGAAGATCTGTTCTGAAGATGCTCTAGAGGACGAAATGAAATCCATACAGAACACGCTACGTGAAAATGGCTATCGGAATTGATTTATACAGCGCGACATGCAGCTCAACATAACATCAAACGTTGATCAAGCATCTGAAAAGATAGCTCTCTTCATTCGCCTTGGTTTCAAATGCGATACCATTGCAGAGCTTATAACAAGAAAACTGGCACCTTCAGCTGCGGAACTGCGGTGTATTTTTGCCACCAAACCGCTTATTCCCGTATGCAATCGGGAGAGACTGACGAAGCTGACCTCCTACATAATCTATCGATTTGAATGCACCTGTGGTGCAACATACATAGGTCGAACAGCTTGCCAGTTGTCACATCGCATTAAGAAACATAGTCCTAAATGGTTGGCGAATGGAGGTACTGCAGTTTTGGCAAGCGGAATTCTCTCCCACCTATTCGAATCACGTCAATGGGTTAACCTTCCGAACGCATTTACTGTGGTTTACCAGATGCCCTTGAACAACTCGAAATGTCTGCGTCCACGAATGCACACCACAGCAGAAGCTATTGGGATCTGATTATTCCTACCTTTGTTATGCTCACAAAAGTTCCATCACTGCCTGCCGTGCCCGGACAGCACTCAACCTATCCGTCACTGACACCGGTGTCGTCAGGTTGATTACGTAAACCTACCCATCTGTGTGTATGTTTGTGTGCATGACAGCGACCAACTGCTGCTGTCTAACCAATGACCTACATCTGAACCAATCACAGTCCATTTACCTACGTATTTTAACCTTATATAATTTGGATAGACCCGTAGATGAATCATCAAAAACAATTGTTTGCCTCATAATATCATATTTATCACACTATTGGGACCTATGGCAAGAACAGCATAGGAATACTGTACTGTGTCCTAGCAATAAACATGAGCGTCAAAAGTCGGGTGTTGTTCACTCACAACACTCCACTCCCCGACCGGCTTCGTACTAGTTCTCAGAATTGTGACTCGAACACTGAAAGTTGGCACTAACAGCCGGGTTTGACCCGTAGTGCTTCTATTTATATTTAACGACTGTAAACGGGTACGATACTAACCGTGTTGTACGATGTTGTGAGCGGATGACATGTAGCAGTTTTGTTGCAGATACGGCCGGAGTGATCAAATTGATTGAGCCTCACTTTGAAGGGAATTGTGGTCCATATTGGAATTGAGTGTCGAAATCCCCTCACATTACGAACGCTTCAAAGTAACCCCCAACTAAACATGAGCGTCCTTTTCCGATCGAGTGCCCAATCGCATAAACCTTGGATGTGTACAACTGCCATCGAAACATGCAGACTGGTAGACAGTTTTGACTCATGATCTGTGGAGGTACACAACGATCAATTAGAATTATGTAGTTCTTGAAGCAAAAGTCACCATAATGTTAGCAAATAACTTGGGAAGATGTGCTCGACCGAGCACGATTTTTAAAATCCAAAATGCATTTATTCTACATTTGCATACAACCTTGAGGCTCAGCACTCCTTCGCGTTTGAATGAACAGACAAAACATCCGCAATATGATGTGGCTACTTAATATACAAAACCATACGAGCCCATGATGTGAGGGCAGCGGAACTGATCCGCAGCCTGAGCGCATGTGTGTAACAGGTCAAGTGCAAATATATGAAGGAGAAAATTTCTAATCCAGTAGACAGAACATTAGAAGTAACGTGGACAAAGGCAAACAACTAGTTGGAATGAACTACCAACGTCTAGTGGGGAGCTCGCGTGGCTCACTTGCCAAGCACCATAATGTTGGTTGTTGTGGACACAGTTCGCCGTTCAGGTTACTAATGGGTGCCTACTGGGACGTTAGCCATCCGCTACTATGCCTAGAAGAGAAGAAAAAACCGGCCGATTCCATACAACTGTTGGTGCATTTCTTTTCTTTAAATCAGATGATAGTAATGCTATTTGTTCAATGTTAACCACTTGCAAACACACCTAGAACTACAACCCTTGAAGAAAGCAGCGTGCAAAGTAGCTTGCAGCATGTCTAGGACTTGCTAAATTTGCTTGTAACAACTGCTACGTCGGTCGAACAAACGAGGAGAAATGTGCATGTGGGAATGCACACGCATTTTCTCTGAAACCTGAGCAAACCGTTTATTAGATTACACATCACGCTATTGAAGGCATACCTTGCATAAACATGAATATAACCCGCCATCACCTACAGGCAACGCAGCTGACCTTCTACCTTATCTGAACGTTTCCTGGGTATCACATCCGTGAGCCTAAGAAAAAATGGCGTAAGCGTGTAATGGTACCGAATTATCACTGGTACGTCTGGCTTAACTCTAGACCGGTTGTGTTAGGCTGATGGCAGCATGTACAATCTAGGGGCGGTGCTGCTAGCCGACCGAACAAGCCATTCGGTCAAGCCTGCCCAAGCAAGAGACACACGTCACAGTAGAGAGAAAAATGCGATGCGGGATGCCCACTGTAGGGATAAGCTGCAAAATACAATCGCAAGTGGCGCACTCCTTCGCACTCATACAATCAGCACCCATCTGCGACCGGCGTATAGAGTACCGCCCCAGGTATGATTTCGGTTTATTATGACATCATCCAGCAAAAACACTCCAATTACGATTAGTGTTACATGAGGCGACAACGAAGCTGAGTGGTGCTTCAGCTAACGTTCAGGCGACCTGACCTCAATATCTGTCGCATACCGTGGGATTGGTTGGTAAGAAAGGCTCTGTGTTGATATTTGCTCCGAGTTTGGCTATTTCATTGCAAGCGTATTCTTACCAGACAAACAGATGTCATCAGTGCAATGTCCAGAGAACCACAAGTGATTTCAATAATTATCAATATCCGACAACACAATGGATCCCCTTTCCCTGCAATAGGACATTTCCCTTAAAGATGTCTTAAAATCCTATCCTAGCCTAACATTCGGTACGCAACCCCGTTCAGAAATATCAGCCCACGCAATAACGCAAGTTCTCGATTCACTTGAGTCGATGGGCGAGAGGGATTTAGCCAAAACACGAAGCATAGTTCGCGTAAGGTCCCCTAAGCCCTTTAATCTGCACTACTATAGGCGCGCTACGCAGTGCAAGTAAAGCAACGGAGAAAATTTCAATAACGTAGTCTGTTTGTCAGTATCTGCTACTTTTCGGAGAAGCAGGTCAAGTGCGAATTTGACTAATATGATTGCTAAGTCATGCAGCGAGAGTAAAGCTTTTGCAGATTTTTCTCGAGCTAGAACAACCCGAATAAGTGGATTCAGCATGATAACGAGGGGTGAGCTTTTAAGCAATAGGCCCGCTCAATGCGTCGGGAGCATATGGCGATAAGTAAATGATGGTTCATGTGAAATGAAGGGTGAATTCCTCCTTCATATAACCTTCCACCTCTTTGTGAGAGTTACAGACATCATGGAGTCGGTTGCTATCCTAGAGTCTAACTTAGGTAAACAAATTATAGGTACTACAAATGGATAGGTAGTACAGCTCAGGCGCTCACAAATGCCGTGAGAGCCGGTGCTGCGAAAGGTTGTGAAGTAGTCGTCAATTCACGTAAAACGGACCTCGCTACATAGGTAAACCCAGAGCTTTCTGGCGAGCATCAGCATGGAAAAAGCCAGGGAAGAAGATAGTCCGCACCTCAATCAATCGTCAGTAAGGAAACTGCGTAGAGTTACTGTGCAGCGTGAAGCTAAAGAGACACCGCCCTTTAGTGAGCTACACCAAACGACACTTGCCTAACGGACTCCGTTGTGTTGTTATAGGACGCCCTAGTCTCCAGTATCGGAGAGAAGAAAGCTATGTTCATTCGGTTCTAATAGTCGCTCGTAGCTAAATTGATTGACGATGTTTGATTCTGGACTACTGCGTTAGAGTGGTAATGGGTAACCCATCAGAAAAAGGAGGTAGGAGTTAATTCGATGCCATCAGATGTCGTTTTCGGTTGGGTAACATCCCCGATGAGGGTACCGGGTAGTATAGCTGTAAATTCCTGTCTCAATGAGGGAACGTGATGGCGATTAGAGCAATACTCCAACCCAACAGCTCAATGCGAACGGAAAGGTACATCAGGAGAGAGGTCAACTGACTACCAAAAATGCAGGACAACGCAGACCATACGAACGTAACAACAGGCCAAACTGAACGGAACTCCTCATCAGCGAGACCAAAGCAAGCCACGGGCCAATAGCCTGCCAGCTATACTTCTGCTGGTTTCTTTGGAAGATTGCAGAGCTTGGAAATGAAAAATGTTATAAGGCACTAACGTGTCGGTAGCAATGAGACCACTTGGCTCAGACGCTAAATAACCCGAGAGAATTAGGTAGCCTAATTCCAAGAGAAGTTAGAGCGGCTCTCTACGCAATAGGGGCCAGATTGACCGGCCAGGTTAGTACAAGTCACTGTCGAAAACACGAAAATCGCCTGGACGTGAATCCATTTGGAAATCGCTAAAGCGAATTCACATTTGTGTCCACCGGTCATAGGAAATTATCACGGCTTTGAGAAATTTCGAGTGACTTCCCCATCCACCGAAAATAGGACAGATGTTCGGAATGGGTGTAAACAGAAATGTGGCCTATGAAATGAGAAATGCACATAGCCAGTAGAAAATCAGGTTATTACAACGGAACCTAATACAAAATAAAACAGGCATGTAGTGTCCGTTCAACCTACCCAACAAAAAAGCGAATAAACAACAAAAGCAGAAGAATATTTGCAAAGGAGGTGGCTGTCACGTGTCCGAATGATGCAGAGTTGCGGCTAGTGAATCCATCAAGGAACATCATTTATAGTACTAGGGTAAGCACGTGTATCCCGCGGTAAGGGGAGGTGTCGCGAACCACAGACGATGGGTAAACAGTGAACGTGAGGGGGAGAGTGGAATGAAAGTTTGCCAGCTTAAAACGTTGTCATGCCTAAAACAAAACGTTGCATCATACGAATAGTGCAAAACCATTCCGTACGATGCACGAGGTGGACTTCAGCTGTGCTACTTCAGCACATGCCCGTTGGATAGGGTGCGTCGATTTGGGGTAACATCCCCATTGGCCATGGTGACCATCTCCACGGCTCCCGACTCAGATGGTTTGCGGGAACGTTTCGCTAAACGCTGTTTTCGCCAATAGGCTTGCACGTAGAAATTTCCGAAAAGGATGAGAAACACTGTCGCATAGAAAATAATGGCGGCAGGGAACACCTTGGGGTAATCACATGGCTCGGATCGGATAAAAATTTGACCTTGGTGTACAATCAGAATCACGAACTGAACCATTTGAGCAATTGTGAGGTAGTTTTTCCACCAGAGGTATTTGTACAACCCAGCGGCGGCCAGTCCATAGTAGGTATACATTATGACGTGGATGAAACTGTTAGCCAGCGGAAACATATATGTGATGCCACCTGAATGGAGAGAAGTGTAGAAATAACAATCAGTAAGTACATAAGCCAAATTTTGAATCAGAATATGATTAAAAACAACCAGGGGCGTGATCGAAAATCGCACCAACGAGTGAACTAAATCGGATTAAAGGCGACTAAATGACGGATTATTGATGTATCTCGGTACGCTCCAATTGGTAAGTCACTCACTAAACGTGTCCTAAAACCGGTGCTCATCGTGTACTTTAAGCGCAATCATACAGAGCCGCTTCGAAACACAGCGAGCTACAGGTGCTTCAGTGCCACATATGTGGAATACGTTGCAAAGGTGATGCGAGTAATGACCGGTTCGGGCTTGAGTTTCGGAATTCACAGGAAGAATATACCTGCTAGTAATGAACAAAATGCTATAAACAAAGTGAAAGGGCAGTTATGCAGTAACTCGTGAAGCAATTTATAGGAAGGCCTGAGGTACCAGCATATAGAATATCAGTTACAAAGAAAGTTAGGCCTAGCTGTGCAGAATTCGTTGGTTGGAAACGGTCAGGGAACTCCGGACTTCTGTACTTGGTCTGGATAATGCTTGGCGGCATCCAGTTCCGGATTTACCTGTAACTGCAGCCTCCATGGGGACAACCCCAGGATCACTGTGCCCACAGAGGGAACATGGGTAGCATACGCTGCACCACCCACAGCTCCATCCACACACCCTATTTCCAGTGCAAACCTGAAGGAATAAGACCAGAAAGCATACGGATTGAACCCACGTTTCATCAACGGAGTCGGCCCACATTCTTTTAACATGCATAGCAGCAGCATTCCTGTCTATCAAGATAGGAAATCATGCTTACCAGACGTACACAAGTTACTGGCTCAGGTGTAGTCCACTCCATACTGGATGGGACCACTCTTCGAGTCTAGCACGGCCACGAGGACCGTGCAGCCCGCCCCCCCCCCCCCGCAACGATTCACAATCTTCTGGAGCCAGTAATTGAGTTGGAGGGTGTTCGACAGATAGGCACCTTGTGAACGCCGGAGATATTAAACAACCAACACATAATTTGACACAGAAGACGCAGTAGAATAAGATAACGGAACATGGCAGATAAAGTGGAATGGTTTTTATCCAGATCTAGTTTAAGTGCAAGTTGGTATAACCCAAGTGCAAAGAAGAAGCATGATGTATGCAACATCAACCTCAGCATAAAGCACGGTTTGAATAATACCAGTGTACTAAATCTTATGACTAGACCATGTGGCGGTGGCGCCCTTCTGGATGTATGGTGGCTGTTCGGATGAGTCTAACTGCGACGAATCTTCTCAACAACGGATACTGTCCCCGTCCATTTAAGCTATTAGTACAGTGAGACGCCTTTAGAGTAGTGCAGACGGAACAAAGCAGTGGGCAGAGAAGCAACTGCTAGACCTACACAGTTCGTCATAGGTAATGTGCCTATCGGGTTGCTAATATACTAGTTAGCTGGTGAAAAATAAGCAGGAAGTAGGTTGCTTGAGTTGAGAGGATCACATGGTACTGGTCGAGCGATATTCTCAGAAAAGGCGTAGTTTATCAACTGGTGAAGTGGACAGTCATGACCATTATCGACATCGAGTAATTGCGATTATGTAAGCTATAAATATCAAAACAGGAAACTTCATTGAACAACGGGTACAACCGGTTAGGTCACCCAAACGAAGGGAAATCTAACTACTCAACTATACAAATAAGGCGTGCCAAAGGTGCAGGAGGTGTGGGCGACATACGGAGTAGTAGCATATAGTCTCACGTGAATCGCTGGAAATGGAAGAACTTAGTGCACAAAGTAACACTTGCGACGCTACATAGAGAGCCGAAAGATCGTCCAAGATACCTTGCAAAAAGTGAGTTGCTGACTATTAGGGGTTAGTTTTCGTGGAAACGAACAAAATTGCGCCATAATCTCGCATAACGGATTCACATCAATCAACCACGAACTTACCATCATTACACACGTTAGCTAGAGGTATAAAACCCCTCAGCTACTGTGCCGCAATACATAGATAAAAAAGAAAATAAATATAACAGTTGCATGCTAGCTGAGCTACCAGCAACGGATGGACATCGTTTTGGTCAGCTACCAGCCGGCTACTAGGCAACGAATAGACCGTAACGGCGCTTCGCTGCCGCGCGACCACTGGTTGCACGCGGGCAGGGTACACCCCGAGAACGCCCGCGCCTACGCGGATTCGAAACGGAGACCTTATGGTTGCAAACCAGGTGCGCAGATCACCCGTCCACCGGCCGACGCAGCAAGAAAAATATGATGTAAAATTCTATTACGGTACGAAATGAGATAGCGGTTAAAGGGGGAGGCTAAAAGGGATGGGAAGGGACAAAAAAACTCACAGCAGGAACGCCACTGAGATTGACGTCTTGTCAAGAAGAACATGATGAATTACTCCGGAAACAACCGAGCAAAACAGGAAACATGAAACCGAAAGGTGCATGGGAACTGTTGGAACTATGGATAGCTATTTATTTCTCCTTTTATGGATATACATCTGAAATGAACTCCAATGGGGTCACCCATATAAGGGCTCATTGCTGTGGCCGTAGTAAGAAATTAGGACCCATTACCATACCACTGATCCATCCAACGCCTTGAAACACTGGTAGCCGGGTTCATTGTTCCTCAGTTGATTGGTTCGCCGGGCTTGGTTAAATGTCTGCTTACGTTAAGCCACCACATGGGGTGGCATCGTCAGTGCGGTTATGTGCGTAGGGTAATCTTGTCTTTTGAATCGCCCTAACGTGATCGACGGTCAGGTGACTTTGAAATGACACCTTCGACTTGCGTCCCGTGGTCTTTGCCCATTTTCCCCGGCGGCCGAAGCGGTCGCTCGATCTGTCAGTTGCATGTCTCCTTTCGAACTTTACCTTTCAATTCGCAGGCGAACTTTCTCAGTTGTTAGTACAGGGAGTCGATGTCAATGTGCATGTTGATCGAATTATTGGAGAACCATGCACCGAGGAATTCCCTCCCTTTTGGTGTCCCTTTTTTAGTCGGAATCTGTTTTGTTCCAGTCGTAGCTATGTCTCTACTCTTCAAAATGCGCTGAGAAAAGTGAAGATGTATAATGTCTTTTGCAGGCCAAATAATGTTCTTGCCTCCTAGTCGATAAGCTGCTTCATGTTTGTCCCATATAAGACTTTAGGCAATTACTGCAATTTATTCTATACATTGACGACAAAGTTGTCAAAATAAAACGAAATTAACTACAACGTACGCGCGATTCAATCAACAACACATACGATGGCGTCAACTTCCCACAACAATGAATTGCCATCCATGGATGTTTTGGTACACAGGGATACCGACAGAGCAATTCAAACTTTCGTACATCGGGAGAAAACACATACGGGACAAATTATGTAGTACACAGTAACCACCCGATGGACCACAAACTACAAACTCTATTCAAGAGAACGGAACCCCACTGTAGCACAACAGAATTGTGAGAGAAGGATGGAGAGTCATCTGTACCGCGTGTTACAATGGATATCCACGAAACGTTATGAGAAGAAGCCTGAAGAGGAGAAAGCCTCAGCAGCGGGCAGAACAGACAAATAGGTCTTCAAGTGTGTTAACCCACTATCCACCAAGTCCCCGAGTGGACAGTGAAGTAAAGCTTGACAGAACACCGTTAGTATCACTGAGAGATCCTCCGCGTACTAAAACCTTTACCATTGCGGCTCATACACTGAGCAGCACTACACCTACTAAATCGTCTAATAAAATGAAACAACCCCAGGAACTAAATCTCACTAAGATTACAGACGAAACCAACCCTATCTCGGCTGTTCCATCTTCGAGTAACGTGTGCATAAAAGATGCTGTGTGTACGACACCTGTATCCCCTACAGTGCAGAACCATAGCGCGAAATTTCCCAATTAAGGCTGTGAGAAACAAGCAAACATCCAACAGTCAAGTTACATATAAAGGCATCACCACCAATCAAAGAGATCACTATAAATCATTGAATGGCTCTCTGTCAACACCACATAACATTCAACGCCCAACATATCTGCCACAACATATTCCAGAGCGTCGGCATGACTCGTTAAATCATTCCTGAAGTGAACGAGTTAATGAGTTAACTAGTGACACTAAATCTGGCTGTGGGATCAATGGTAGAAACTCGGCTGAACACTATCACATCCCAAAGCTGTCTCCGAACCCAAATTGGCAGCACATTAACATAAATGGAACTGCAACCAGTGACCGAAATTCGAATTCCTGGGGCATCCCTCAGCTACTCCCACAACAACTATTCCATGTCCCGCCGGCATTCCCTGTCATGGAAATCCCTCACAAGCTTTTTAAGGACACCATACACCCCAACATAATCCTCCACCACTGGGATTTCCACTACTAGGTCCATGAATCAACAGATGATCTCTGTAGTAGAACATCTTCTCCATGGAAGTGAATACAATCTAGAGATCTCCAAAGCACGAATGCCTCACTGTGGCACATCACCAATATTCATGCTAGCAATCAGTCTCTCTTAACCCTCCCTACGACACCTCTTTCCGTATACTCGCTAGATGCAGCTGGTGTAAATATTCATTCACTACTATCTATATTGCATCTTCTTACAATTTTCGTCTGCCTTAAAACTCGCCAGCTTATTTTCATTACTGTAACATGGTGCAACTCAGATATAAGTGAACCTCAGTTTCAAGTTATTGACTACCATCTGTTCCGAAAAACTCGTCTGAGAAAACGAGGAGGTGGATGCGCTATCTACATTCGAAATGATATCACAGTGATGGCTGTTAATCTTCTGACCCTCAATGACTTAGAAGATTCGTTGTGGCTAGCAATCTCTTCCAGTGACCTACTATTGGGTGGCTTCTATAGATCTCCTGACGCTACCAATCACCATACTGAACAACTAGTTTATGCTATCAGCGCTGCCTCAAATATCTCCAACAAACATAAGTTTGTATGTGGTGATTTCAGCTTACCGCATATTGATTGGACATCGCCCACAATTAAAGTGTCAAGGAGTCTTATGAGAATAATTCATAGCATTCAGCTCAATGGTTGGACTTAACAGGTTAATCAACCTACAAGAGCCAACACATTATATCTGATATTTACCACAGGCATTCCGTCAATGCTCGTCACTATTGACAGCTCACTAATGGGTTGCGACCACAATACTGTGCTGTGCAGCATAAATATTAAAATAGCAAACAAATTATGAGTGACTGACAAGCCTACTCATTGCATCCATCTCATTAACTGGATCATATTTGACAACCTCCTCAGTACCTGAGACGGGAGAAATTCTTCTTAACATAAGATCCAACCTTAGCCACAAACAAATTTATAAACAACCTGCACCCACACTGTGGAACAACTCCCATAACAGTGGTAGTCAACGCAAACCATGCTTCAGAATTGTCACCAAAGTGAAGAAACTTAAGTCCCAATATCGCAAAAGCATTGACTTTACATTTCTGCAAATTCGTGAGACTCTACTGAAACCAAAACATCAGGCACTGCAAGTGAAGATCACCGGAGAAAACAGAGCGCTAAAATATCCTAAAGATACCAACGTTGGTGAAACTTCTCAACAGAGGGAATCCAAAGCAAAAGCATCAAATCCAAAGTCTGACATCAGAAGATACCTCAACAACTGATGACGCTAGCCAAATGTGTGAAGCATTAAACTCTTACTTTGCAGCCTCATTCAATACAGATATAAGTATGTCCTATGCTCTACGAAAACGGAAGACAGATGAAGAGCTCTCGAGCATTCCCGTGAGCCTGAGTGATGATCTAAGGAGTATGGTTGGCGGCATACGGTTTCGGATTTGCCTGTCACTGTGGCCAGGTTCAGGACGCCCGCGCCTACAGAGGGACCATGGATGGCTTGCGCTGCACAACCCACAGCTCAATCCACACACCGCATATCCAGTGTAAACCCGAAGGAATAAGACCGAGAGCCACGTTTCACAAACGGAGTCGACCCACACTTCTTCACAGTCAAACACAGTCACGCTGTATTTGGGAAACAACCGCACACAAGGCGGTGCCCGACCGTAGTCCGCTCCACACTGAGTGCATGGAACCAATCTTCGAGCATACCACGACCACAAGGACCGTGCACCTCGTCACCTCCAGCAACGACCAACAGTCTCCTGGAGCCAGTATGGACGCGGTAATGGGTAATAGACAGGTAGGCACCTTGTCAACATGCACACCAAGCGCAGCCACACCGGAGATATCAAACAACAGCCACTCACTTGAATTGACTTTATCAAATAAAATATAGCTGTTAAAGCATACGGCTATGTCGACATGACTTCGTTAAATTAGCATATGAAGTAAGTTGGTTAGGAACAAGTCCGCGATAAGTACAAAATGTCCACTAGTTATTCAAAAAATGCCAGCAAACCGATAAAATTAACGAAAATAACCACAGTTAGCGTAAGCAACGTGAGCAAGTTAATAGAAAATTATTCAGGTAGGCAGAACAAAGCAAATAAGGTGGAATGAAGTTTATCCAGCTCCAAAGGACGTAGTATAAGTGTAAGTGTAATTTCGTTTGGCCCAACTGCGGTGAAGGAGCATCATGAATGTGACACCAGCCTCAGCATGGGGCACCCAAAGGAGTATACTATCCATGAAACCGCCATTTCAGCCAGGACTCGATGGTATTCCTCCAGTTGTCATCAAGTATGGAGGCAAAAACATTCCTCTGCTGATGTCAAACGTTTTCACATTATCCTTAAACAGTGGATATTTCCCTCCACAGTGGAAACAATCGATATAGCACCAGAGCACAAAGGTGGCGCCTAAGCTGCAATGACGAATTATCGCTCTAATAATCATAGTGCGGCAGCCTCAAAGGCACTGGTGCAAATTGTCAAGAATGGCCTTATTCAATTCATAGCAAGATTAGACCTGATAAACAAAGCATAACACGGCTTTTTCACGAAGCGATCCTGTGTAACATGTCAAATACAATACTTCGACCACGTAAAATCGGTTGCTGATAGTGGCATGGCAGTTAGTGTCATTCTACTGAGCATGCACAAGGCCTTCGATGGTGTGCCACATGAAGGTTTGCAGTCTGTCCTGCACTCGTACGGCATCAGCAACCCATTGCTGAGCTGGTTTATATCCTAACTAGAAGATCGGACACAGAGCGTTAAATTAGGCCAGAAACTCTCCTCCTAGAGAGAAGTTACAAGCGGAGTTGTCCAAAGCAGTGTCCTCGGACACGTACTCTTCCTAATGTATATAAATACCATATGTGATTCCACCAAATATGGACGATCGTAACGCTTTGCGGACGATATTAAACTCGTCTACTCATTTCCACCCGCTCGTCTTGAGTCGGCGCTTAATAATATAATTGAAGGCTTATCTGCGCTGGACTTGGAGTAAAAATTGGTCCATGAAATTATCCGCTGAAAAATCACAGGTGCTTGGGTATGGATGCGGCATACCTGATGGTGTCATCACCTTAGCAGGTACAAACATCCGGAACTCATGTTCAGTTAGAGACTTTGTTGTTATATATTCCGAATCACTGAAAATTTCCGAGCACATCTCATATCAGATAGCAAAGGAAAGGCAACTGAGTGTTTGCATCACTAAATCCGTTGTTCTAAGTGTAGCGAGAATGGAAATGCCTAAGATTAGCGTGAGACCAATGCTGGAGTACTGCAAAATTATCCATAGACATCTGCATGGAACGGTTCGAATAGCTTTCGAAAACATTCAGTGTTCTTTCACGAAACTTCTTATTCGTCGGTCCAGCAGGCTGAACTATAAAGGCCCTTGTCACCCCCTTAAACTAGACCCTCTATGGCTGCGCCGTCTGAGAAATAATCTAGATCCCTTTTACAACATTATAGATTGCTAGGTGTACACGACCGGAATAGATCTTATAATTGCAAAATCCCTCGGCCTATCCCACAATAAACAGGGGTTACACACAACCCGCAAAAAGGGAAAATTAAAGATTCGCTCCAACTTCTTCCTGATAAGCTATACTCACGTATGGAAAAAGATACCATTGAAAGTACGGGCAAGTAAGAACCTAACCAAATTTAAAGTGAGGAACATAATAAAAACATCCGGTCTACTAGTATCTACAGAATTGTCAATTTCAACAGGACCAAAGAATATCTGACCAATAATGCAAGCTCACCACACTGCAGAATACCTTTATGCTCGAAAATGCCCCCCGGGTGTCCCATTTGTTTGCACAGACGCACAAAATCATATCTCTTGCATTATCATTTCTTAGTGTATTGTAAATACTCCAATGTCCTCTGGCATCCGGAAAATTTGTATCAACAATCTCGCATAGAAAGGAGAAGACAAAACAACATTTTGGAAAATACTTGGAACCGATCGAGAACGCATGATTTCAGAATGGTTTGAAAACAACCGGTTGGTATAGTTTGTGCGCAACGTTTCGCTTTAGACACAAAAGCTTCCTCAGGCCGAGTGAACCAGTCGAGAATTGGTATACCACTTATAGTAAACTGGGATGAAAATCGCGATGAATGGGATGTAAGCAGAAGGTAAATCGCGTTACAGTTCAACGCATCAGTCCAAATAGTGCATCGAACTGTCACAAATGATCCGCGTTACAAGGTCATACACATAAGCCCTGTTAACGATGGGTGCAAGGATGATGTAATGTTCATTCTCTGCCCTGGATCCGTCCGCCGGCGCTCCTCAGACAGCTCGCCACAAGCTCGAAGGCTCTACCCCGTCCATTCTGTTCACGCAGCTGTTCACTCCGTTAATCTCAACCGCCTCAGCAGTCAGTCTCAGGGCAGTTTATCGCGACCTCTTTCTAACGATTTTGATGTTATCCAAGTCGATCTCATGCCCTGTATCTATCGCGTGTATCGCTACGGCCGAACCCCTCAGTAGAGCCAAATATTCAATCTCCTTTTTTTGGTGCTCCTGTTATGCGTCTCTTGTGTTCTGTCATCCTTGTGTGTAACTCTCTCGCGGTTTGCCCGATGTACACGTGTGCGCAGTCTTTGCAACTAATTTTGTAGATGCAATTGGTTGTCCTATCTGCGGGAAGTGGGTCTTTCAAGTGCACTAGTGTAGAGAAGAGCGTTTGGCCTGTTTGGAAAATTACCCTTATGTTTTCTTTACTTAAGATCCTCCGGATGGCCTCCGAAATTCCACCTATAACGTTTACCTACCGCCCCAATCCACTCTGTAATACATGAAAGACTTTAAAACGAGGGCGCTGACTGACTCATGTAGCTCACCGAAAATTTGGTGGCGCTTTGTACATGACATCTTTGTTATCATAAAACGGGATAAGAAAGACGAGTTTCTAAACAGCTTGCGCATTCTTGTGGAGACTATAATTTTCACTAGAAAATTGGAATCCTGGAGTGGGACATTGCCATTGCTTGAATGCTAAGTTCCCAGAAATGGGCATAGTCTAAAAACAACTATATATCGTAAGCCGACGGACACATAGTGTACTCCACTATAGTTCAGGTCACCGAAAGCATGTTTATACTAGAATCGCCTTATCTCTGTTTCAAAGAGCCCAGACCTTGTGCACATAGGAAGAAGATAGGAAGGCCGCCCGGAAAGAAGCAATGAACCAATTGCTTGGTTAGTGAAACGCCAGATGGAGCAGATCTGATATCCTCACCCACGGAGTACTACGGAGTGGATTGAGACGGTAGGTATTTCTTATAAAGATGGCACTTCGGATGCCATCCGGAAGGTCTTATATAAAGGAAATTATTTATTATTATGATACACGTTAGCTAGCTAGGAAACACTTCAGGTAGTGTGCCGCAATACTTAAAAGAAAAAAGAGAATAAAGTGAAAAGGTGCAATCCAGCTGAGCTACCTGTAACGGATGGGCATCACTCCGGTAGCTACCTATCGGCTACTGTGCAGCAGAACAAAACGTAACTTGCTATTCTAAATTATAAAAGGCTAAATAGTGAGATCTTGCTTGGAGTGGTAGGCTAAGAGTGATTGGGTGGGACAAAGAAACTCACAGCACGAACTCCACTGAGGTCGGATCCTAGTCATATCAGCAAGTGTATCCAGCCAATCGTGTTCATCATTTTCGGAGTCAAATCAGGGAGCCGATACACCCCAACTGAGGCCAGCTTTGAAGTGAGGGCTTTCATTCCTCTCGATCAAGTCATCGCTTGGCCACCTCTCCTCCTCTTTCAACCACACCCCTGGCGCGCAAACAACGCACGTCGCGAGAGTCGGTGGGCTTTCATGAGTAACATTTGGCCGAACCATCGGAGCCTGGTGCGTGAAATAACGGTGTTGAGCGGTTCATTTCATTTTCCTATGCCGTAAACAAGGTGTCGAACACGTTCGTTGCTCACGTGGTGTTCCCACCAAATGTGAGCTAAACTGCGAAGGCACCGGTGGTCGAACGTAACTAGCCTCTTTATATCCGCTGATATAAGGGGCCAGGTTTCACAACCGCACAGTAGGGTCGAACGTACCGCTGCATTGTACACTCAACCATTTAGGGCGAGAGTGCTGTAGCACCGGCGCCATAAGTAGCGAACGTTAGCAAAAGCGCTTCGAGCTTTTGCTTAAATAAAGAAAACATAAGGGTAATTTTCCAAACAGGCCAAACGCTCTTCTCTACACTAGTGCACTTGAAAGACCCACTTCCCGCAGATAGGACAACCAATTGCATCTACAAAATTAGTTGCAAAGACTGCGCACACGTGTACATCGGGCAAACCGCGAGAGAGTTACACACAAGGATGACAGAACACAAGAGACGCATAACAGGAGCACCAAAAAAAGGAGATTGAATATTTGGCTCTACTGAGGGGTTCGGCCGTAGCGATACACGCGATAGATACAGGGCATGAGATCGACTTGGATAACATCAAAATCGTTAGAAAGAGGTCGCGATAAACTGCCCTGAGACTGACTGCTGAGGCGGTTGAGATTAACGGAGTGAACAGCTGCGTGAACAGAATGGACGGGGTAGAGCCTTCGAGCTTGTGGCGAGCTGTCTGAGGAGCGCCGGCGGACGGATCCAGGGCAGAGAATGAACATCACATCATCCCCGCACCCATCGTTAACAGGGCTTACGTGTATGACCTTGCAACGCGGACCACTTGTGACCGCTCCATGCACTAGTTGGAGTGATGCGTTGACCTGTAACGCAATTGACCTTCTGCTTACATCCCATTCATCGCGATTTTCATCCCAGTTTACTATAAGTGGTATACCAATTCTCGACTGGTTCACTCGGCCTGAGGAAGCTTTTGTGTCAAAAGCGAAATGTTGCGCACAAACTATACCGAACGATTGTTTACCAACATTTCTGAGAAGGCAACTTATTAATAACTCTGACTTATTCTAAATTTCTGCAAGATTTCATCACCCCCAATCATATGGCACCCCACAATGTCTCGAGAAATGCGATTTGGCTACTTATTTCGTTGATATTTCTACCTCCTAATCTAACTATTTCATATTATTCGCCTGATATTCTGTTGGTCACGTGTGAGCCGATCTGTGATGGTTTGAAACTTCTAAGCAACATGTATACCCACACAAAAAGATTCACTTGAATATAAAATGTGTGCTACATTTAAATATACAGTCCAATCTGAACTGCTGAACTCAGACTTAATGGCATATGACGCCAACCGGTAATGCTGGTCATCATGCAAGCAAAAATCGATGAATGATGAAAGGGCTGATTGGTTTGAGTAATTAGCTCACCAGAAAAATTCAATTGCCCAAATGAATAAAATCGGTAGTGGCCAGCGTTTTTTTAAACTACTCCGATACATGACCAGATGGAGTGTGGAGGTGCGGGTGAAACTTCTCGAGGGACTAGCCCGCATGGAAGCAGGTCCCTGGGAGACTGTTCCACGTATGAGCGTATTACTTCACGCTCTTTTTTCTATCATACTACATCCTGCACTGAATCGGTTGTGCTCCTGGTTGCCAGTTACTCCATCTCTACCGTTCTACTGTCTTAACGATATTTCCCATCAAACCGTCGCCATCATGGCAACACCAAGCTGCACCTAAAACAACCAAATGAGAATGTTCGCGAACTGGTAGCATACGGCGACAAAAGTCCCAAATGGAAATATACGCAAAAACATCCCAATTGTAACCCAATAAAAATCCAAACAATTGACGGCCTCGCATGCCTAAGCATGTTGCAATGTAAATATAATCCGTCCCTTTGTGGGCTCGGTTTCTCAGTACCATGACAAAAACTACCTTAAGTCTATTATTAGTAGTATTATTATAAAAGGGTGCCCCATGCTGAGGCTGATGTTGCATTCTTGATGCTTCTTCACCGCAGTTGGGCTAAACCAACTTACACTTAAACTAGGTCTTTTTAAGCTGGATAAATTTCATTCCACTTTATTTGGTCTGTTCTGTCTACCTGAATAATGTTCTATTAACTGGCCACGTTGCTTAGGCTAATTGCGGTTATCTTGGGTAATTTTGTTGCGTTGGTAGCATTTTTAAGTAAGTTGTGGACATTTCTTACTTATCGCGGATTTGTTGCTAACCAACTTACTTCATATGCTAATTTAGCGAAGAGTTATACCACCGTATCTGTATGCATTATTGGATTTATTTTATTTCAGCTTGTCGTTTAAAGTGAATGGCTGTTGCTTGATATCCCCGGTGTGGCTGCGCTTGATGCGCATGTTGACAAGGTGCCTACCTGTCTATTACCCACTACCTCGTTCATACTGGCTCCAGGAGACAGTTGGTCGTTGCTAGAGGGGACGGGGTGCACGGTCCTTGTGGCCGTGTTAGGCTCAAAGAGCGGTTCCATGCACTCAGTGTGGAGCGGCCTATAGTCTAGCCACCGCCTTGTGTGCGCTTGATTCTCCAAATACAGCGTGCTTGTGTTTGACTGTGAAGAAGTGTGGGCCGGCTCCGTTGTTGAAACGTGTCTCCCATCCACATGCCTCCCGGTCTTATTCCTTCGGGTTTACACTGGATATGGGGTGTGTGGTTAAAGATGTGTGTGGTGCAGCGCAAGCCACCCATGGTCCCTCTGTAGGCGCAGGCGTCCTGTGGCTTGCCACAGTGACAGGCAAATCCGAAACCGGATGCCGCCAACCATATTATAAAAGGGTAGTGCTTCCATATATCAGGACGGTCTCCGAACTAGCAGCACGATTACTTTGGCCACAAAGACTCACTGTGGCACAAGCCAAATGCTACCCTGAGAGGGTTGATCTCAAGATCGGACGAAATCAAACAAGTCAGTCAAAACCCGCGTAATCTAACAGATAAACTGCAGCGAATGCGATAGGCACTACATCGGATAAACAGGAAGAAAGCTTTTCACAAGGACCACAGAGTAAAAGGCTATAACAAGACATGATCATTGGTTACGATAAACGAGGATGAAGCTGATCATCATTTTGACCTAGAAAACGGGGATTCTGACACATGGAAATACGAAGCAGGGAATTCGTAGAACCATGACACACCGAGAACAATGCGATCAAGCAGCACGTTAAATTGGACGCCCTCTTCGCAAATCTACCAGGAAAGGAACACTACTAGAGTCGGGTTAACGGAAAATGGTACGACATCAACAGCTCGGGCAGCATTTTCAGCTGTGGAGACAAACGGGCCGCAGTCACGAGGCACTGGCCGAAGAAGCCATTTCTAAAGGTCACATGCCCAAGCCACAGTTGAGGATGATGAATAAAAACGCCCGCGCGTGACTACCCGGTTCAGACCTAATCAGCTACGCCATACACTAGCGCACTAATGATATCTCCACGACTGGTGGCGAAACGTTTGCAACAAAATTGCCAAGCTCAGTGAACAGTTCCTGTAACGAAAGCAAGTATCATACATACGCAATTTCTTGTGATAATTTATTGAATTGCGAAGGTGTGAATCACAGCATTATTAATACTTAGACAAACACAAACGCCCATACACGCGTCACTCATGTAAGTTTCCTGAAAAGGAGTCGTGGCATTACGGGAATAATATGTTGCGACATTACCATAAATGCAATGCATTTTTAGATGCATTCGGGTTTTCAGTCCGTCGACGTTACGTATTTAGAACAAGTTCGGTGAGAATGAAGCCAGAATAGAGAATGATGAGCGAGTTGGATACTGTTGCTTAAAATAGGGCATGATAACAAACTTATGAGCTCACAATGAATAAACCGTAATTAGACCAAAGTCGAGAACAGAAAGTAAACAGAAAACGACGCCGATGAGGGTTCAACACGTAGTACAATTTCGAGGACGAGGTGGAAGTGTTAGGGCTTTATTTAGTGGTCGATCGCCTTAGTAAAAACGTTAGGAACTAGGCGCATGGAAGCAATGTTCCAGTAGGAGCGATAAACTCTTATCAGTAAACTTACTAGTGTTCGTTGAGGGGAGCAAGCCCTGAGACGCATATTACAGCCAAACAGCCGCTAGAGCCATGTATGATTACAAGATGGAATTGAAAGAAAGAAATACTATCAAAGGGATCTCCAGACGAGCAGAATGGGTGAATTTATCCGGTACAACATACATGCACGAAAGACAACTGATGCAACTGAAAGCTGATTAATGACTATCCTGGTGAAAGAATATAAAAACCGTGAAGGGGAAATGGAGTGCACAACCAAGGCCAACGGGCCTCGGTAGGCTATTATACTGAATCGTAAATCAAGAAGATTTAGCACCAGTTTTTTCCAAGATCAACCAACAAACCGACAATAAAAATTTTAACCTAAAGTCTCGAGAATCGTGACTAGCAATATCAGCAGAAGAACATAACGTGCTGGCTTACGGGTCGGTTCGAAAACCCAAGTTCCCGGTTCGGTTATCTACTCTGGTTATCATTGTCCGAAAACCCGGACAAAGTGGAATCGGCACTGAGATACGGTGTAGGGAGTGTGTAAAGTGTGAGCTAACAGTGAAAAACGGGTTCCAGGCATAGACTCACCGGGAGCATAGCGGACCCCCCACCAGATCGATGGTGGCATGGACGCATGGTGAAATACATGCAAGAAAGTCACTTGGTCAACTTTCCCACGCCATAAGAAAAATACTGTATCAAACATCTCGATGAATTTGGAGAAGTAGAAATGATATCCGATATGGAGTAGGAGGTCACTCGCACGATCGTTTGGATCTGGCTGCTCGGCGCAACCAAGACCGTAATGCAGTCTCCGAACCGCCACAATTGTACCGAGAGCCATGTACGCGGAATATAACACCATGCTGAGATTGTAAACAACCATTAGAATCTTTACAAAGCCCCATCCATTTGATTTGCAGAGTTGATGTGTTGTCACTGCACCCTTTTCTAAGCCTCCTGCCCGAGAGGCCTTGTGTCGCTTCTTTAGCTCGATGCGCCACGCATATACGCCAACCACGTAAGCCAGAGAAATAAGGGCAGTTGGTGACCAAGACTTCATCAGTGGATAGGCATTTGTGCGCGGATCTGGCTGTGGTGGGAGGACGTAACCAGAAAAGCGCTCCAAAAAGTTGGCCATCAGAAATGCGAAGTGGACGGAGTACAACTTGGCAAGCGTAGCACTGGCTCGGCAGCGCTCCCTAAGGTCATAAGTATACCACTAAGATTTGATTGGTTTGGTCTCATGGTCATCATTGCGCAGAGATCGAAGTTGACAGGTCATTGGTTGCTTAGTTGGGGCTGTCGCATCAAGGCGAAAACCAATGAAAGCGCAGAAATGTGTCTGTTCAGTACGCCATTGCCTCAGTGCACTCGCTGAACATGTGCTCTGAGTAGCACAATGACGGCTACGCCAGCTAGGTAACGTCTGGACATTATCTGAAAGTGTGGTATGCGTCCTGCACCTAACCAATGCATGATGAAACTGGTTTGGACCATGGCAGGTCATTGAGCTTGAAAACCGGTGGACGACGGCCAAAACTCGGCGGTACTGCCTACACTACGAAGCTGGTCAGCGCTAACAAAACATGTCAGCTAATGCTGGCTGAGCGCTACATCGGCGTCTTTTTTTAGTCCTTATCGGCCCCATCTAGTTACAGCTTGGGTACAACTTTCCGCTGTCAAAAGTCCATCTTACCGATTGTTCTGGATGTTCTAAGGTGATGTTACTCTATGGGGTTCGGAATTCGCTCATCCTCAAAGAGAATGACATTAGCAGTATGTCGGTACGCAGTAGCGACGCTTCGCTGCCGCGCAACCACCACGAGTCGCATGTGGGCTAAGGATACTGCGAAGATCGCCCGGTCCTCACGCAAGCTCGAATCTGCTCCCTCGGATTAGGAAGCACGCTTGCAATTCTTGAAGACTACAGATCAGCCCATCCTCAAAGACCCACGGTCAAGCGTGGGCAGCCAGGCTTTATTCACTTGCTAAACTATTTGTATCGTACCCATCACCCTGGCTTTTATGAGGGAACCGCCGGTTTCACTGATTTTACGAGTACATACTTCGAAACATGTACTATTTTCGCTGGATTCCGTGAATTAGAAATATGGGAACGCTGAGAACAGTCAGCAAAAAGTATAGTCATTAACAAAAGAGAAATTGAGAAATCCCGCTTTAAAAACCGTGAAAATGGCCCGGATTTCTAAGACACGGATCCGGATAGCCGATTTTCAGTCACTGTTCAGTCTGCGTTAAATTAGATAGTATACTGGCAACCAACGGCAGTACTATTTACCCTTCCAGTTCGATAACGTGGATTTTTTGTAATAACCGAAACAGGTCACCATCGTATCGACTGGATAAAGTAGTATGCCGCTGAGCGATCATCCTTCGATAAGCTATGAGAAGATGGAGTCGGAGCATTCTCGTACACCGACGTAATTAGACCGCGAGAACTGCTGGAAACAATGTACATGGATCTCACATTGAAGGTCAGCAGTGTGTAGGGGCAGTAGCAAGCAGCAGGGTAGCAAGCAGTGCAATCCAACTGAAGGTAAAGAGAATCAACTTAAACTGTCAAGAAGATTAAAATTTGGTAAGATCATCAGCTCCATAACATATCAGTGACCACCCAAGGGTGTCAGCCGTATCATAACTAGCAGAAATGATCTGACGCCAATGAAATCAACAATTGAGTCAGACGGAAAGATTAGGCGTGGTTTAGACATCAGTTACGAGATCTTCGAAAGTATCTTATGCGAGTCATTGTGGTGAAGCTTGGATGGCAGCACTGTTAATGCGAATGCACAATTTATCATTCTTGATGTTTGTTAGCTCGCCTATTGCAGACGGTTTGTTAGCGGTGGTAGCTGTAGCAGCTGTAGCAATAGCCTTGTTAACAGATGTGCTTCACACAAGTCCTTGTGACGTAATATCTGCCCTCCGATTGCTCAGTTTGGTGAGCTAACCGATATCTCAACACCCAACCCGAGCTACCAATATTTCACCGTATTGCAATTTATACTTTCTTCGAATTCCGACGTACTGCCCTGAGCCGACCGGCCCCATCACAATATACGTGTACGAACGGGTGCAGACTGCTAATAGGGTTAGAATGCTGTGATTAAAATGTCGGCGAAAACGACTTCAATTTGGCTAAGGAAAAAGTAGGGGCTTGTGAAATCACCAAAGCCAATGCACCTTGACTATGGGGCGAACAATGTTGTCTATTAATTACACTGTGTAACTTCATTTTCATAACATAAATGAGATAGGGTCTTTGTGATAGTGCCAGGCGAGCTGCTTATCAAATATTTCTACTACCTCGGTTTTCGTTTAATTTCAGTTTTTCATTTAAACTAAGCAGTGCGTTCCATGCATCAAATGTTCGGCTGTGATTGCTCCATTGCCCCCTGTTGGCCATGGTATCCACCTGATACTGAATGTAGATTGAGAGCTGTGTTTCTTTAATTGAAAGCTTGATAATGGCTGAAAAACGCTGCTATTTCAATGACCGAAATCATGTTTGTTATGTCTGTGGACAGTTTGCTGCAAAGTCACGGTGCAGACGCATTTCTTTACTACTGAAGTTTGCCTACCACACATATTTCGGGACGAAACTGGGAGATCAGGGTAAGAGATGGGCGCTGCATGTTGTTTGTGTGTTGTGCAATTATCATCGGACTCAGTGGCTCAAGGGAAAAAGCAAGATGCCCTTTGCAATCTTCATGGTGTGGATGGAACCGAAAGATCACACGACAGACTGCTACTTGTGCCTAACCAGTGTCATCGGAATTTCTAATCGAAACCAGGAAAAAATTCATTACCCCGATCTTCCATTAGCTATTCGATGCCTTCCTCATGATTACACCTTGCCCATTCCAATGCTTCCAGTGAACATGTCACTGATGATGAGAAGTGATTACGCATCGTCAACTTCTCCTGATTCTGACATCTGTGAAAACTTTGAAACTGATATTGTCAACCCACCTTTTATTGAACAACCAGAGCTGAACGGCTTGGTACGTGATCTGGCCTTGCCGACAAGGCCCAGTTGCTGGCATCTCAGCTACAACAGTGACATTTACTTGCTTCCAATACTAAGGTTGGTGTATCCAGAAAGCTGCGTTAAATCGTCCGGTTTCTATGACACGAGAGAAACCTTTTGTTACTATTCCGACGTGGAAGGCCTGATGAAGGAGGTTGGCGTGAGGCATATCAGTGATGAATGGCGTTTGTTCACTGACCCGTCCAACAGTAGTCTTAAGGCCATACTGCTTCACCATGTAAATTTGTACCTAATTGTGCTTCTGTTGCATGCCACCAATATGAAGGACTTATGCATGTATGCAACAGACACCCGCCGCACTGAACTACCATAGGTACTGTTGGGACATCGGTGCTGGTTTTAATCTTTGGACTCCTAATGGGTATGCAAGGGGCTTCACAAAACCCTGCTGTTTCTTTGCTTATGGGACGGTAGAGCAACACAACAGCTCTAAACAACCGAAAAGTGCCCGTAGAGAACGTAGTATACTGCAGGGAAAATGAGCGTAGAGCATCCACCTCTTGTGCAACCGGGTCCTATCTATCTACCACTCCAGCACATCAAGCTTGGTTTGATTAAAAACTTTGTCAAAGCACTCAATCGAGATGGTTTTGAGCTCCAGTACCTGAAACTAGTGTTTCCGAAGTTCAGTAATGAGACGCTCAAAGAAAGTATACTAATTGGGCATGATACTCGCCAGATAATGGTAGATAATGTTTTTGAATGCCAGTTGAATTCATTTGAGTTAGGATCGTGGTGAGCATTCAAAGCAGTATGTATAGGATTTTTGGGCGGAACAAAGGCAGAGCACTAAAAAGGCGTCAAAAAAAGCTCATTACGACTGTCGGGCTATTGGTGCTCGAATGTCTAACAAGACGTACTTTTTGCATAAGCACCTGGACCTTTTTCTGAAAACTTGGGAGCTGTTAGCGATGAGCATAGTGAACGCTTTCACCAAGACATTTTAGTCATGGAGTAGAGCTACAGTGGTAAGTACAAGCATTCTATGGTAGGCGAGTTTTGCTTGTTTCTGTGGCGTGACGGCGTTGGATCATACAAGCGACGATCGTGGCGAAGTCAACATTTCCTAGTGTTAAGCTGCAGTCAGTAGTTAGTGGCGAGTGTTGCAGTGATGTTTTAAACGTATTTGCCACATAGATGTATCCTGTATTCGTTGTGATTCAGCAGAGTTACCTAAAATGCGTACGATGTAGCCTTGACATTACTGAAAATAATCATTAGCTTATAACAATGTAACCTGACGTGCTAGGTAACATCGGAATACATTTCTCCTGTCAGTGGAGTGTCTGCATTCTTGTTATAGCAAATAAAAGCATTTTATTGCACAGTGTATTAGACAACACAAACATCCGGTAAATGAAATATTCTTTGTCGCAGTTTTAATAAAGTGTTTCCACTATATATGCACTTCGGCAAGGATAAAGTGCGGTACTCTTCAAAGTAGATAGCGGTTTTCCTAAGAGTAAAAAGTTAAATTCGGACACCATCTGAGCGACCAATGTACAACGAGGACGGGAAGCACTGGAACGTGATCGCAAATGAGCCGCTGAATGACTCTCCGTGTTCGATCTCAAGTAACATACAGGGGAGCAATTCCCGCAATAAAAATTGTGGAAATTCCGCAGGCCAAACCTTGATGCAAGCCCAGTAAGGTTTTTCTCAAAACACTAAAAGTCTTGTATACTGATCTGATCAAAAGTTTGGGTTAGTTCCCCATGACTATGGTTGTTTGGCCAACTGAATTGCCTCAATAACATCCCACGGAGCCGCAGTGCAGGGATTAACTACTTCTTTTGGTGTACGTAATTTTCCCCGGTACAACTAATACAACCAAATATGCATTGGACGATAAACCGAGGACTAAATTAGTCGATAACTGTTGAGCGAAATTGACTTGCATCTCGTTGAGTTCTCGGGATGATATGGATAGCAACCTCTGTGATCCAGTGTGTCATGTTCAAATACTTGGCTTTGTATTTGCCTCGATTTGCTTATCCTACTCACGCTTCTATTTAGCACTCGCTGGCCTATCATGTGCGCTTGCATTTGATTGGTTGTAATTCGAACCTGTATCGAGTTACTTGTGCTGCGTGTGTGTGCGAATAGTTTTCTTCATACATACGTTCCGGTGCTGCTCTGGTCTGCTGCCTTTTCGGGATACAACAAATTGGCGTCGCGTGTTTCCGATGTCTTTGCATGTTACTGCCTCTTCACCGTTCTGGACTGACTCTGCGGTTAGCCCAAATGCAGAATGCTGGGAAGACTGAAAAATTAGTTTTTCAGATTATATTTCTGTGCTACCAGTTCTCAATCCATCCGTGACGCTGAAAACGGAGGATACTTTAAAGCTTTTGCGCTTGTACCTCGGCTCAGAGGGTCGACGTATATTTGATGCTTTATACCTGCGGGAGAAAGCCACGTTGACAGAGGCCTTATCGGCCCTCGATAAACATTGGGGTGTTCGAGTGAACACCTATACTTCTCGATAGAAATTTGCGTAGCTGAAACAGGCATCTGGTGAATCAGTGGACGCATTCATTTTCCGTCATGTCTGTTCTGTTCGAAAGTGTGACTACAATAGTATTCCCAAGAAAAAAGTGGAAGAAACTATAATAATGCAACCATTACCTTTTGGTCTCACGGATTCTCGGATCAGAGAGTCGCTTAATGGAGAACGCAGAAAAGCTCACATGGGACAGGGCCTGTAACGTGGCTCGCGCGAAGGTCGCAGTCACAGGACAAAACAAACTTTCCTCTCTAACACAGGAGCTACTGAGATTGACCGTTTGGATTCTACACGCTCTCTGACGCGATCCACAGTAGGAAATAAGTGTTACCATTGTGGGAATGCTGAACATCGTGCAAATGATAAGTCCTGCCTTGCAATGAGTGAAATCTGCCGGAATTGCGGTAAGACCGGTCATTTTGCTCGGGCTTGTTGTTCCCGCGCCATTTCTTTAGTTGATTCTGCAAATGATTCTACAGCTTCTCCGGTCATCACTGAACAATCCATATATGTCGTTAATGAATGCGAACATCCACTTTCGTCTCCAACTCAAGAACCCAAACTGCCTTCGTCAGATATTCGTCATGTGATTTTTGAAGTTAGAAACAAAAACCATTTGTCTAGATATGGAACTAGATTCTACATCACCAATCACAGCTGTGCCATATTGCTTCCATAAACAGCATTTTGTTCAGCCAACTGTACATCGTTCCGCTTACACTTTCAGCAGCTACTCAAATGGTGATGTCCACATACTCGGTTTTGTTACGGTTTCAATGTTTCTTATAAACAGCAGGAAGCATATAGTTGATGTTTACGTCTCTAAAACTGTTAGTAAGCCTCTACTGGGACATAATGCCATGGTCTTGTTGAACGTATCAACATGTGTTAGCCAGATGACCATTGTCAGTGTCAATCTCCATTCGTTAGATGCCAGTTACCCAAATCTCTTTCTTCCGGATATTGGTAGAGTCCCAAAAGCATTGCACCGCGTTCGGTTGAGCGCGGATTATAAACCATTCAGCATTTCACAACCTGAGCGTGTACCTCTGGCCAAGCGAGATGAGTTGTCGCAAGCTTTGAAAAACATAATCACGGAAGACTTGATAGAACCCACTAGTTGCCGTTCAAAAGAAAGATGACTCTATTCGCTTATGCACCGACATTCGAGCGCTTAATGGATATATAATTGTGGACAAGTTCCCTCTGCCTTCTCTCGACGAGTAGACGGTTAGGGTTTCAAACGCTAAACTTTTCTCAAAGCTGGCTATTCGCAGCGTATACTACCACATGCCACTGACTCCAGATTGCCGACATTTGACAGATATCCGCACGCAAGACGGTTTGTATCAATACAAAGTGCTACCAATGGGCCTTAGTAGTGTCCCAGCAGTATGGCAGAAATTTATTACTCTATCGTTATCAGATCTCAAAAGGATGTGCTGTGTATATGGATGATATTAGTGTCTTTCCTAGTAACCCCACCGAACATTAGGGAAATCTTCATAATGTGCTGCATAGACTGAATGAACTAAATCTCGAATCTCTATCGATTTGATTGTACTGCGCGTTGTTTTATGTAGTTAAGCCCTTTTGGTTTGGTTTTCCCTCTAAAAGCCCTCGGAGTGTTGGCGCAGCAACCACCCGTCAAGTTATAATAGGTATCGCTGCCAATCCAGGATTGAGCTGTCGGCCCTTGATTAAATTCTAGTAAGTAGCGGTTTGTATGCAATTCATTCGACAGTGCCAAGTGTGGTCAGATCACGGTCAGTTCTAGACGCTGTTTGCTTGCGGCTTCGAATTATAACCCCACCGAGTGAAGTCTTGATGCTGCCACATACCTAACACGAACCTAACACAGTACTCAACCGCGATAAAAGTTCAGCCTACGTTCTAGTTGAAGGAATTATGAATGATTAAGTGGGTTTTCTTAGATCCACAGTAAATCAGCCACGTTGAAGCTTTGGGATTAAGTTTGGGGGCATAGAGAATGGCGAGTGTTTGAGCATCGGCGGTATTTTTGTCAACACTGCTTTCGGGTTCAGAAGACACCAATATGCCCTCTGACAGCTGACCAGTGGTGGAGCAAACTACATCACACCATTATAAGTCCAGCTGGTCTGATTCCCCCCTGGACTGCTGTTGGTAGTGAAGTACACGGGTCGACTCTGATCCTGACATAGTACACTATCGAAAATTTCTGCTCGCAGGATTGTCGCTGGTCATTGCATCCGACACTAGGCATCCGTGAAGTGTATGGATGTGCTGGAATGCGGAATAAAATCCCCACTGATTCCCAGCAAAATGTGACCTGAAGGACCGGTAGGTGCGATCCAAAACAGAGACTGCAAGCTGAAAAGAAAGCCTAGTGGACTCAACAGGCTCACAAAGTTGTGGTGACAGGAGAAGCGGGCAGTTTGCACAGACTGTTTCAGTTTTTCTATGCTAGTGATCATGAAAAATTATGCGTCAGTGGGACAAGTAGGGACGTCATCGGGGCGCTAAATCCTCATCAGGAACGCTTACTGGTTCGTTGGGTGAGGAATTTTGGGAACAGGTAACGAAAGCTGAAACCCGGCCAGTTGGCATAGAGACTATATCTGAAGCTATGCTCGAAGTGTTATCACAATCTCCAATCTTCTCAGCGCTGTTGGCCTGGATTCCTTTAATAAGTGCCATTTAATGGTCTTCTGTGAAGCCCAGACTCCTTTTCTCAAACGGATATGGAGAGATGCAGTAGTCCCAATCAACCAGGATGAAGCAATCACCGCTCGTGATAACCACTGAGGTACTAGCCTAACGTCAGTAGTGACAAAGTCACCGACTTCCAATACCGTAGGTCGCCTTACTGCAGGTAAGACGAATGAAAAAAGAACAAGCCTTTTCCAGTCCGAGACGGGGCATAACTACTAGGTTGCCAACGAATTCAGCCAATTACATGGATTTCTTTTTATCGGCCTTTGCCTCTTTTATCCATGTTCACTCACGATTGTACAAAAATTATTTTTCTGTTACTCGGATGCCACCATGCTCCCGTTTTTCAAATGAGCCTACTAAGAAGTAAGCGTCCCGAAAGTAACGAAATTAATCGCTGGATTTACTGTCATCGGGAGAATGATGCGGTCGCGTTGGCCAGTTGTCTCAATGGAAGAGTAAAAGGCTAAAAACTGAATGCTCATGGACCATTAGATACTTCAAAATGTCTTTTGCGTAAAAATGTACTGTCCCTAGCACAGAACGGTTTTTGAAGTACGGAGCACATGACCTCTAGAGTATGAATTGTTCATGCATAAGTATGAAAGTAATGTACCTAAAGGTGTGACTCTTCGCGTGACTAGCTTCTCGCAGAGTTGAGAAATATATTTCTATCTATTTACATGTATGTACGGGCCGCAGTTTCACCTTGCGATTGGCGCTGGAAAAGCATCATACTTAGTAGACCATAATCACATTCCTCAAGTGCTTTCGCTTCGGTCAGAAGATCCGTCCACCTAGATATACATGTACGGAAAAATGTTCTCAGCAAAGATGTGAAGGTTTTACGTCCCATCTGTTCTCTCATCAAGGATTCCCTACACTACGGTACGCTACTTACTACACGCTACTCAATACCGCACTGTTGACGTCACCTTGGTTGGTGATGAAACGTCTGCAACAACACTGCCAAGCTCAGCGAACGGCCCGACTGCCACCAGAAGTGGCTATAGTTGATTAATTCGTCTAGCTTGGCAGCAGCATTGGCATATATGGGCACGTGACTACTGAGTCCTATTTCCGTCATTTCCCTTCTGAACTACCCTTTCACATCGTCCCCCTATCCACACTACCTGTAGGTTTTCCGAATTACTTTCGTTCTCAGCAATCCTGATCCCTCTCACCGTCATCACCCACGGTCTGTTTCTGCAACTCTTTACTTCACTGAAGTGCTTAAACGCATCCTGTTCGAGAGATGGGTTTCATATAAGTGAAAAGAAGCGGTTTGTTTCATTCCAAAAAATACACCTCATGCTTTCTTTGGTTAAGCTTGTGCAAGCTCTCGCCATGCCACATGACAGGATCTGCGAAGTACATGCCTGTTCACTCGTAATAAGTTAATGTCTAATATAGTTGGGTGCTCGAATAGTCAGTTGGTAGAGCAGATAAGAGAATTGCAGGTGGGTGTATCTGGCAAGTACATATCGCTCACTAAGAGCTGGTTATGACACTGATGACAGGTTGTATTTGTGGGCGGGGGGTCTCACGCTACTACGTATTCAGGCATCAGGTGTCATTACCAACCTCTGGCCATCGCAATGAGGCTGGACCTTACCGTGGTGCGATGGTTTGTGTGCCTCAGTGATCCATTGAGCTATACTGGGTGGTGCTTTTGCACCTTCAGAGCCACTCATACCAGATTGGTCAGTGGTTAGAGGCTAGACAAACTCAGCCTCCTGGTCCTCCAGGTTGGGGGTTGGAATGAGGGTGGCTCCTTATTAATTAAAACGGACTCCTTGTAGCTCAATGCCAAACCCGCTGCCTTGCGGACAGGTTTTTGAACCAAAGGCTTTGGTTGAGAACCCTAATCGTTCTCCTGTCTAGGCCTTGGCAACCTGACAGTATCCTGCCCACGCAATACAATGTATCCTTCCCCAAACAAATTGCTGATGCTCTGGCCACCGCAGAGGATAATCAACGGTGCCCTATCTGCTGCATCGAGCACGGTGGATAGGGGTTTGGATGTTACTGCTCAACCCTTCCCATCTTCTTATTCCCCTTCTTGCGCTTTTTCACCCTTATCGTCCCGTTCCAGCTTTACTTTTATCCCCCCTGTTTTCAACCCCCCAATTCTCGGCCCTCCCCCACCTGGCTTCAATGGTCGCTTGCCTTTTAGTTTCAACTCACAGGTGAACGCAGAGCGTCATTCCTGCACTGTCAACAGGCCCATGTCCAAGCAAGCGGCCTATTCCAGTTCTTCGGCTTCCATTTGGAGCCCTCGATCCTCCTTCAGACTGGCATGCCTCAATGTTCGCACATTGCTTCAGATCGGTCAAGAGGCAGCACTTGCCCGAACATTAGAGACCCTCCCCATCGATATCTGCTGCATATCGGAGACCCGCCTGCAAGACTCGAGCTCTACTCACTCTGCGATCCCCTTCAGGTGACACTAGCAGCACTTTCACATTGCGCCTATCCGGTGACGATGCAGCTTCGAGCACCGGCCAAGCCGGTGTTGGTATTGCCCTGAGTCCCCGGGCTGAAGCTGCTCTGGTTGACTGGATCACAATCAGTAGCCGGATGTGTGCGGTCCGATTGGCTGGCTCGTTCAAAGCTTCGAAGTCGCGCGGGACTAACAGGTGTCTATTCGTTATCGCTGCCTATGCACCGACAAACTGTAGCGATGACTCGGTAAAGAACGACTTCTATCGCCAACTGAACGAACTCCTTCGCCACAGAAGAAGCTCGGACACTGTAGTGCTGGCTGGGGATCGGAACGATCAAGTTGGAAAATTATCCACAGATGAGCTGCATCTGGGCGGCCAACATGGTATAGGCTCCCGTAATGATAACGGTGAGCGGTTACTTCATTTGTGTGAGGATGCTCGCTTATTTCTTGTGAGCACTAATTTCCGACACAGCACCCGCCGGAGGGTGACTTGGCGTCCACCAGCCTCGAAGCAGCTATGGACGCAAATCGATCACATTGCTATTAGTTACCGCTGGAGACGCTGCGTCCAGAACTGTCGCTCGATTTGGAACACAGGTGTTGACACCGATCATGCACTTGTATGTGCTGACCTGCGGATGCGCTTTGGCGGACCCCCGCGACGATGTTGTGAGCGCATTGGCACCTGCAGACTGGTGAATCCAGCTGTTCTGAACGCCTATCAAATTACGCTGTCATCCGAGTTGGATAAACGCTCACTGGATGCAATTGAAGCTCACTGGTCTCATATGCAACAGGCCTTACTAGCAGCAGGCAAATCCTCATGTGGTATGTCTAATCGCCAACATGAACATTGGGTCTCATCATAGTCTTTGGAACTTATAGATGCTCGCCGGCATATTCCGGCTGGAAGCGAACACAATGAAACTCGCAAAGAGCTCCGGGCAAAACTCCGTGCTAGCCTGAAGAGAGACCGCGAATCCTGGTGGTCTCGTCGTGCAACAGAGATGGAAATGGCCGCTGCCCTTGGTAACCATCGTGAGTTAATCCGTCTTGTACGGGAAACGGGCAGCAGGAGACCTGGTGTTAGTGAAACTATACGTGATGACAGTGGACAGCCTATCCACAACTTATCAAAACGCCTGGAACGTTGGGCTGAGCACTTTAAAAGGCAATTTAATCGGTCGGAATTGTTAGATTTCTCGCCAACCAGTGATCGCCCTGCTCCGCGGGCTGTTCCTTTGGATCCACCCTCTCGCTCAGAAGTAGAACATGAGATCAAACTGTTGAAGTTACATAAAGCCGCAGGACCTGATGACCTTCCTCCAGCCCTCTTCAAATTCGGGGGACCTGCTCTTGTGGATGATTTACACGAGTTACTAGTGAGACTGTGGGAGCAGGAAACTGTCCCAACTGATTGGAGCCGCTCCATCATAGTCCCAAATTTTAAAGGAGGCTTACGATCGGAATGCGGCAGCCATAGAGGAATCAGTCTGATCTCCATCGCCTCCAAATTGTTTGCCTCTGTCATCCTTCACAGACTGACTGGCACTAGTGAAAGCCAGATTCGTGAAGAGCAAGCTGGATTTCGTCGAGGTCGTAGCTGCATTGACCACATCTTCACCTTGCGTCAGTTGTTGGAGCACCGTCACATATATTGGCGGCCCACCGTTGTCGTGCTCCTCGATATCAAAGGTGCATTCGATTCGGTGGATAGACATGCACTTTGGGTCTGTCTACTCAGGAAAGGTGTACCTGAGAAATATGTGAATATTATCCGAGCATTATATGCGCGTAGCACGGGCAGAGTGAGGACTTACGGCAAGTTGTCGTCGCCCTTTAATATCTCCAGCGGCGTGAGACAAGGATGCCCGCTGCCGCCTTTCCTCTTCAACTTCGCTGTTGACGAAGTCATGGAAATCGCGTTTACAGGACACAACCTAGAAGATGTGGATCTGCTCCCAGGAGAACGACTTCTTGACTTAGAGTATGCTGATGATATTGCCCTAATCTGTGACAGCTCCCAGACGTGTCAAGCGGCACTGGACAGATTAGCACTAGCTGTCCGTCACTTCGGGCTTTGCTTCGCACCCTCGAAGTGCAAAGCGTTTCTCCAAGATTGGTCTGGACCGCCTCCTACGCTGACCGTTGGTGGGAATAAGCTAGAAGTCGTTCAAAAATTCAAATACCTGGGAAGTTGTATCAGCGCCCGTGGGATTGAAGATGAGATCACGAATCGTATAGGAAAAGCTCGGGGCGCTTTTGCTAACCTTCGTCATTTATAGCGCCGGTGCGACATAACTCTTGCCCTGAAGGGTAGAGTGTACAATGCAGCAGTACGTTCGACCCTATTGTACGGTTGTGAAACCTGGCCGCTTAAAGCAGCGGACCTGAAGAGGCTAGTTACGTTCGACCACCGGTGCCTTCGTAATTTAGCTCACATTTGGTGGGAACACCGCATGAGCAACGAGCGTGTTCGACGCCTTGTTTATGGCACAGGAAAAGGAAATGAACCGCTCAGCACCGTTATTTCACGCATCAGGCTCCGATGGCTCGGCCAGGTGTTACGCATGCCAGCCCACCGACTTCCGCGACGTGTGTTGTTTGCGCGGGGGGGTGTGGATGGAAGAAGAGGAGGGGTGGCCAAGCGATGACTTGGTCCAGAGGAATGAAGACCCTCACTTCTGAACTGGCCTCGGTTGGAGCGTCACGGCTCCCTGGTTGGGGTCCGAAAGACAATGAACGCGTTTGGTTGGACACACTTGCTGATATGGCTAGGATCCGACCTCAGTGGCGTTCGTGCTGTGAGTTTCTTTGTCCCACCTCATCCCTCTTAGCCTCCCCCTCCAACCACGATCTCATTACTTAGCCTTATATAATTTGGCATAATTTTTTTGGGTGTACAGCAGCCGGCTGGTAGCTTACCGGAACGATGCCCATCCGTTACCGGTAGCTCAGCCAGCTTTCACCAGTAGTTTTTTTCTCTCTCTCTCCTTTTTTCTTTGTATTGCGGCACAGTAGCTGAGGTGTTCCCCACCTCTAGCTAACGTGTATGATGATGATGATGATGACCAACCTCTGGCGACATGCTAAGTTTTGGGTACCGCATTGCGCGATTTCGATTCGAATTGTGAGTTGCGTCATGTTTATCGCAAAGAAAATAATGCAAACCTTATTTTGCCTGGAAAAATGCATCGTGCTTTTAGTACAGCCTCAAGAACGCAACTCATAAAAAGTCGAAGAAGCTCAGTACGGTTAAGTAATGAAGTGAGTTAAGTTCAAGAAACGTTAAGGACTAAATACCGATGAAAGATGCATGGTAATAGGGAAATTGAAAGCAGCCGGCTACTTCTAAATGGGTTGTATTCGTAAGCAAATAGAAATTCCAGTCATCCTAGCCTGGGCTTGGTGTAAACTTGTCTGTCTTACTGTCCGTGCTGTGGTCAGTTTCATCTGGGCGTATTTGTCAACTCTATCCACTAACAAGCCCGGTAGACACAAGTGTTGGCAACCCACGATTGCGCTGTTTGACCAACGCGTTTGCGTCAGACGCAGAGCTAACCAATAGGGGAAAAGTAGGCCGACACCCACAAGAACATGAGGAATAACGAACTGGATTTGCCAACTGGCAGGTAGGATAGTCTATCGATTACTTCCGGCAAGTCGCATGGTGGTGAGAGGGACCGGCAACCGGTGTCGGCACCACATTATCGAATTCCGCAAGATACACACGCACCAAATTACAGCCGCAATTAGGTTGATAGTTACTGATCTGTGCGGTTTTCGTACTTAACCCGAAAAGTCCTATTGCTTTGTTATCTGAAGCTGAAGGAAGACCATCATTTTAAACACAGTGTTGTATTCGTTTATACCTGTGAGTGATTCGTTGAATGCTCTCGAGACCTGTCCCCGGTCGATGGAATAGGATTACCAGGGGGATGCGAAGGTGGATTCATCAAAACTGTCGGTATGATTTATAGTCTTCAAGCTCTAGGTGACTGTAATCTGAATTCAGTTCCATGTATTTGCCGTTATGTTCACTCACGCAACGTGAGCGAATCCATGTAGAAAATAAGGTGGTGCCTGTTGAAAGCGAAACCTGATCTATATCGAATCGTTGATGGTCATGTTCATGAAACAGATCATCTAATTCTGGTCGCTAGAACACAAAGCCAAGTTGTGGATTTGATCCGAAACTTACTGAGAACAAGGGCGAGTCTTTCCGGTGGACTTTATAAATCTTCATTCATGACAATCTTTTCGCAGCATGCCGACGTCTTCTCATCCTATGGTAGGCAAACATTTTAGCTCTACCGGAAATTCGATCGCGCGAGCTTTCTGAGAATATAAGTCACCAGTTGTGTCGAACAATTTATGCGAACCGGTGAACGCGACAATGCCGGTTATCGGGCTGCCGCTGTAGACTGAATTGAGGCAGTTGACCACGGCGTGCTCGTTCTCTAGAGAATGCACTAACGTCATGTGACGCACATGTGGGTATTTGCTCGTGCCAAGCATACACGCGCCGAAAAGCAATCGAGCAAAGGAGGCGGCATAAGACAGAACGAATCGATCTCACATTTGCTATATACAGTCCGCATAAATCCTCAGTGAGTAGAGCTTGTTTCAGTATATCCGCAAGTTTTACAGCTTTAACTCCTTGATGCTTGCGCTGACCTCACTTTGACAATTGTTCCTATATGCAACAGCACATTACTTTGTTCATCAAAGTAGGCCACATTGTTCGGAGGAAGAGTTGATGCCTGGAACCACTCGGTTTTTCCCCAGTACGGTTACCTGCAACGAGACTGCCTGGTTACAGTCCTGATCGTCAGCTTTTGGTATACAAGTAAGCAGAGCTCCTGGCAGAGGATCGTTTCGAATTGGAAAGTGAGTGGCAAACTCTAGTTTGTCTAATTGCCACGGTGTTACCCATGTATGGTGACTCAATTGATGGGTAATCCGATACTGCGGTGCATGCATTCTAGGAGTTTGCACTGCTGTGTGTGATTGTGTTTCAGTCACCCCACACGTAGGAGTAACCAAATCCGACAAAAAGCTGGCAGCACCAAGCAAGTCAACACAGACAACAAGTAGGCGTTCAAAGTAATTCCATTTCACTCCGGTTTCACAATCATTCGAATGAAAGATAGGAGCGACTTAAAATAGCTAACGCATCCGGGTTTGCGCCTTGAGGTCTCTATGACAGCAATGAAGCGACGCGCAAATGTGACCGAACACCTAGCTGTTAAACACCTCGGAGCGTATCGGATGCGACTGGTTTCATTCCCCTGGGTCAATGGAGGCTGATTCACCGCTAGCCCGCAGGAAAATGGTTGCAGTGAGATTAATCAAAATGAACTGAGCTAGTTACCCACAAATTGATGATGGCTCACCATTTAGGAAACTTGCGTGGCCATAACAACTTTCTAGGGTATAACTTTTTAAATAGTGTCCTGCTCAAACTGATCATAACTCCACAAGTTGCCTGTTGGGTTACGCTTGGGGTGTCACTGACCAGAGGGGGATCTACCGTGTCCTCCGCATGATGGTAACGTGTATGTAAGAAAAGAGTGAATTCCACCGCATCATCATTATCATCATCATTATACACGTTAGCTGAGGGTGAAAAACCCCTTAGCTATTGTGCTGCAATACAAAAGACAAGAAGAAAAAATCAAACAGAGTCACGCCGGCTGAGTCACCATTAACGGATGGACATCGTTCCGGAGAGCTAAAAGCCGGCTATTGTGTCGCAAAAAAGAGTTATCTTATGCCTAACGATGAGATCGTGATTGGAGGCGAGGCTAAGCAGGAGGGGAAGGGACAAAGGAACACAACATAAACGCCATTGTGGCCGCTACTATCCATATCAGCAAGTGCGTCTAACTAAACGTGTTCAGCGTCCTTAAGACCCCAGCTAGGCAGTCGGGATGCACCAACCGAAGCCAACTTCTAAGTGAGGGTTTTCATTTCTCGCGACCAAGTCATCGTTTGGCCTCCCCACCTTCTCTTTCAACCGCATCCACGGCGCGCAAACAATGCCCCTTGCAGGCGTAGGCGTGTTGGCATGCACAACACGAAGCCCAGCCATCGGAGTCTGGTGCGTGATATAATGGTGCTGAGAAGTTCACGCGTTCATCCTGCACCAAATACGCGATGCCGAACACGCTCATTGCTCACGCGGTTCTCCTACCAGATACGAGCTAAGCTGCGGAGGCAGCGATGATCGAACGTTGCCAGAATCTTTATGTTTGTCGACCGGATGTGTCAGGTTTCAGAACCGTATAAGAGGGTTGTGCGGACGGCTGCATTATAAACTCTGCCCTTCAGGGCGAAAGTGATATCACGGCTGCGCCACAGATGACGGAGATTGGCAAAAGCAGCTCGAGCTTTTATTATACCATTCTTGACTTCATCTTCAATCCCCCGGGCGCTAATATAGCTGCCCAGGTACTTGCATTCCTGGACGTCTTCTAGCTTATCACTACCAAGGGTCAGCGCAGGGGTGGGTCCCTGCCAATCTTGGAGAAGTACTTTGCATTTCCATGCAACAAAGCATAGCCTAAAACGATTGACAGCCACTGCTAAACGGTCCAGTGAAGCTTGGCAGCATGGCGCTGTTACAAATGAGGGCAATGTCGTTCGCATACTCCAAGTCAAGAAGCGGCTCACCTTCTACGTCTTGTCTAACGAACGCTGTTTCCATGAATTCATCAACAGCGAAGTTAAAGTGGATAGGTCACAGCGGGCAAACTTGTCTCACACCGCTGCAGATATTGCAGGATGGCGCCATTTTGCCACACCCTCACTCTGCCCGAATTATGCGCGTACAGTGTTCGGATAATGTTTACATATTTATCGGGCACACATTTTCTCAGCAAACAGTCCCAAAGGGCACATCGATCGACTGAGTCGAAGGCATCTTTTATGTCAGAAAACATGACAACGGTGGGTCGCCAATAAACAAGACGGTGCTCCAACAATTGACGCAAAGTGAAGATGTGGCCGATGCAGCCTCGATTTCGACGAACTCCGGTTTGCACTTCGCGGATTTGGCCATCATGAATGCCAGTCAGTCTATGGAGAACGTCAGAGGTGAGCAATGTAGAGACAACTGAGATCAGACTGACCTCTCTCTGGTTGTCGCATTCCGAACGGGAGCCTCTCTTGAAAATTGGGACTACGACGGAGCGGTTCCAGTGAGTCGGGACAGTTTCCTGCTCCCAAAGTTCCACTAGTAACTTGTGTAAATCATCCACAAGAGCAAGTCCGAATTTGTAGACAGCTGGGGAAAATTCTATCTGCGCCAGCGGCCTTATGCAATTTCAACAGTCTGATCTCACGTTCAACTTCTGCGCATGAGGGCGGATCTAAGGGGACGGCCCGTGGAGAAGGGTACTCAATATCCGAAAGAGAAAGCGATAATCCAGATCGCTTAAACTGCAGCAGAAGTGTTACTTAGTCACGTAAATTGCAGATATGCCTGTGGCTCAGAGCCAATAATAGGTTGGTAAAAGTTGGAAGACAGTTTCTAACCCTCCATCGGGTCGAAGAAATGAATATTGCAAACACCTTTTGAAAAAGTGCTGTTGATCAGTCGTGGATTCACTTTGAAGATTGTATATCGCAATCTACTAGCACAACGGGTGGTCCAAATTAAATTCACCATGAGTACTTAACAGCTGTGACAAGCGTTACCAAAGGATGGGTGGCAGATGAGCAAAGTTTCGATTAGTAGCTTCAACTTTCCGGCCTCGGGTTTTAGCTTTCCTAGCTGGACCTAGTGAATGCAAACAGATGCGAAACCGGTCGTGGAATACAATGTAGCGAGTAGGCAACCTCTCATTGCTTTTTCAGATACCAAATTCATTTACTTGCGCTCGGTTGTGTTCAACCCCATGACTATTTGGTGTTCTCCACAACTCATTTGTAATGCAAGGAAGTACGACAATTATCACGACAGCATTAGGATATCAAAAGGGGATCGAAGATAATACCACCCTCTAGTGACCAGAACTAACACGGAAGTTTAAAATAGTATGTGTATGTGCCTGGTTGACCAAAAATGAAGCTCTTTGAAATGAGAGCCTGGGGCTAATGGAGTAGATTCCATAGCCCACAATAGGGTCAGCACAATTAAGTCAAAAATGCTGCATTACGTTATGTTTTAGGCAACATTAAAGTATCTACCATCTAATAACATGACCAACTTCATGAAAATGATCATGGAGGAATAAGCCGAGAACGACAGTGGCGCCGATTTTTGTGTGACCAAAACAACTGGGTCGGAATGGGGTCGGTGTCTTGCTGGAGGTTCACTCGTTTCATGAGACACCGGTTCGCCTTCAATACGAGGTCAGGAGCAGCATACGTCCCGGAACTGCAAGTTGCAAAAACGATCAAACGCAGTGTCTGGAGGTTAGATAATGGCTGTTGGCTTTAAAGTTATCGGAGTACTATGGTTCGTATAGCTGTAATATAATGGTAGTGACAACAAGAAACTCAATGCGATTTCAACATACCATAGGACGGCAAGCTAGTCCACCATGGGTAGATTAAGCGTGCCCAAGCTAACCGTTTGCTTCCAACTAGTCGGTGTTCCATTGCTTGGCGGCATCCCGTTCCGGAGTTGTCTGTCACTGCGACTTCAACGAAGACAGCCACAGGACACCTGCATCTACAGAGTGATCGTGGGTGGCATGCGCTGCACCACACACATCTCCAACCACACACCCCATCTCCAGTGTAAATCCGAAGGAATAAGTCCGGAAGGAGTGTGGACACCAGCCATGTTTCATCAATGGAGCCCGAACACACTTCTTCACAGGCAAACACAAGTACGCTGTATTTGCGGAATCAAGCGCACACAAGGCGGCGGCTGGATCGTAGCCCGTTCCACACACAAAGCATGCGAATAGAACCACTCTTTGAGCCTAACACAGTTGCGAGGACCGTGCACCCCGTCCCTTCCAGCAACGACAAACTGTCTCCTAGAGCCAGTATAGACGAGGTGATGGATAACAGACAGGTCGGCACTTTGTCAATATGCACATCAAGCGCAACCACACCAATGGATGTCAAGCAATAACCAATCACCAGAAATGATGATAACAAATAAAATCAACCAAATATTGTATACGGATATGCCAACTTAACTCCACGAAATTATTATATGCGATAGATGGGTTATCAACATATCCACGATAAATGCAAGATGTCAGAAAAAGAGCGCAAAAGACATGCAACAAACGCGAATAAAAGTAAGGAAATTAACTATCTTTCGTTTAACCTACGTGTGTATTTAAATAGACGATTAATCAGATAGACATAAAAATGAAGTAACAAACTCAGTATTAACAAAAGATGACAAACTGATAACCTGACATAAGGAAACTCAGCAAGCAAACACGTGGTTAGTAAATCGAATGCAGCGTTCCCACTAACGCTGCGCTGGCTCGGCTTACATTCTCAGCAGGATCCGTCGTCGTTCCTGATGCTGGTCCCGAGTGGTTTTGCTCGTGACTTACTATGCCAGCCTGACTCAGGCATTCGCGACCGCATGTGCTACAACGCTATGCGCTAGACGTCATCATCAGTGCTCTAACACACAACAGATATACTGACGGAAATATTAGCCTCAGTACAACCAATACCCCATAGATGGGTTAACCCAACTTTTGTATCTGTTTACACTCTCACCTCGATCGGTGTGAAACACTACTAGCTCTAATACTACTCAGCTGGTCCGATTTCTTCACGCCGTTAAAAAATGTCAAGCAGGAGGTATCCAGTTGCCATACGTCGCGTTCGTCTTTAGAGTTCAGAGTTTCGGACATACTCTCTTCTAACATTGCACTCCAACAACCGGGTTATAATATGTGTACTTCCCGATTGTGCGTAAAGCTGTTCTTGGATTGGGGACAGATCATGGGTACAATATTGATCATGCTCATGCAGGAATGAGATATGTATTCTGGGGTGTGTGGTATTAAAATATTTTGGAATCACATAACTTGCTGTTGCCGAATTTTGTTCACCATCTTTTCTTACTTGTTATATATTTCTTGGCCCATCCTGGAAGAACTAGTGTAGTGATTTACCCGATGGAAACATGGTCGTTATCGACTTCTGTTCCAGGAACTTACTAAGCTGAATGCATAATATTCTTCATTTGTGCAAGACCTGATTGCGACTGTTAGTCTATTCCACACGACAGCGAATCTGACGAGGAGGAACTTGAATCGGAAAGCGGTCCTTGTTCCTGGTGCAGTCAATTTACTGGTCTTGTTGCGTAGGTTCTGAGTGCAGGTATGTTGCAATTTTAGTGCAAACAGATTAGAGTATGCCTTTTGGTTTACGAGACTGTGTCTCAACATCAGGTTATGTTTTAGTCGTCGCAACCAAAGGGGCTGTTGGCAGCGCTCCTGAGAACTCATTGTGGAAGATTTACTGAAAGGTGTTTAATGAATGATCTTTACAGGTCTCCCAAAAGTTTTCTGTCACCCATACGCAAGTTCCCATAAATGATTCTGCAGTATTCAAGGACAGGAAGTGTTGGTATTTTGAAAAGCTCGATTCTGGCAGTGGTTGTATGAATTTTATGGCAGATGTTAGCCATCGATCGTTTGGCATTTGCTGTTCAATACTCAGCTTGATCTGAAGAATTAAAGTTTGAAGAATATTGGATGCCTGGATCACAGTTAGTGTCCTGATGTGGACTCTTCAAGTAGAGATTGCCTGAGCTGACAGCATAACCAGGCTCGTAATAGCTGGCGGCTTACACCTTCATCACTGAGCCACAGCTCCGTAAATTTCGCCTGACCTAGCGGTTAGAAGTTCACTGTTGGGTCTTGGAGTACCCGCCGTGTGTTTGGAATGCGACACGCAATCCCGATTGAGGCTACAGTTTGCTTTCAAACAAACCAATGCCATTTCGACCAGTGGGACGGCGTCCGAAGTGGAGAGTTGTGGAGCTGCTTTCCCAACACTGCAATCCACGAACGACCGGTTTCGTCCTGGTTTCGACTCGTCAGCTTGAGCTGAGAGGGGATCCCAACACATTGGTCGACCACCTTCGTCTTTGTCACAAAGTCAGAGCTCCATAGTAGCGCTTGGTACAGCTGTTAGAAGTGCATTCTCGAGTCTTGGAGTACCCGCTGATGTTTGGATTGCGACGCGCAATCTAAATTGAGGCCACGGTTTACTTTGAAGCAAACCTCTGCAATTTCGTTTACTAATGCCACATCCGAAGTACAGTTTTCCGAGCCGCTCGCTCCCACCCCTGAGACCTACTAAAAGTCGGAGCCCACCCCTGGCTCAGGCTATCTCTACTTGAAAAGTCCTAATCAGGACTAGACCGGTCCTAGAGTCCAGTGTTGAGAGAAAACAGCTCCGGAAATCTCCTCCTCAGATGCGGTCCCAGCGATTGAAATTGCAGATGCTTGCTTCAAAGCAAACCGTGACCTCAATTGAGATTGCATATCGTAAACCAGACATACGGCGACGACTTCAAGACTTTTGGAATATTCAGCGCAGTACCATGGCATTTGGTAAAATGCATGTACACACACTTTGCTGCGTTGTGACTGTCTGTTTCACTTTTGTCGCTTAGATAAATTTGGACACTGGTATGCCCTACAAGAAAAATAGTAGCTCATTTATTGATCCTATCGGTCAGACAGAATAACTAAATGGTAATTGTTGCTCACTCGCAACACTGCTCTCCAAGATCAGAACCCTACTCACTTGCAATCATCAGGCAAAGGCAGCAGCACTACGACTTTCGCCACAGATCTAGGAATTCCTAGCCACTCTACAGAGTCCCGGGTTTAAGTCACAGTTCTGCTCTTTCTACCTGACGAGTGTATATAAGTACTAACCAGGTCGTAGAACGGGATACCGTGAGCGATTAGCCTCGAACATCGATCTGCTTCCGATGCGGTCCTTGTGATCGAATTGAATGCGGATCATTTCAGAGTAAACGCGGTCCAGGTTGAGACAGGTACCGAAAGCTGTTCAGCGACGAGAGCTTCGAACCGATGCGAAATGAGAATACTCTGTCACCAAATAACTGGTTTAATGAAAAATGGTGATTTGATCTGTTCATAGGCCAAGAAATGCTGGTGGCTGCAAAAGCGGTCAGTTGAGAATGGTCAAAGGCATTAACATCATAAGCCACGGAAGTTATGAAATGAAGCTTTCAGAAGTACGCTTTGTATGTAGCTCTCGGAAGCAAGGATATCATCAGAGGTCATCGCCAAAGGAGTACAGCAATGAAAGAAACAGGAAGTACCGCAATAACAGAAAAGGATATATGTTGCTGCAACTCAGGCAATCTAGTGAAAGAAACGTGCGCAACTTGAACCTCATGGTTGAAGAAGCTGCTGCCCTTCACTACAAACGTGATAACTCTGGCACATATGGTTTTGATTTGGAATCCGTTTATCCGTAGGATTCGTCTAATGAGGCGAGCGGGTTGACTACTGCTACTTTAGAACAGCTTAGAAAAACGCCCAGTTATATATTAGGTGAATAAAATAGTCGAGAATACGGTTGGCGCGATTGGTGTCGGGAGCATTAGTGGCATGCTAGTCGAATTAAGGCCCTATGCGATGTTATTCTTCAGTATGCACCGCTGGGCACGGTATTTGTCCTCTGAGTGTGACACTTAATAGGTGATAAGATTCAGATGGTCATGCAAAGCTCTAGTTATTTATACACTGCAAGCCACGAACTTCATTCGTCAACCGCAGACTGAGGTGCTGCGACTTAATGGCAATAAACGGGGTACATAACGACATCAGAGATCAGATGACTGTATTAAAGCACATTGGTCTACACAACAAGGGAAGAAATTGTGCCGACAAGTGACATTGAATGAGTGACTTATCACGGCTTCTCTATGTGCAGCGAACGCGCAGTAGCAGCAAGTAATAAAACGTTGAACCTGTGAGCCAAAGATGAATAGCACCAATGCACGGGCCATCGATATCGACCTGTTAAGCTTAAATCAAGCTCTATCGGTAACTGTCAACTGCAGGGAGCATGGAGCCTCGCCGGTTTAATTGGATCATACGAAAGCCAGTGTGGGTGCGCCGTCTTTACGTCTTTTTGGGTTCGATCGAACAGCCCTTAGTTTGTGGAACAAAGCTGACTGGTGCTGTTCGGCACATAGTACTCTTCATTCACTACACCAATGACCGTCAAACCTGAAACATAACGAGTAGGCTCGGGTGGAAAGTGATCTAGGGACGAAGATCCTATCATGACAAATGTATCCCCGTACGGAATTGAAGTAAAATAAACATAGCCTCAATACCTGGATACTTTTTCTGTTGTTCTCACACCTTGCTACCCTCCCCATGTCTATCAGTAGATAAAAGCAACTTGCTAAAGAAATAATATCCGGATTATCATGGAGTTTAGGTTTATCAAAGCAGAAATATGTCCTAGAGCTACTGTCTAGGAAATTGCTTCATATTCGTTCTGCAACACTAATCTTTTCTACTTTTTCCTGAAGCCCACCACTTAGACACGTGCTGTAACTATCCGTGCTCCGCGAAAACAATATAGATATTACCTCCGCTTTTGACTGGATTCATCACAGGGTTCTATCTGAAAACCTACCAGGTTCATCCATGTTTACGACCACTCTAAATGCCTACCTCCTTCAAAATCAACTTCCCTTACCGAACATAGCGAAACAGTTGGAACGACTGTGAACTTCCTCTACAATGCATACAGTTTTCTCTCCCTCCCTGTGCACCTACGGCATTTCTCAAAACATAACAACTGATTCCACATCATCAATCTCCCAAATTTTATCTCCTACAACTGTTGGATTCATCTCAATTATTTCCACTGAAAATTCCTTTGAAAAAACATGTACACTTCTGAGGGTTTATGCCACTTGTGATAATTTGTAAAATCTGTATCGGACATCTCCGGATGAAAGCCCATCATCTTCTCATTAGTGTTCCTTCATCCTTTGACTTTTTGTTTATTTCTCTCCTACAACTGTTGGCCACGACTGGGCCGATCTCCCGAAGTGATGGATAAATGCTTCCAAAAATGCAGTACTCTAATGAAATGCAAGTTGTCCCGAACTCACTGGCGAATATTAGAAGTGCTAGACTCGAATTAGATGAATGATGGCTGTATGATGGGGAGAGCTTAACATATTACACAGGCCCCCACATAAATTTATACAAATGAATGTATAATGTCACCATGATGATGACAAAATTGCATATGACAACAGCCCACAAGAATACAGGAAAATACGAGTCAAAAATAGGTTGGCTACTTGTATAAAGCCACAACAGCAATGGCCAGATGAGATGTGTAAAAAGTGTGGAAGCAGCTCTCCGGGAGACGGTTCCACGGTGGGTCGTATTACTTTACTTGACCTGACGGCTATAACAACTTTTATTCCTACTCACAACTTCTTCATATTTTATTACTGTTAAATGATTGGGCACCTGAAAACTTAGTGGGAACATAACAGATCTTGAAAAATCTCTCCACTATCCAACTTTGTCGTACCAATGATCAGGCTTGCATTTTGCTTGTGTCTCGCATGTCGAGAAATATACCGTCTATTTACTTATCTCTATTTCAGTTCCTCATCAGAGAGCTCTTCAACGCTTGCATCAGCTTTGCTTCTAACCGATAAATTACACCTATGGAGATGCCTAATGGGATTTATCGATAATTGGACCATTTGCAGCCTTATGCTATTTATAAGATTCTAAGTAGACCATTTCGACCACTGCTCGATGACCTAGAAGTGAATTTATATTCCATTCTATTCACTCCATTTCCAAAACTGTATCAGACCATGACGCTGTATTGCCGTACCTATCACATCTCTTTATTGGCCCAACGAAATTCATCGGTGTAATGAAAGACCGTTTACTCGAGTGAGATGCGCACATATTTCCAATTTTACATTGCTTGCATTTTGGATGATTCCAGTTTAGTGCACCTGCAGTTGTCGAAAATGCACCAGCCTATTCTGGCTTAATCTGATGGACCATTGGTCCCGAGGCAGTACTGCTGCATTTGGTGACTAGGAGATCCCGCTGAAACACGGGAATATCCAAGACAACCTGAAAGTGGGTGCAGTGTGCTGATGCGCAAGTTCTTTTAGCAGAAAACGCTGCCATCACAGTTCAGATATGCCAGCTACTCATGGAACTAACGTATTTCAAAATGTGGAACATTCTCAGTGATTCATCAAGAACACCATTCTGAGGCAAACACTTGATTTCAATGATTCATCTGCAGGCCGGTACAAATCATACAAGATTAAAATACGAAGGTAAATGCATGGTGATTGGTTCAGATATATGTCAATGATTAGACAGCAGCAGTTGGTCGCTGTCATGCACACACACACACACATGCACACAGACCGATAGGTGTCACGTAATAAAGATGCCGACCTTACCTATCCGAAAAATAGCAACCCTGAAACATAATAGACCACCTTCAATCACAACGATCTGGAGACTCATAAGGTCTGAAGGTAGGTTCATTACAACAGCATGTGCAAAATCTACAGAGTATGGAAGTCTTCAATGTGTTTCGGTGTTGCTCCACCCAATACTGACACACGTGATCGTTTTCGTCCTCGTTTGGACACATCAGATGAAGACAGCCTGAGCTGGGGTGGAAATCTGGGGCTTATTAGTTAGTAGCTGACGGATTGATCACTAGGCCAATGAGATGCGTGAGTAACGCTTGGCCCAGCGGTAAGTATAGACGAGTTCTTTTGATTTGGTGAGTTACACCTTTGACAGCTACATCAAAAGAAAGCATCGGTTTACCATTTACTTCAAGTCTTTAACTTTATCAATGAATTCAAACGAATCCCTCAATGAATGAATAGTAAGCTTTTTACGTAGGTTCTAATAATTGCACAATCCATTTCGGAACTAAATGGTGTGCAGTAGCGGATATGCCAATTATTGGACGTAGAGGGACTTGTGGCTTGTGTAGTTTAGGCAATCTTTAGAGCCGAGGTGTTTGGGAGCCAACAAGATTTAAGAGAACAGGTCGCAAGCAGGTTAAGCGCCTGTTCAACAAGCATTGGACCAGGATCTTGCAAGCATATCGCCGCCTCGATTACAGCCTACACCAGAAAACCATCCGGAGTCTTATACCGGCCAAACTTGCAACGCCCACTTTTCTACTGCTGCTACTCTTACACAACAAAGTGGTTTCCACGATGCAAGTCTTCGAGAAGAACACGCATCAACATGTCTACTGTGTGACTGTCGATTTTCGTCAGCATGCAGTTTTCCACATCACTACCGCCGTTCACATACTTCAGACTACAAAGTTATGAAGACCTTAGGGATAAAACCCACGGCAACCTACTGGTCTGCCGAGGAAGACTATCCACTCTTATGACAAGCTACCGATCTAGGCTCTTCCACGGCATTCCTGTAGCAACTTCACTCAAAACTACAAACCCAATTGCGCACTCGTACGGCCGCAGCCATCAGGAAGAGGCTCCAACACCTGAAATGGGAGCGCCCAAAAGGCGGCTGTCACATCCTCGATCCGAAATTTCGCCCACTACTATCCACATAGTGATAAAGCAACCGTCATCTGAAGCACTGCTATTTAACACTTTTTACGGATGGTTGTTCGACTCAGGCAGTAACGGAACAACCAACATAAGCAAGGTGCCGAGTCTACTGCAGTCACCCCGCACCCCAAGCATCTGCGTAGGCTAGACCGATAGATGACAGTCCACATAGTAACGCCTCCGTCACAACCCATATTACAGTGGCTAACTCTGCCCAGCATCCGCCGAACGCCGAGACACTTACGGAATGCAGCTCCCCCCATACCCTGGTAACAAACCACACATTTCCCGACCTCCCCCCATCCTAACCGCGGATTGCGACCTATGAACTACCCGCGGCGCAGGTCTCGGCCTGTTTCCGTACGTCTCCTGTTCTGAATCGCCAGGACAGCGGATCTGCTGTCTCTGATACGCAGCAAACGAACGGATCGGCTTCTGCCGTCTCCAATTCTAGCCCTCTTGACCGTACGTCCAGTAAATCCCAGTCCCACAACACCCACCATCAATCGCCACAACTTACATATGACCCGGCTTTATCTTTGGAATCATCCACCTCGCTTCAGCCTTCGCCTACTACCCAACTCACTAATAACGACAGACCCAGTTTCTGCGTCAACAGTAGCCGTTCCTGGGAGGTCCTCAATGTCGTCAATCGTGAATCACCCGATAAGACGCAGAACCATATATCCGCGTCGCCTGCTTCACAGCGAATCCATAGCTACCAATGTGATTTTTGTCCACGAAGTTTCTCTACTAGACGAGGACTCACACGCTATCTCGGGGCACACTAGCGAAATCCGACTGGATTCATGGCGGAAACGGTAGACTATAACGATCCGTTATATAAATGTCGTACATGTAGAAGAACATTTACGACGCAACGAGGCATTACTCAACATCGTAGAATTCGCCACCCAGTCGAATATAATGAAGAATGCATGCAGTGTTTGCCTGCTCACCCGTTTAACTGGGCGGTCCTGAAGGACGCGACCCTGCTTAATAACACCGATGCTCTCACAGTGAATATCAATTCTTTCTACGACCGCCAATCGCCTGCAATAGTGCTTTCCTGCCCGATTTATGGAGAGCATTAGAAAACGCCTGAGAGTTTTGGACTGGGAACTCAATGGGACCGGAGCTAATTCTACAACACAGACCACACCAAGTACTGATCCAAGTGGCTTCAAAACCGCGGCACAAGGCGCACTATCCTATGACAAGCAGATGCCCAGACGGGTCACTCCATTGCAAACCTTGTCATTATCATCATATCCTGGGAATAGAACAACCTATCTCTGTCAGAGCCACAAGGTTAAGTTGGATGCGTCCGACACAACCTCACCCGACCATGACTCCAGGACGAGAGCCAAGCGTCCCACGCTAACTCGAATTGTACCAACTTCGATCACATAAGGAGAATCTACCGCACCTGCGATGGATGTCTCAGGCTTCTCCGCGTCTGAACTATCCATAACATTCCAATAATTGCATCGAAAGGCTGGCCGCCTCCTCCCGCTATGTGCGGGATTTAACCCAAATACGGACCCCCGAGCTTCCAAATCTATTGGCCGACTCTTTCACAAAAAATTCCCGACACGAATTCAGTACATGCATCAACCGCGCAATCACACTGCCAAATTTCAGAAAATCAAATGACAATCTAGACTCCAGTTCGGTCACATCCAAAATCTTTAGCATCTTAGGCATCGGGACGCGGCGGCAAAGGTGCTCGATGGCAAATGTCGGACCTCTTACCTACAAGAAGAGAAAAGAACCCCTGGCTTCATCGAATGTTGGACAGAGGTATTCTCACGGCCACCGGCGCCTGACCATCCATATGCAAGCGCGATCTTCCCATCCAAAATATAGCTCTTGTTGAACCCATCTCCGGATCTGAATTTCGCTCATCGCTACGCCAGATGAATGGCTCAGCGCCTGGCGTCAATCGCATCATAGCAAAAGACGTCGAACGTATGGATCCCCACATCCTTATATCCCTTCTGAAATGCATTCTTACCTCTTACCAATACATCTCTCATCTTAATGTGGTTACAGGCACCTTCATCTCAAAGGTCACCTCTCCCGCGCTTCCCGAACATTTCCGCCCAATCTATGTGGACTTCGTTTTCACTCGACTTTTGCATCGTATTCTCTCCGAGCGCTGGATTTCCTCGTTTCCATCTGATCGTCTACACTGCAGTTTTCTCAAGAAAATCGGATGTTTAGAGGCCCCATCTATCCTTCGTTCCATGATTCGCTCCTTTCACTCCTACTGCTCTCCCCCCACTTTCACCTCTATGAACATTTCAAAGGCCTTTGATTCCATCTCCCATGGCTCGCTAAGTAGAGCTGCATCCAACTTTGTGGCCCCGAACCTTTATATGATTACCTGTCTTCCTACTATTCCTCCTCGATCTCAACGTTCCGGGAGCTGCGAATTCACCCAGAGCGAAGACTTAGCAAGGGAATCCACTCTCACCCCTACTTTTTCTCATGACGCTCGACGAAGCTCTTCAAAAACCAGCCTCCAGTCAATGGATGTGTCCCTCAAGCCCGGTTGACAATATTTCATGCGCAGACGACGTAATCATCGAAGCGCAAAACAAAAATGAACTATAGGAACGACTACTAACTTTTAGCTACGACCTCCAGCTTATTGGCCCATCCATAAACCAGAAGAAAACTAAGGTTGTAAATATCGTCATCGATAGATCCAGACAGAAAGCACTGCTAGACACTTCAGACCTTCAAGTAGGTTCGATGAATCTTCCATCAGTCCAACCGAACGATTCATTGAAGTTCTTGGGATTACCTTTCAACTGGCACGGTAATATATATCTATATATTTGCAACTGTCTATGAATAGACCTAGAGCCATCAGAAACCGTGGAACACAAGACGGTACAGAAATTGTAAAAGAAAACACAATACAACACAACAATTCCATGGTTTCGTCAGAGGGCGAGATACTACCCGGTTGCCCAAGCTGAAGTAGGGTGTTGACCTAGGGGACACCACCCGAGCCTTTGGCTGAATAGCCTGCCCGCAAGGCAGCGGAGCGAATTCATGAAATCGCGCCCATTGGGAGCCGGTCACGGATTGCTCAGTTAATACGCCTTACATTTGTTCCTGCGTAAAACATAGGCCTAATACTTCACAGAACTACAGCACAAAGTTGGTGAAATACAATGCTTCGTCAGGATGAAGCAAGGGCAGTGACTTTATTTAGTGGCGAGTCACCTACGAAACGTCACAGTGTTGTTAAACGGACATATGTGACTTTTTCTACGGAGAACGCTTGCCAGGCGAAAACCCACCACGTCCTGGAACACTGTCGCCGAACCATTTGCTGGAACGGGAAAATCCCGAACCACCCAGCTGGCATCACGAGGAGGTTGTACGGCAAGCATCATTCCCTGGATGAGCTGCGACAGCAAATACTGGAAATCTGAACGTGAATTTTTCATTTAAATTCCAAATAAGAATATTAGAAGAAAAAGACTGTGGGATAACATTGCCATTTCGTGCATACAACTCCACCACTATACACGCAACTAAAAGGTATGCAAAAACAAGGTCACATGCAATCAATTATAGATCACCTGTATCCGATTGGTGGGTTACACGCTACCACGGTAGGCCTAATGTCACCGTCAGCTGTCTTTGGACACATCAGTGGGCGCTGCAGATGGATCGCAATGGCCTAGGCAAGCCTCAGTTTCTGAGGCCTTTGCCAACGCAACAAGATTAGGCATGACTCACCTGCGTTCATTTGGTGGCCGGTGATCATTAAATTTCTCGTAATTACACAGGCAAATCTGCTTCTAAATCCCCCCGCGTCCGAAAATCGCACTATACATCTCCATGCAGAGCCAACTGGAATGAGTTCATTCATCAGATCACCAAAGGAAACTTCGCAGGCACCATTAAAAGCACACTAACAGATCGAAATTCTCAGGACCTTCCTGATCCCACGACACATCCACGGCATCTCGCTGGCAGTGATACATCGATACACACTCGAGACGATAGGCAAATTAATCAGGGCTAACGTTCGCGAAGGGTTAAGATTACCCAAGGATACAGCCGTTGCACTTTCCCAAGCATCCAGCATTGACCACGGCTTAGGCATTCCTAGTCTCTCAACCATTTGCCATTAGTTCGGAAAGATACATTGGAGCAACATATTTCCAACACGAATGACATCCTGAGCTGGGCGATTTGTGACCCATCTGCCTCTGCGATACATCGGCTAGCTAATTCGCCACTCATCGTAAGTGGGCAAACTGTAACGGATAAAGCTTCAGCTAAGGGAGCATGGAAGACTCAGTTATTTACTACCCTTGACGGATCCCCTTTACGTCAAGCTTTAATGCATCTAATTACTCATCGATAGCTCCGGTATTCTGCACGCGTCTTCCCGCGCCTATTTATCAGGACAACTCAACTACACACAGGCGTCCTTCCTACAATAGTCAGACGCGCCAGAGGCAGACCACCGTGTTCGCCATCCGATCTCAATTGTCGCGGGGAATGTGGGCAACACGAATCAATCTCTCACGTGCTCCAATCTTGCATCGTAGCTCATGATGCACACTGAAACCGGGACAATGACATTGCAAATCAAGTTGCAACGATGCTACGTCGTCGGGGAGCTACAGGCATGCCAGAGCCACGCATCCACACGCAAACGACTTACAGCAAATCAGAGCTATTCATCTGCCGGTATGCTACTATCTACATAATGTCTGTGACGCACACCGGATGACCCAATCCTACCAAACAAAATTGTTAAATACGGCGTCGGTGTTCACGCAGCGGCCATCAGAAACTACACATAAACTGCACTCCCGACCATTTCCTCTACTGTACATTATCCGCTCATCTTAAACAATAGAGAATATATCCATCCCGCGTCAGCAAAACACCTGTTGTCATTGGGACTCTCGATCTTGGATATTTCCGATCAGTGCATTTCCACCATCCAAGGAACCAAACGGGTGTATGATGCGGGTACAGTCTACCAAACACAAACACTGACACGTACTGGTCGTGCGGTACTTTACCGAGTTCCCCGAGCTTTAATTAAGCCGTTTGCTTAATATTATGTCGGGGCATTCGTCCCACCTTGGCAAATGTCTGTACTGCTCACTCTCGAGCCATACATGCCTTTGTCGAAAACAAATGTTCCTTGATTAACCAATTCAAAGCTAACCTGTTCAGTTACGTTTGTGCTAAGAGGAAGGAGCAGACAGACTTTTTCAAAAATGTGTTACCTTTGAAGAAAGCACCGCGTTTTGCTTCACTATAGTACTGCATGATTTAACTGGGTTTGCCATTATGTTCATTTAATACATTGGAAACATGATGCACGTGAAAATATAGTTTCTGCTGTACTACTCGCAACAGGAAAGTAGAGTATGCCAAGTTTTGCATAGGAACTCAAGAAGATGAGCACCCCTCGATGCAGACCACTTTCGTCCAGTCCGTTGAGTTGTCGAATTACGAAGGATTTAATGCACCTCTAAAAACCATAGATTTACTATTTGGAACGCAACTCTGCAAACAAGCTAAAAGACTGATCATTGTACTTAACCACGGATCCGTAATCGACTTTAAGAAGAACGCGATAAGTTTACAGAGACCGAGAGCCGTACTAAGTCTGATTTCGTGACTGTTCCTAAGGGATTCGGTCTCAGGTATCACATCGCACTAGTTTTACCACTATGTAAGAAACTTTTAGATTTTAGTTACCCATTTGCGGCAAAATATTTCAGCATCGATCTTAGGCTCTAGTCATCTAAAAGCAAACCCGTAAGTATATTTAGCATATACAAGAGCTAGCTAGAGCAGTTGAGAGTCGTCTTCGAATCAGGAGTATTAATTGTCTTGCGTAGTTCATGGTAGTAGTCGTGCGTGTATCCAACTATGCAAACAGGCTTCGGTAGCTTCCTGGAATTTCGCATCTAACAGTATCTCAGCCGCAGTTTCCAAAAAGATGCATTAGGAAGTGGCTTTCCGTATCCATGCTACCAAGATTGGGAATCAAGTGAGAATTGCTCTCAAATAGTCACAACTTTAAGGTTTCCTAGAACTACTCTTTTGCATCCATGGATGGCTTTCAGGAAATCCGGCACAGAAATCTGTCCACCCTAGCAAAACATTGTGGTGGTCATGTTATATCAGAGTGAACAGATGGATCAAAGGATTGAGCTAGACAGCCAATGGGAGACGGACATGACGGATTCCATCATTTGTTGCAGATTAGCCGATGTTCGTGTGTACTACAGTGAGTTCCTCCTACTCTGTTTACTTGAGTCAAAGGAGGAACCTCATCAGCCCATAAAGGTCGTTGCTCATGGAATTGAACCGACAACATATATCGAGTTCTGCGTGCTAAAAGTACCGTAACTATCCTTCAGTTTAGCAGGAAATTAGGCGCTGCCCACCCAAAAACAATGCATACTGGTTGGGCAGTGTTTGCGAGCGCGCAGCACCTAATTTCCGTCTACTTTGACTACGGTCCCAGTGATCGCAGTAACCAAGGTTCACTTCAATGTGAATCGCGGTCCACATTGAGATTGCGCGTCGCAATCCAATCACACAACCTGTAGTCCAAAATTGACCTTCCAATTAGTCATTTACCGTTGTGCCAAGCGTTGCCCGCCGTGACCAGGTAGCCAAAGGGCTAGAGCTTTCGGCTACTATTCCAATGGTCGCGGGATCGAGGACTGATGTCTCCACCTGATGAGATGAAATGACATCGAAACGAGTCGTGGTTGTGCAGTGTTTTCGGGCGGGCAGCACCTAATTTCCGTCTGCTTGGACTACGGTCCCAGTGATCGCAGAAACCAAGATTCACTTCAATGTGATAGACTCTAACAACCAGTAAAAATTATACTGTCAAAATTTGGACCATGTTCGGCGGTAGCAAAACAGATGTTGGTAACCCAAAATTAAACGTTACAACTGAAAACGGCAACGTACCCCACAAGGAACGACAATATAGTGGAATTGAAAAGATCAGGTGCGAAGTAGTCGGAAAACGTTTTGGTTAACCGATATTCCATAGTATGGAACAGACTTCTACATGAGATACGTAAAATTGAGTCAGCGATTAAGTGTCGTAATGTTATACATTTACTGCTCAATATGGAAATGGCTGTTGATATCTGGAGACCAGATTTGACAAATGAAGTAGGTGCAAATTAGATTTGATTTAGCTACCGGGTTACTATCTTTCGTTGTTTGACTCGATAGGGTTTCCGTTAGAAGACACCGCTAAACTGAGTCCATGGCGGTTTTCTGAAGTGTTGAGTCAAGATCAGCGCCGGGAATATTTTTAGCGTGACGCAGGAAGGAATCACATAACCCTACGTTTAATCGAACTAAAGCGCAAATTTATCTTCACACTTTGTTTCTAATTGATCTGCATCGCTAACAATTTACTTTTCTTCCCGGATGTCAAAATTCAGGGACAGTTAGTAGCTACCGCTGCACCAACTAATCAGTTTCGATGCCAACACCTGTGCTTCGCGACTGCATGCTACTGATGGATCTATCCGAAAATTCTTCTGTAGTCTGCCGTGGTCATAAGTACCTTGAAAAATTACTTTTTTCTTCGATCCCTGGGTACAAAGGGAATCAGACGAATCGTCCGCCTGTCCTTTCTAAGCAAGTGAAATGGGCCAGTTACCTGTTACTGCTGGTGTCTCACTATAAGCTTGTCATTCTGTTTCTCATTTTCAGCCACTACTGGGCCGATCTTTCGTGTTGACGGAATGAAGATTCTAAGGTAATCAGTTCCCACAAGCCTAGCGAATCATCACAAACTCGCTGGCAAGGAATAAAAGTGCTTGAATTCAAGGAATTGGATCGTAAAACGAGCTGGATAGTTTAACTGCTCATACGTTGTGCATTTAACATTTAGTTAAATCTTCATATTATTGAGCCCATTTTCTGTATTTCTCTGATGACTTCCACTTGCCAACCCCTTAAAAAACGTTTGGCATCCCGTGTATAAAAATAAACGATTAACTGCTTTATGCGATCTCATTTTACAAATGGCTCAGACCACTCAGTTGGGTTGTGCCTCAAACCGTCGAGAAATACCGCTACTCAGTTACTTATTTAATACGACGCTGTTTCATCTGCTTTTAAGCCAAACCGGCACAAGGCCAGGTGCGGATGAAACCTTTCGAGGACCACCGGCATAGAAGTAGGCCCCAGGAGGCGGTTCCACGGATGACTGTATCACTTTAATTGAGCAGTTACCTTTACCTACACTTATACTTACGGAAAACCCTTCCGTTTTTCTAAAATATTTAACTGGTCGATCACTCCCAGAATGCTTTACGGAACTGACACGAGCAAAATGAACAATTATCTACTACATGCGATGCCACTGTGCAGTGACCAGATCACTTAGTGGACTGCATCTCGCGCCCTTGAGAAATATGCTATTAGTTCAAGTGAACTTCAAGTGGCTTAGGATTCGTGGCTTCGCATTCGCCGTTGATCCTAAATGCTTAATAGCAGTGCGATTTCCTTCAGCATGAGCGAAAGTGCAAGACTTCACATCCTCTGTTCAATTCGTATAAACAATCCAAGCTATTGGTATTGGTACGAAATCGAAACCTGCAGATGTACGGCAACACTCACTCTAAATCGATTATGCGTACAAGCCCGTGTAAGGTCACAACGCCTTGTACTACATAATATTTTGATGGACAAGTTCTCAAACGTGCAACAGTCGCTCACGACATTGCTATGCGAGTGGATAACCGCAGATCAATTAATTACAAAGAATAAAGTTCCTCCGTCAAGTCCATGTAGCGAATTCCGTGCTAGTAGCCGTCAGTAAGCCGCAGCAATGTTATGCTACAAAAACCGGATGCATACGCACAGTTATCATCACCTTAACTATTAGTGGGTACTGTGAATTGTGTAAATAAAAGGTGTGAACAGTTAGATAAGAGAGACGAAACGAATAGCCAATTGGAGGTGGACCCCACAGGATCGGTTACTGGATGCACCAGACCAAGCAGTCAGTCTACCCAGCTACATCGATCGTTTGACGCTGGATATGCTACAGTGAATTTCCTCGTTGTTTGTTTAACCGAATCAGAGAAAGAACCTTAACGGCCTAAAAAAGTCGTCATTAATCGAAGAGGCCGAAACACCATACATAGTGAGACAAGTTGCGACCCAAACATGTAGTTATTTTCAAAAACCTCCATCTGGGTGTTATTGAAATGCTGTCTTGGGACAGACACGGCGTCAAGTGCACAACAGGGCCCATGGAAATCCCAAGAAGCAGCCCCACATTGTCCTCGAGAGCAGTTGTCTAGGTAGGCGTCACATAAATCATGGAAAGTGCTGAAAGAATGAACGCTTTTCGCGAATAACACAACACACAGCGTCGAATAGTAGCGGCAAACTTTCGCCTTTCATCCATTGAGCTCGTTATCTCTTCGTTGGCCATTTCTAGTCACCTCTACTACTACTGTAGCACTAAGCACGAAGTGAGACGGCAAGAGACATCCAATTCACTGACACCGTGTGTATCGAACGACGCAAAACATCTTTCACCAATAACACAGCTGGATCCAGAGATAACTGATGGTCACTCCATAGTAGAGATTGTCAGCTGCGGACGATGCTCGGCTCAAGATAAGGTCGATGTTTCATTAAACAACCGACAGAGTCATCGCTGGTGCCTGGCGTTGATTAACCACCTTCAAGCAACACACAAACTTAAAGATTTTCCGCCTAGCCACCACCTGTCGCAAAGCTATGTAAAGATGGAAAGGATCACACAATTCACACAGTCAGTGATTCGCAAAATGCTGAGAAGCAAAATTAGAGTTCCACTCACACGAGTTTGGCAAGTAGTGAACGAAAGAGCTAAAAGTCGGGAGGGATGTGTTGTGCAGCAGGTCCCATGTTCCGAGTAGTTGCAACATGGATACCAACTGCCTAGAAAGTTTGACCAATCGCAATGAAAGGTGCAGCGCTCGGGTCTGCAGACCTTAGAGCGCACCAATGGAAGTGCTAGAATTAGTGAAGCATTGTAGAAAATCATTGTATCTTTTTAACCTTAAGACAGCTGTGTTAATTATTATGAACGCAGTTTACAGTCCCGAATAGGAGTGCACATTCCAATCGGGTCGCTCAACAGGCAGCTTCAATGTATTCCCAAAAATTATCGCAAGAATAACTACGGGTTATATCTTAGTCCACCGGTCAAAGATCATTGCGGCACACAGATTGCAAACCAGTTCCCAGGAACCCAACCTTGGCGTGCTCATATACACGGTGTCCGTAAAGTCTGGACCCACGAGTAAAATGCAAATTTTTACTCAAATAGCATCTTCTATGTGGTTTCCATTATTTGCAATGCAAATGTTGATGCGTTTCGCAAAATGTTTGTAAACATAATGTAATAAATCCACAGTGCCGTAAATTTTGTTACATTCAGTCCCTATTCGTCAGGATAAGTGCAAAGAATCTGTAATTTTCTTGAGTACACTTCCTTTAGCATACTCCAGAAAATGAAATCAAAACGGCTAAGACCTGGTGAACAAGGAAACCACTTCACATGACCACGCCATCCAATTCAATTAGGGAAACTGTCATACAAAAAATAGACAGGAGAGCTCTAAATGTCTTGCGGATTGCTGTTTGGGGGTTGCACTTGGTAGGTACAATATCATGAGCGGCGCTATATCACATCTAGTAACTTATTCACGATGGTCATTGCCGCCCCCCGTAGCTCAGTGGTCTCAAACACGGACTGGCAACAGTCGAGTTGCGGATACGAGCCCTACCAAGGGTCCGATGGAATGCGCACTGCTGATGATTCCCGAAAGGACGAAACGCGCGTACAGTGCTTTTCCGGGCGTGTGCCGGCTGTCTGAGTAACTCTAGATGTGACGAATTTCTACCTATATCATTCGTCTTCACTGATACATTTGGTCGCCCGGAATTCGGTTTATCCATAACGGTGTATATTTCCCAAAATTTCCTAATCACCGCCACCGTCGAAAAATCAACTTGAGTTCTCCTCAAATGACGTACATTAATTTCACCTCTTATCGTTCGATATGACCATACTTCACGCCCTCTGAGAGGTACCAGCTAAAGTGGCTCTTCCTTTGGCAAAGCCATGTTTACTCTGTGGATGTAAAAGATCTGCTACAAATGTTGTGTTTTCTATTTCATTTTACTTTAATGAAAAATAACCCACTATCGTATATGTCCGGACTTTACGGACACCATGTATAATGAGTTCCTGTATCGAGCAGCTTGAGACAGTGCCGAAGACACAACCAGCACGTCGACCTGCTGCGAAGGGCGTTCGGGGGTTAGTACCCAGCAATTTTCCAGATTATGCATAACTCATGTGTGCCCTCACGTTGAATACGCCATCAGAACTTCGTCACCTTCGAGGTGATAGAGAACCCACAGTACAGGGCAAGAAAGAACGTCAAGGGTCTACGCAATCTGTCTTACAGCAAAGGCTAAAGTTGCGGGAAGATTACAGCGGATGCTACCGACTGCCAAGCGGTGATCGCATACCAAATATTGGGTGGTCCATGGTCAATGGTGTATTGTGGATAAAAGAAGCCGGAGCATGACATATCCCGAAGAATGAGCGGTTAGGGTTGAGCAAAATAAAGGCAAAAATGCCTGTAGGATATATTGAAAAACTGCAAATTGCGAACTTGCTGATTACAAGGTTCCCATCCGTTTTATGCCCTATCCAAGCTTATCATCTGTGGTTTCCGGACAAAAATAAAGGTGGGTTGATTTGTTTTTGGTTTCCTGCTGTCTTTATGGATCGCTTGAATTACGTGATATGGTGTAGTGCGGTCAGTGCACTGTAGACACGTGTTTTGAACACACCTAACGTGGGGGCTGAATTAACAGCTTCGGAGAGGGTATTCCATCTGTGGCAAACACGCAGCGAGAAGAAGTTTCTTCGACACTCCAAGCGACTGTATTGTTCTGCCAACTTGACATGATGACCTCTCAGTTGGCTGTTGTGACTCAGCTTCAATC
>OX104070.1:45032693-45109865 GCA_944474145.2 Dicrocoelium dendriticum | reverse complement strand
ATCACAAGCTCGCTGGCAAGGAATAAAAGTGCTTGAATTCAAGGAATTGGATCGTAAAACGAGCTGGATAGTTTAACTGCTCATACGTTGTGCATTTAACATTTAGTTAAATCTTCATATTATTGAGCCCATTTTCTGTATTTCTCTGATGACTTCCACTTGCCAACCCCTTAAAAAACGTTTGGCATCCCGTGTATAAAAATGAACGATTAACTGCTTTATGCGATCTCATTTTACAAATGGCTCAGACCACTCAGTTGGGTTGTGCCTCAAACCGTCGAGAAATACCGCTACTCAGTTACTTATTTAATACGACGCTGTTTCATCTGCTTTTAAGCCAAACCGGCACAAGGCCAGGTGCGGATGAAACCTTTCGAGGACCACCGGCATAGAAGTAGGCCCCAGGAGGCGGTTCCACGGATGACTGTATCACTTTAATTGAGCAGTTACCTTTACCTACACTTATACTTACGGAAAACTCCTCCGTTTTTCTAAAATATTTAACTGGTCGATCGCTCCCAGAATGCTTTACGGAACTGACACGAGCAAAATGAACAATTATCTACTACATGCGATGCCACTGTGCAGTGACCAGATCACTTAGTGGACTGCATCTCGCGCCCTTGAGAAATATGCTATTAGTTCAAGTGAACTTCAAGTGGCTTAGGATTCGTGGCTTCGCATTCGCCGTTGATCCTAAATGCTTAATACCAGTGCGCTCCCCTTCAGCATGAGCGAAAGAGCAAGACTCCAAATCCTCTGTTCATATTTCGTATAAAACAATCCATAGCTATTGGTATTGGTACCGAAATCGAATCCTGCAGATGTACGGCAACACTCACTCTAAAATCGAATATGCGTACAAGCCCGTGTAAAGGTCACAACAGCCCTTGTAATACATAATAAGTTATGATGGACAAGGTTCTCAAACGAGGCAGACAGACGCTCACGACATTGCTATGCGAGTGGATAACCGCAGATCAATTAATTACAAAGAATAAAGTTCCTCCGTCAAGTCCATGTAGCGAATTCCGTGCTAGTAGCCGTCAGTAGCCGCAGCAATGTTATGCTACAAAAACCGGATGCATACGCACAGTTATCATCACCTTAACTATTAGTGGGTACTGTGAATTGTGTAAATAAAAGGTGTGAACAGTTAGATAAGAGAGACGAAACGAATAGCCAATTGGAGGTGGACCCCACAGGATCGGTTACTGGATGCACCAGACCAAGCAGTCAGTCTACCCAGCTACATCGATCGTTTGACGCTGGATATGCTACAGTGAATTTCCTCGTTGTTTGTTTAACCGAATCAGAGAAAGAACCTTAACGGCCTAAAAAAGTCGTCATTAATCGAAGAGGCCGAAACACCATACATAGTGAGACAAGTTGCGACCCAAACATGTAGTTATTTTCAAAAACCTCCATCTGGGTGTTATTGAAATGCTGTCTTGGGACAGACACGGCGTCAAGTGCACAACAGGGCCCATGGAAATCCCAAGAAGCAGCCCCACATTGTCCTCGAGAGCAGTTGTCTAGGTAGGCGTCACATAAATCATGGAAAGTGCTGAAAGAATGAACGCTTTTCGCGAATAACACAACACACAGCGTCGAATAGTAGCGGCAAACTTTCGCCTTTCATCCATTGAGCTCGTTATCTCTTCGTTGGCCATTTCTAGTCACCTCTACTACTACTGTAGCACTAAGCACGAAGTGAGACGGCAAGAGACATCCAATTCACTGACACCGTGTGTATCGAACGACGCAAAACATCTTTCACCAATAACACAGCTGGATCCAGAGATAACTGATGGTCACTCCATAGTAGAGATTGTCAGCTGCGGACGATGCTCGGCTCAAGATAAGGTCGATGTTTCATTAAACAACCGACAGAGTCATCGCTGGTGCCTGGCGTTGATTAACCACCTTCAAGCAACACACAAACTTAAAGATTTTCCGCCTAGCCACCACCTGTCGCAAAGCTATGTAAAGATGGAAAGGGTCACACAATTCACACAGTCAGTGATTCGCAAAATGCTGAGAAGCAAAATTAGAGTTCCACTCACACGAGTTTGGCAAGTAGTGAACGAAAGAGCTAAAAGTCGGGAGGGATGTGTTGTGCAGCAGGTCCCATGTTCCGAGTAGTTGCAACATGGATACCAACTGCCTAGAAAGTTTGACCAATCGCAATGAAAGGTGCAGCGCTCGGGTCTGCAGACCTTAGAGCGCACCAATGGAAGTGCTAGAATTAGTGGAGCATTGTAGAAAAGCATTGTATCTTTTTAACCTTAAGACAGCTGTGTTAATTATTATGAACGCAGTTTACAGTCCCGAATAGGAGTGCACATTCCAATCGGGTCGCTCAACAGGCAGCTTCAATGTATTCCCAAAAATTATCGCAAGAATAACTACGGGTTATATCTTAGTCCACCGGTCAAAGATCATTGCGGCACACAGATTGCAAACCAGTTCCCAGGAACCCAACCTTGGCGTGCTCATATACACGGTGTCCGTAAAGTCTGGACACACGAGTAAAATGCAAATTTTTACTCAAATAGCATCTTCCATGTGGTTTCCATTATTTGCAATGCAAATGTTGATGCGTTTCGCAAAATGTTTGTAAACATAATGTAATAAATCCACAGTGCCGTAAATTTTGTTACATTCAGTCCCTATTCGTCAGGATAAGTGCAAAGAATCTGTAATTTTCTTGAGTACACTTCCTTTAGCATACTCCAGAAAATGAAATCAAAACGGCTAAGACCTGGTGAACAAGGAAACCACTTCACATGACCACGCCATCCAATTCAATTAGGGAAACTGTCATACAAAAAATAGACAGGAGAGCTCTAAATGTCTTGCGGATTGCTGTTTGGGGGTTGCACTTGGTAGGTACAATATCATGAGCGGCGCTATATCACATCTAGTAACTTATTCACGATGGTCGTTGCCGCCCCCCGTAGCTCAGTGGTCTCAAACACGGACTGGCAACAGTCGAGTTGCGGATACGAGCCCTACCAAGGGTCCGATGGAATGCGCACTGCTGATGATTCCCGAAAGGACGAAACGCGCGTACAGTGCTTTTCCGGGCGTGTGCCGGCTGTCTGAGTAACTCTAGATGTGACGAATTTCTACCTATATCATTCGTCTTCACTGATACATTTGGTCGCCCGGAATTCGGTTTATCCATAACGGTGTATATTTCCCAAAATTTCCTAATCACCGCCACCGTCGAAAAATCAACTTGAGTTCTCCTCAAATGACGTACATTAATTTCACCTCTTATCGTTCGATATGACCATACTTCACGCCCTCTGAGAGGTACCAGCTAAAGTGGCTCTTCCTTTGGCAAAGCCATGTTTACTCTGTGGATGCAAAAGATCTGCTACAAATGTTGTGTTTTCTATTTCATTTTACTTTAAGGAAAAATAACCCACTATCGTATATGTCTGGACTTTACGGACACCATGTATAATGAGTTCCTGTACCGAGCAGCTTGAGACAGTGCCGAAGACACAACCAGCACGTCGACCTGCTGCGAAGGGCGTTCGGGGGTTAGTACCCAGCAATTTTCCAGATTATGCATAACTCATGTGTGCCCTCACGTTGAATACGCCATCAGAACTTCGTCACCTTAGTTGAGGCACTACCTCGAGGTGATAGAGAACCCACAATACAGGGCAAGAAAGAACGTCAAGGGTCTACGCAATCTGTCTTACAGCAAAGGCTAAAGTTGCGGGAAGATTACAGCGGATGCTACCGACTGCCAAGCGGTGATCGCATACCAAATATTGGATGGTCCATGGTCAATGGTGTATTGCGGATAAAAGAAGCCGGAGCATGACATATCCCGAAGGATGAGCGGTTAGGGTTGAGCAAAATAAAGGCAAAAATGCTTGTAGGAAATATTAAAAAACTGCAAATTGCGAACTTGCTGATTACAAGGTTCCCATCCGTTTTATGCCCTATCCAAGCTTATCATCTGTGGTTTCCGGACAAAAATAAAGGTGGGTTGATTTGTTTTTGGTTTCCTGCTGTCTTTATGGATCGCTTGAATTACGTGATATGGTGTAGTGCGGTCAGTGCACTGTAGACACGTGTTTTGAACACACCTAACGTGGGGGCTGAAATAACAGATTCGGAGAGGGTATTCCATCTGTGGCAAACACGCAGCGAGAAGTTTCTTCGACACTCCAACCGACTGTATTGTTCTGCCAACTTGACATGATGACCTCTCAGTTGGCTGTTGTGACTCAGCTTCAATAGGTGATGGCAGGGATGATGAGTGTTGTTGGTAAACCTTGCTTAGGTCACCACGCAAACGGCGATAACGCCCACTGCAAATGCTAAGCATTCTGAGGCGCTGTTCATATGACAAGTGGCGCAGCAACCGGACATTTTTGGTCGTCCGACGTTGCGGAGGCTCCAAAACCGTAAGATCCCGCTTAAGACATGGATACCATGCTTAAATTGCATATTCAACATGTGGGTGTGTATAAGCGGGAAGTATTTGGCGGTTCGACGGTTCGAATTGCCCGAAAGCTCTCCATAAAAGCCCCACAATTTGTATCCTCTTCTTCGATGCCCTTTTGGACTGCACCGAGCAACCGAGACCTACCTGGACCAACACACCGAGATGTTTTTCGAGAGAACAGTGTTGCATATCCTGGTCCCCCATCTCATATATGTGCAGCATTCGGTGTCTTAAATGGAGCACTCGACATTTAGCCACATTGAAGAAAAGGCGATTTTAGATCGACCATCAATAAATCTTGTCAATGTCGTTTTGCAGCTGGATACGGGCTTCTGGAGCTCTGATCACTCGCCAAACTTTGATGTCATCGACGTATAAACAGCTTGACGCAATTTGACTCCCTAGATCGTTTATGAAGGCCAAGAATAGACGCGACCGCAATACTGAACCTTGTGGCATTCCGATTCGACGTGAATTGGGTCTGACATGTATTCACGTACTCTCACCTCCAGACGCCTGTGCGAGAGAAAATTACAGATCCACCCGAGGACAGAGTCCCCAATAACTCTTCCTTGAACTTTGGTGAGAAGGATACGATGGTCCAACCGGTCGAATGCCTTAGAGAAATCAAGATAATCCACAGCAACTCCTGTACCAACGTGCAAACTTTCGGTCCAGCTGTCTCGTGCTAACAATAGGTTGGTTGTGCACGACCGATTCTGGCGGAAGCCGCGTTGCTGCTGAGCAGTGTAACCAAAACCGTCCAGATAAGACATGAGTGCGTCGACAATGATAGCCTCCACAAATTTTGAAAGAACTGGCAGTAGAGTCACTGTTCGATAATTAGCTAGGTCGGCACGACTACACCCTTTGTAAATGGGAGTTATTATCCCGTATTTCCACACTGCAGGAACGTGCTGCTCGTCAAGACAGTGCTGGAACAGCCGTGTCAAAGCTTCAACCAAAATCTTAGCCGCCAAAGCAAGCGTCTTTGGGCGAATGTCGTCAATTCCTGGACAGGCGTACAGGCGCATGTATAGCAGCATTCTCAGCACGATGTCTGCTGAAAAATTTATATAAGTGAGTCCTGGTGTGGGCACCATAGATTCCAAAGATTCAGGAGACGACGGGATATAATGAAACGTTGGTGCATATTGTTGTTGCAGAACATTCGACGCTTCTTTAGCAATCCGAGTTAGACTATAAGTGGTCTGAAGAGGAGGAAATCCACTTTTCATTTTGCGGAGGCTGTTCACATGCTTGTACAGAAGCTTATTATTTGCGGTTAATCGATCGGCTAAGGCACGTTGATAAGCTGTTCTGTCCTCGCCACTAATTGGGCCCAGTCGTTACGGTGGACAACATATGCCTTTCAGGTACTCTGACTCCGATCGGTTTTGTGGGTATACAACACCGCGTTGCGCATCACTATGCGTTTGCGTGTCCTACTTCGTATACACGACGCCATGTTTCTCGAGCTGGTACTCTTGGTTTCCGATGCTCCACTAACCAGGGTGTTAAACTTACTGACGGAAGGTTCACAGGCAATATTGGCTTCATCCTCGGTTAGGATATTCCAGTCGGTCGCTTTAACGAGTCGGGTTAAGGTGTCGTAACTGGTTACGGTTCGCGTTGTTTGAGTTCGGTCCTCGGGATATTCAGTATAGCAAGTGGACATGAAATGCAAAGTCGCATGATCACTGTGGCCTAGAGGAGTGTCGATTAACACTCTCTCGATCATCAGTTCTTCATTAGTGAATATTCGGTCCAATATGGATGGTTTGTTATTGCCCCTGAATCTGGTGGGCGAAGTGACGTGGCCATAAAGCGGAAAATCTGGGACAAGAACTTGTAGGTCTGCTTTGATTTGCTCTCCTGGTGTGACCTGGGATTCTAGAGCATGTAAGTTGAAATTGCCGGTGACTAGAACGCAACTGTACTTCCTGTCTATCATCTGCCTAAACGCAGCCACCAAGATGCAGTCCATCTTAGGTGTAGACGATGGTGATCGGTAAACCATAACCACTAGGCAGAATCGTTCCCTCTCAGCCGGAAACTGCACCAAATGAAGTCAGGTACATCGGTTTCCGAATCGTGTATGAGTGCGCACTGCAGGTTGTTACGAAAGTAGTGGGCTACCCCACTAGCTTTGCTGGATCGATCATTCCAGACAACCGGCATACCTGTTAGCGCTATTTCGGCATCGGTTATCTCACAGCGCAACCACGTTTCCGTGATAGCGATGAGGTCCCAAGCTGTTGACGCGTGTCGAAGCCTTAATTCAGCTAATTTGCTGAGTAGACGTTAGGCATTTGTGTACATGCATGAGAGCTTCTCGGAGACCAAAAGTGTGTTGGGTGGAATGGATGAAGTAAGTGAGTTTACGCAGACCGATGTAAGATCGGCGGCGAAGCGTTACTTGCATGGGTTGCAGACTCTCGAGACGAATTTGGTATATACTCGGTGTTCGCTCGTGCTCTGCTGTGTCCCACCGGATGTTATAGCTACTGCTGAAACCGTCATCGAGTCAGGTCCTACAGTTGATGTTTTCATTGGGAGTTACACCTCCACTGAGTTTGCATTAGAAGGTGGTGGTGTTCCTATTGCTTTCAGACGAATTGCTGTTGGCAACATGCTACGGAATTTAGTCCAGCTCTCTAGAAGAGTTTGTGCCTTTAGTTCTGATTGCAGCACCAGTTTCAACAGCCTGGGACTGCACCCCTTATAGTTGGGTGATAAGGGGAACCTTGTCAATGAGGCGGCCGACATTTCCGAGAGAAATGGCCTCACGGACGTAATACCATTGCTCTCGGTCGTGTACCTGCGCATCGTCGGAAGAGGAATCAGTAAGCGCAGGAACACCGTGAGCAACCACAGTTCTCTTATACTTACGTTCTTTGTTCCTCTGTCTGTTAGTTGGACCCACTGCACGTTCTTTCCATGGGGTTTCAGGTAGTATACTCACTCCACTTGTGGTTTTGCGGAGTCGATTCGCAGACAGCAGAACGGCCTCTGTCTCATCCACTGAGTTCAGTGTCACCCGAACTAACCGGGGTTCACCGTAGTGCAATGAGTTTGGGTGACGCGAGATGCTTTTTAATATCATGCGATCAGCATGGACACCGATTGCCGTACAGATGGAACTCCACTGATTTTGATCGTCTGTCAGCCTACCCTTAAGTGTATTAGATTTGGTTTCGGGGATAGTGTACACAAGGTGTAAGGCACCATGGTTGCGCCTGGTGGCTACTGGTTTCGGAGCCTTAGTTTCCGGTGCTTTTGGTGAATTTATGAACGGGCTCTGATGGGGGCCATCCGTGCTGCAATATGGTAGTTTTCTCTAGTCCGGCCACCAAGGTTACCGGTACTGTTTTCGGTGTTTGCTTGGCGGCAACCGATGTATATGTTACCTGGCTCATCACTATGGCTGGTTGACTGCAAGTTAGGGTCACTTGTATAGCGAACAAACTACAAGGTGTAACACACTGTACAGAAATTGAAGCACGCATGCTGCAGACAATGCTTTTACTTATGGGGGAGAGAGAGAGCGAGAGAAAGAAAAGGGAGTTGGTAATGATTGAGACTGAGTCGTCAGGGTAATGTTGGGACGCCTGGCTCTCTTCTTCGGCCTGAATGGGGAATTCGGGGCGCTATTTTTACACACAACTGCAGGTCCGTTTCCTCTCATAGGTGTAACCCTGGCGCAGACCAGTTGTTCGATTGCTTCTGTGTCACACTTCTTCAGTAGCACAGTTAGACAGCCAACAACTGGGATAGCACTGCATACTGGGCAGAACCGAAATGCCTCTGTCGCATTATTGTACCGTCTCATTTTTATCGACTCCGTCCCAAGCCATCTTGTGTGATAGGTTTTCAAGCAACTGCTGTAAACTATCCTACTCTTCACCAACTTAACACACAACTCACACTTGCTTTTAACGTGAGACATGTTCGCCGAGGGAGTGAAGTTTTAAGGTCACGCGTTTGTCGGATGATCACTTAGTGCAGCTTCCCGCGTCAATGATAAGCGTGAGTCAGCGTGGCGCGCCCGCTGTCAGCGGTGATCCCTTGTAATCACACGTTACAGCGTTGCTCGGTTGATCGATCGATGTTAGGCGCGAATGGTTTGGGACCTACTAAATGAATCTAAACACAACGCTGAACACAGATTGAGAGCACCGATTCCCTCACAGATGCGTTGAGAAACACCTGAATGGAATAAACTTAGGCTTTTCGGACTGCCTCCAGTATCTCCCACCGAATGGTGTTACACGGAAGGGCATTTGGCACAAGGTGGTGAGTTATCCGCTTGTGTTCAATCACGGATGACAATCAAATCCGTTAGCGATGGTTAGGACTAAAGTGGTAAAAAATAATTCCACCAATGATTGATCACTGTGTAGAGCTGGCACATCCCCAATGACGTATGCTGCCATCTGTTGAAACGCAGCCACAACACCAAGCCCAGAGTTAACTGCCTGAAATTGAGTGAACAATCCAGTGTTCCAGAATGCCGGCGGAATTTGTTAATCTTTGGGGTTTTCAAAGTTGAAAATTCCTGCCCTACATTTGATATAGTCAAAAAACATTTGGATCTTGGCCTTAGCTCTCAGTACGTCCTTAGCTAAACAGTGTTACTGTGGAATATCTTCATGGTGCACTGATACTTCATTTATGCATCCAGTGGAGCCATGGAAGCGGCATGTGAGTGGGCGTTTTTATGTTTCGCTCACCAAGTACGTCGACTACAGCTTCTCCTCATAGTGTCCAGTATGTTTATATGCAATTATCATTTCACACTATGATTATATGGTAGCGCATTAAAAACGGTAGACACTTAAACTTATGACTTATATATCCTTTGATAGCGTATTTTTCACCTCCACAACCCTACGGAACTTGTCAAGCACCTGCCCATTTACTTTTATAAAACATCTATACATCCATACGATAGATTCAAGATAAAACACATCGAAACTTCTAACACTCGGGCGAGTAGAAGGAAATAAATTCAATGACTTATTGAAACTGCGTGGTCTGCTGCGAAAACCAAAGGGGTCATATGGGACGAAACGAACTGGAGGCAATTCATCTGTACTCTACTTGGTAAGGTCAATTATGGCTTCCAGATGCTTTCACCAAGGAACCGAGTTTTATGCGAGGTATGGTATTTTTGACATCAACGTCATATTAACTGATAACTGCAATCGTCCACATTAAAGTTAACACGGAGACGACGCCTAACCGTGAGAACAGAAAAACAAAGATACCTGCTCTCTTTAGATGTATAAAAGCACATCAATATGAAATAAGTCAGCCTATTATTATCGCCGTCAGGGAAATTTATGTCACTGGTCTAACTGACACATAACTCATTCGATGCTCAGCAGATGCCTAATTGTTATGCATTTGATAAGTGTAACTGTGCGACCTTGTGTGTGGCGCTGTGCTCAAATGCATGTGCGCCTCCACGGGTTAGGGGACCCTAAAAGCAGACAATTTGCTAACTGTAGCTGTTCATTATGAAGTGCTAACTATTCTTATTACAACAAGCTCAAATACCATTTGTAGGCCTTAAGTGAACATATAGATTCCTAGCTATCTTACATGACCTTCGTTTCACTTTCTATTAGCAAAGAATCAAGTACCTATGTTGAGATTATCACATGCTAGGAAGCATCCAAGAGTTAACCATTTGAAAAATTAAGAATAGATAAAGCTTCGGCTTTTCATGTGGTGTTCAGCGGAACCAAGACTGCTAACGATTCATAAACAAAGGAACGGAAGGGCAACAGTAAAGCCCCGGTTTGACACTCGCTTAACTGAAAACAATCGGTGATTGTGAATAACGCTGCACTGAGGAATTAATAGAAATCTACTACTCTACGGACTATTGATTACTGAGTGCACAAATCTGCTCGAAGTGTCCTCTAAGTGAAAATTGTGAACTTCGTACTTCCTAACCGACAACACCGCTGTAGAATATCATGAGCAACAAGGTCAGTGGTGTTTGCACATTCATAGGCTTAGCTAGTGTGCAGGATCACAGTGAAGCAGTGCACCCGTGCATCACAATTAGGTGTAATATTTGATCCAACTGAAACTATGGTGACCCGAGACGCACACCGATGGACTTCACAGAAGGTAGTGGAGTACTCAAAAAACAGGCAGCATCAACTTGAGACGAGGACGCACTCAAGTGTCGGACTCTCAATGGAGTTAACGGAGATGTGCAAACTCTTAGCCGATTGAAGCACCTGATAAGCACGACTTATTCTGTGTCGTGAAGTGGAGGTATGGAGGAGAGTGGTCTAAGAAAAGCATCCGTTAATAAAGATAACGAATCGATAATTCAGGTCAAGTTGCCTGCTCCTACGCCAACCAATACGAGGTGAAACACTTGCACGGTGCTTACGGACAGTAGTAGCTGTGAAAAGCTGACCGAATTAGAGCGATAGAAAACACAGTTGGTGCGAGTAGTTTAGTTTGTCAATGAGGCAGATCGAAATGAACGGTTTACTTAGACTAACCATTCATTTTGATCTGCCTCATTGACAAAATATATTAGTAGCACCGTGTTTTCTTTGCGACGAGACCGGACCTTAACATGATGCGATGGTTTGTATGCCTCAATGATCCATTGAGCTATGCTGGATGGTACTTTTCGCATCTTCAAGCCCACTTATACCAGATTGATCAATGGTTAGAGGCCAGACAAACTCAGCCTCCTGTCCTTCCAGGTTGGGGGTTGGAATGAGGGTGGCTCCTTACTCTATAAAACGGACTCTCTGTAGCCCAGTGCCAACACCCCGGTGCGTTGAGGTAAGGTTTTTCAACCAAAGCCTGTGGTTGAGGACTCTAGTCATTCTCCTGTCTAGGCCTAGGCAACCTGACAGTATCTTGCCCAAGCAACACAACTCAATGACATTCTCCTTAAACAATCCATTGATGCTCTGGCCGTCACAGAGGACAATAAACGGCATCCTCTCTGCTGCATCGAGCACAGTGGATAGGGGTAAGGATGCTACTGCGCCAGCCTCCCAGTCTTCTTATTGCCCTTCTAGCGCTCTTTCATCCTTAACGTCCCGCTCCAACTTCACTTCCATCCCCCTGTTTTCAATCGTCCGATTTTTGGCCCTCACCCGACTTACTTCAATAGTCACTTGTTTTCTAATTTCAACCCACGCACAATCGCAGGGCGCCGCTCCAGTCCAGTTGATAAGTCCATGTCCAACCAAGCGGAAAACATCAGTTCCTCCGTGCATATTTGGAGTCCTTGACCCTTACTAAGACTGGCACGCTTCAACCTGCGCACTATGTTACAGATTGGTCAGCAGACAGCAGCTGCCAGAACACCAGGAACCTATCAATCGATATCTACTGCTCATCGGAAACGCGCCTGCAAGATCCTAGCTCCGTGCTTACCCTGCGATCCCCCACATGCGACAATGGCGGCATATTCTCATTGCGCCTGCCTGGAGATAATGTAGCTTCGAATGCCGGTCCAGCCGGCGTCGGCATTGTTTTGAGTCCCCAGGCTAAAGCTCTCCTGATCGATCGGATTCCAGTCAACAGCAGGATATGCGCCGTTAGATTGGCAGGCTCGTTCCAGGCTTCGAAGTCGAGCGGGGACAAACGGTGACTATTTGCCATTGCGGCCTACGCGCTCACAAACTCTTGCACAGATTCGGTGAAAGATGAATTCTATCACCAACTGAACGCGCTCCTCCGTTACAGAAAATATACGGAGACCGTGGGGGCTGCTAGCAATATAAACGCCTAAGTCGAAAGATTGTCTTCTGATGAGTTTCACCTGGGCGGCCAACATGGTGTAGGCTGCCGTAATAATAACGGTGAGCGGTTACTACACCCGTGTGAAGATGCCCGTCTCTGTATCGCGAGCAATAATTTTCGACACAGTACTCGGAGAAGACTGACTTAGCACCCACCAGCCTTTGGCTAGCCATGGACGCAAATCGATCATAGCGCGACCAGTTAACGCTGGAGACGCTGCGTCCAAAATGGTTGTTCGATTTGGAGCATGAGCGTAGACTCCGATCACGCTCTTGTGTGTGCCGACCTTCAGGTGCGTTTCGGCGGTCATCCGCAATGTCGCTGTGACGGCATGGACGCCAGCCAACTGGCGAAGCCAGGTGTTCTGAATGCGTACCAAAGTATGCTGGCATCCGGGCTGAGTAAGCGCCCAGTGAACACCGTTGCAGATCCATAGTCGTATATTTGTCAGACGTTACTATCAGCAGGAAACGCCTTCATGTGGCAAATCAAACTGCCAACCTGGATGTTAGGTACCTAAACAGTCTGAAACTTTGCATGCTCACCGATGTATTCCGGCTTGAAGCGAACATACTGAGATCCGAAAAATTCGCAGGACCAAGCGGCGTTCTAACCTAAAAATAGGCCGCAAAGTCTTCTGGTCTCATGCTGCATCGGAAGTGGAAACAGCCGATGCCGTTGGTAACCATCCGCCTAATCCGGGAAGCGGGCAACAGGAAACCTGGTGTTAGCTAGACCATACGTGACGAGAGTGGAGTGTTGGGCCGAGCAGTTTGACAAGCAGTTCAATCAGTCAGATTTGTCGACTCCTCCACCGGCAATGGTCTGTGACCTAATCCCTGGGTCGTCCCCATGGATCCGCACTCACTCATTAAAATCGAACATGAGATCGGAAGAACAAAATTGAACAAGGTAGCCAAAGCAGATGGACTTCATCCAACCCTCTTCAAATTCGGTGGACCTGCACTTGTAGATGATTTACACGAGTTACTAGTGAAACCGTGGGAGCAGGAAACTGCCCCGACAGACTAGATCTGCTCCGTTATAGTCCCAATTTTTAAGGAAGCTTCCCATTCGGAATGCCGCAATCATAGAGGGATCAGTCTGATCTTACTTGTCTCTAAATAGCTTGCGTCTGTCGTTCTCCACAGACTGACCAGCATTCCTGATAGTCAGATCCACCAGGAGCAAGCCGTGTTTCGTGGAAATCGCGGCTACTTCGATCACATCTTTCCTTTACGTCAATAGTTGGAGCATCGCCATACTTATTAACGACCCACCGTAGTCGTGTTTCTAGACATCAAAGGCGCCTTCGATTCGGTTGATCGATGCGCCCTTTGGGATTGCCTGCTTGGGAAACGTGTGCCCGATAAATATGGAAACATTATCCGAATGCTGTACGCGCATAGTTCGGGCAGAGTGAGGGTGTGTGGCAAAATGTCGCCGCCGTTCAATATCTACAGCGTTGTGAGACAAGGTTGCTCGCTTTCACCTTGCCGCTTCAAATTCGCTATTGCCGAAATCATGGAAACGGTATTTGCTGGGCACGAATTCGAAGGTGTGCATCTGCTCCCTGGTGAACGACTTAACTTGGAATATACTCACGACATTGCCCTCAAGTGTGACAACCCCAAACGTGCTAAGCATTACTCGACCGATAAGCACTGAATGTCAATTGTTTTGCATTATGTTTTGCTCCCTCGAAATGCAAAGTCCTTCTCCAAGATTTCCAGGGACCTACCCCTGCGCTGACCCTCAGTGGTGGTTGGCTAGAAGTCGTTCAGGAAATCAAGTACCTGGGAAGCCATATTAGCGTCCATGGGATTGAAGATGAGGTCAAGAATGGTATAGCAAAAGCTCGAGGTGCTTTTGACAATCTCCGCCATCTGTGGCGCCGACGCGATATCGATCTCGTGCCCTGAATGGCAGAGTTTACAATGCAGCCGATGAGACTAATTTAGCGGATTGAAAGTATGCTGATGTGATGAAGCACTGTAAAATATGCGTTATTGTTAGATATACACTTGTCGTTCGGTAGTGGCGCAACAGATGCGAAAGTAGAAGCAAGAGATAAAGTACAAACTCGGATTCAAAAGTGTCCCGCCACTTACTGGGCGGTACTTCAAACAAATTAAATGGCTATTTTGCGCGGCGTGGTTGTTCACTAGTCAATGATGTTCTTGTTAGACAGTCAACGGAGGCGAGCGAGCAATACCGGCTGCTTACTCATGAAGCATGTGAAACGAGTGTAAGAACCTGTTTCACTTGTATGGTGGGCTCATCCATCTGGCAACAAGTTGATATGTGTTTAATTGAGAGTTCGTCACAGCAGTTTTCAAATCAGACAGTTCTCTACGGGCCTAGAAGAGCATTAAGCTGCAGTTTTGCTGTCGGGCGTTGTCAGCAGCGCGCATCCATCGGATCCTTCAGGAACCGAACTTAAGTCCACTAACGGCTTGGACCACTTTCCGGCAGCTTATATCACTGAGCCATGGCAGACAGTAGTCGACCGTGATGATCTGCAAGCTGCGGTAGAGCGCGTCTTAAGCACCATTGTCATGCAAGTTGTGAACGTTGCAGAAGACAGTGTTGGCCCTGAAAAACAACTTCAACTGACAGTACCTATGTACGACAGAGCAGTTGGAGCCTTTCCGGGCGAATATCTGAGGTACCCATTAATAGGGGATTATTTGATGTAGTTACTTGGATCCATCAGGAATGTGTTGCCGTGGGCACCCCGGTTCATAAATCATGAGAGCTGTAACAAACTACTGCGTACACTTTCTAGGAACCGGCTTTCCTACCTTGTACTTTAATCATGTTCATACTCTGTTCATCACCGGCTGACCACAAGCAAAGTGGGCGCGTTGAGAACAACCAACAAACTGAGAAATGCTCAGTACGGTCCACTCAGTCAAGTATGAACCGACTGATAAAGAGCGGTGGATCCAGTTGTTGTGGATTCCGCCGTCGTGCTAATGACAGAAAATCAAACTGACCTAACGGTTGCAAATCGCTCGGAAAAGAGACAAGGGAAAAGATACAACGTTCGAATATAAGGTCAACAACAAGAAAGGAAATCACGTAAGTAAATGCGTCTCGGAGTTTGTGACTGCGCCAGCTGAGATAAAGATCGAGCCGTTCAGATAGCAAATCCCGTTATTCCCATCCAAGCAAATGGCGTGCATCAAGGGGTAAATTCTCTTGGCCAAATCATCCAGCATGATGTACTAAGCCACCGGATGGCCCCCTTGTTCGACAGCAAAAACGCTATCCAGTGTTGCACCAGCGTGTCCGTCAGCAGACATTAGTGTTACACACTCGGTACATATTGATCACTCAGTTGTACTGTGCCTCGCACCGTCGTGCAGTATACTGTTTATTCATTTTATATACATGCATGTACAATGGTACGCGTCTACTTGCAGCCAAAGATAATTAAGCTTCTAAGAACTTTAACATGCTGTGGCCACGCTTTTAATATACATAACAACACCGGTCTCACTGTCTTGTTGTGCACCCTACTGTTGAATGGCAACACGGTATCCTGAGTTTCCATAGATTCGAGAGTTGAGAAACAAATTGGTCTTATAAATGCCATCAGAAGTTTTTCGTTGCGCTGCCTGCCGAAATGACACAGCCAACTAGGCCGGTCCGACTGATTGGTCAGTTTATTTAATTATCAGCGGCGTGCCGATTCAGTTGTACAATAGTACCGTAACCGTTGAAGAAGTAAAACAAGTACCGCAAAATGCAGCTTTCGCGTTTGCAGTGTTTTATTCATACTTCAAGTGAAAGGGAAGTGGGAGTGATGTTAAAGCACCGATTTATGTGGAGAACTCAAGAGAGAACCTGTCATAAATCCTACACATCCTCGAGAGGAGCAATACAGGAATTTTCGTAGCTAAAGTAGAGAATATGCCACGCCATTCAGAAGTAGACAACAGCAACGTAGAACGAGGCAAACCAAATAACAGGTGGTAATTAAGTCAACAAAGAAAATCATCGTGTACCATCCTTCATGCGTCACTGCTCAAACAACAGTGAAGAACATAAATCTAGTCAGTGCAGACTCTTCCATTCTCACTTTGTTGACTTCACTATGTCGAAGACTATCGAGCACCTAGAGTAGGTGTTTGTTGTGCGAAATCTGGTAGTCTTGACAATCAGACTGACGTGTCGATGACATGGCAGTTTTTAAAGGGAACCACGATAACCCGAAGGTACTATTTCAGCGCCCATCCAAAATTGAATAAAGCGAGTAGGCTATCCACGGTTCACGTCCACGTTCAAGGGTGAGCAGGGGAGCGGGTGTGAGCCAATCCCGGAGCAGCACTTTGTACTTCGAGGGGACGAAGTTCCTGGCAAACGATTAAGAATGAGTTGCATACCCTGTGGATCGTCACCAAGTAAGGCGATATCATCAACATAGTCCACGTCGGCCGCGCGCTCACCCGGCAGAAGCACTAAGCCAAAAATTTGGAAACCTTCTGGAACGCCCGATAAGACATCCTAGATAGCGAACTTGAAGAGTGGGAACAGAGAAGCGCTGTCGTACACCGCTATTGACAGTGAATGTCGAGAAAAGCTTGCTGTAACCCACTGTTGTAACTCTTCTTCTTTCACTGTTGTAACGCTTCTTTCTTTACCTCTGCTCTCTGCCTCTGACGACTGTTGTACTGCTGCTAGCTGCCCCTTGAGACTGCGACTGTCTGACTGCTCAGTCACGCGCCCAGCCACCAACGGAATACAGAAGACCAAGGTTCGGTAGACAGAGAGGCGTATTGTATGAGAGCACGGCCCAATAAATAGGTTGTGAGCAACTACTTAAACAACAATATTGGAGATGCTAATTGGCGTTAATTAACACAACTCAAATGGTTCAAGTTCGTGATCCAACTTGCCTCTGATTCCGCATCAATTCGCATTTTGATCTATAGTCGAGTTCGATCTCTAATTGCAGATCGATGCACTTTTACGGCACTGCTCTCGGCTTGATTGCTAGCTGTAAGCTCTCTCCGTAACACCCATCATTCTACCTGAGATATGTAAGTAAGATGCGCGGAGGATGGCGGTATACTTCTCTGGCAACCCGTTCCTTAGCAAACAACTCAATAACGCAAGTCGATTAATCGAGTCAAATGCAGTTCATATGTCTACGAATGCGAGGATAGTGGACCTATGGCAGAGTTGGCTGAGCATCCACGGCCAGGACGGAAACCAGCTGGCTCTTCGCTGTAGTACGAAGCATGTATGAGGAATCGTCTAAGAAGCAGAATGAAAGCCAATAGTTTGGAAGCAACCGAAATGAAGTCAGCTCGAATGCCGTTTTAACTATTGACGGATGGCAATTAACCCTTGATATCCGACGTTCTAGGATTTCTAGAAGTTTCGCGATCTTTTACAAAAGGCAGGAATATGCAAAATAACACCGGTGAATCTAGCACGGACAACAGAATATAATATCTAGGATTCATTAAGTTGAAGGCCGAAAGCGTGTTCACCAGCACCCTCAACAGTGCCCACTCCCTATCACCATGACCAGAGATTCGAATTGTGGCTTCCTGAATTTCCGATATTCACATGCTCAAATTCGCGATTCACGGGGTAAGTGAATCCAGCGCCATGCAGTTTTTTCTACTTGTATAGCATAGACGATGTGGGCTCACTAAAGCGAAACTCAACTAGTTGCACTCGCTTAAGATAACTGCCCTCAGCATGAGTATGATCTGTTCCCATGTGAGAACAATCTCTCGCTTTATCGCGAAAAGGTTACCCTTATTACTATTGTTAGTTTATTATTAATTTCCCCTTCATCAAATTCTGGAAAGAACTAAGCGAGGCCGTTTATTTACATCCGCGTACCCTGGGGCTACTGTAGATGGATTATGAAATACGCAAACGTTTTGTTTATCTGACACGTCCAAAAATGTTCCTTTTTCGTATCTGATGCCAAAGCATCGTGAATAATAGGCGCGCTCTCTACTCAATTGCATCGGAGTGTGAGAAAACCACTGTCGGAGTGTCGAAAACTCGATCTTTGGTTACTTGTTGGGGACAAATCCTTTTCTAATGGTTGTTAGGTAGACCACTGCAAAAAGTCCACAATAAAAACCACAAAGATACTCTTTAGACATGTTCACGTGTTTCCATCGAATGCTTTTCGTGAACTACTTCATCTTCATAGAACGCCTCATACCGACGGGTTCCACAATCAATCAAAGCGCATTGTAGAAATTGCGGTGCAGAATTGAAAGGAATCTGCTCCAGATAACCAACCAGTAACTGTGGATACAAACACCGATGACACATATTTGGATAGGGAAATATTAGCAATTGTGATTACGATGTATGTGAAAGCAGCATGCATAAGAAACAATACCTGTTGATACACACAAACCAACGCAGTTTGATAGTGATCCCAACAATGCCAAAGACGCAGCACAGTGAACCCATTGGCTTCACACTTTTACTTATTTTCTGGAAGCTGTTGATTCCCTATCACTTAACAAACAGGGTACTCGCGAATTACGTGTCACCTAATGTTTAAGCGTACATTTAGGTGTATGTGACCTACGAACTCGCCATCGACACAATGAAGAATGGACAGACTAAACCGAAAAATGACAGCGCACGCCACTTATTGGCTATCAGTGAGTAGCAAGTAGACGAAATTGAGGACAATGTTATTTTGTAGTTTTAGTCGCTGGTGCAAAACTGTAACTCCAAAAGTTTAACGGAAGAGAAAAAATGCGGAAACGTCATTCGAGATGCCCATATAACTGGGTCGCAATCTCAATTCATACGCCGGCGTCTTAGAAAAGATGTCACCTGACCTCCATGCTAATTTTGAACAGAACGGAGCCCTCAAGAGCCCACAGATAGTAGCTGTCATTTCAGTCAGAAAGCCTCCGTTGTGTACGCGCCAGGAGGGGTTTGGGAGATTTGACTCTTCCATCTTCCCGCAACCACACAACAGGTACGTGAGGCCCATGTAGAGTTCCTGATCCGACCTTGGTGACCTCGGCAGAAACGCAGTCTGGTTGCACCTAAGTTCTCAGAGTGAAGGGCAACAAAAAAGGTAAGGGAATGTTTCCTCGCCCGTACTAACTACAACTGAAAGCGCTAAATGTGTAGAGTGGAAGCTATCGTTGTCTACGGAGTGACCTCTTCTGAATCCATGAGATTTGGAAAACTGCAGTCCCCTAGCTACCATCATTTGAGACGTAGCAAACTAAGCAGCCACCAGCTGAGGCTCGCAGCGTAATATAGCCGGTTGAAATATTACCTGGTGTTTTCCCTCTAGGTGTCAGTCAAGAAACGTTGCTCCAAATTACGCCAGTTCCGCACCCACGTTATCTTTATTAAAAACGACTCAACGACGCATTGCCCCATCCGCATTATGTGTTATGACAACCGTTCATCGGATGACGACAAAATGCAAACTAACACTTCCTACTAACCCACCAAGTATGTTGACGTGAATATCACGGCGAGTCTACGGATGAGCAATCGAACTTGTTGGTAAGGTTCCTCGTTGAGCTTCTGTATTGCACCAAATATCCTGATGGAGTTGTCAAGCTCTAGTTTTTTTTAACCGTATTATCGGACTGTACTATCGTTCTACCACAGGTCATTTACAACCACTGCGAACGACAATCAATCAAACTCCAGTGAAACGTTGCCGCCGATGTGCTGCATAACAATGACTTTCTGTCCCAATGCCATGCAAGTGATGCTGTTTGTATCGGTTGCGGAAAGTAGGTACACCAACAGAAGGTCTGCCGCTCTCTTGCCAAAAACAGTGCCTCAGCGCCTGTCATCTTTTACAGTCGTAGTCTTGCTAAACCGTCCCTCTTATGTCCCCATGGACGTTCAGTTGAACGAGTAAGATTAGTGCACCTAAGTGCAGGGGATCCAGCTGCCACAGCTCTCATCACCAGGATAACAATAAATAAAAATGGTGAGAAAATGGAGCAGGACGTCCGGTAAGTGCTCCAGCCCTTCAGTGTATACATGTGGTCTGAGAACTCAACGTATTGGCTTGACTGAAGCTCGTCCGTGACTAACATACACAAAGACGCTGATCCAAGTGGCGTGGTGACTGGGACGACTGCGGTATCCAACAGAGTTAAACTGTGAACAAAGTTGCCAGATGAGTTATAAACCGTGCGGAGGTTGACCTATATTTCGTGCGGTAGTATCCCGTGCAGTGGCACTGTCCTACTACAACGGTTTACTAGCACGTATCGGTGCAATCTGTTGCTGGCACGCAGCGTATTGTTGAAAACGAAGATGGGTAGTCTACGGTACACGTGACGCATAAACCCTTCCTTTCAGAAGGTTGGTAAGAAGAGGATTATGAAACCTCTGGTTCAAGTGTATGTGTGAGAAACAACAGTACAATAGAGATCATAAATTACCAGGAGCAGAACAAAAAAAAGACTCAACTTTTTGCCTCATTTCTACTGCGCACTTGATCATCTTATTCTAGCGCATCTGCATCACATCGTCCTTTCGTACTGTTAGCCTATCTGGCAATGCAAATAGTACTTAACTCGAGACGGTCGACAAACAAATCCGAAGCAAAGGGAGTCTGTGATTAGTAAGAAGTCCACAAGGACTCTGTGCTGTCTCTGACAGCTTTACCGATGCTAATATCTCGAGCGGACTCAATAAAATTGAGTTGCGGATGGAACAGTTGCTTCTAAGAGTCAGCTCACTATCAACAGTTAAGACGCTCCCTAATGTGGACGATTACCTGACACCTTGCATTGCTAGTTCAGATAAGGCGCAGCTGCAGGAACGCAGAAGGGCAAACACAATTTTGAGGCTCAAGAGTTATGTCGAAGTGTTCTATACCGATAGCAATCATCGATGCTAAGTTAGAGATATGTGTCGCTTCTGATAGAGGCTGGGGAATCAGTAATCCTCCGTTACCCCTCACTCAACATTTGATTACACACATCTCAATACACTTACTCGAAGAGGATTGCTGTCGTCCGAAGGTTGGCCCAACTAATGGTCGGCTGGCACTGCAGATCCGAATTCACACTTAATGGGGGTACATGACTGCACGCAACCTATTCGTGGCTACGCTGAAAACTATTAACCCCTTCTGCCCAGCATTCATACACACTAGGCAGTAATTCAGGTAGGAAATAACGCCCGTCTCCAGGTTCGAATACGTCAACTGAAGGGATGAGAGTAGCTTTTCTCAACCTATGTGGTTAGTAGCATCCGGTTCCGGAATTGCCTGGCACTGTGGCTTCTATAGGACAGCCACAGGACGCCTGCACCTACAGAAGGACCATGGGTGGCTTGCGCTGTACCACGCACAGCTCCATCCACACGTCACATATTCAGTGTAAACCCGACGGAAGAAGACTGGGAGGCATGTGGATGGGTGACACGTTTCATCAACGAAGTTAGCCCACACTCCTTCAACATGCACAGCAGCATCATTCCTGTCTACCTTTGTATGGAATCATGCGTACCAGACGTACACAAGAAGGTGGCCACGCTGCAATCCACTACACATTGGATGGAACCACTTTTTGAGCCTAGCACGGTCACGAACACCGTGCACCCCGTCCCCCAACAACGATTCACCGTCTCCTGGAACCAGTAATCGAGATGGAGGGTGTTAGACAGGCAGGCACCTTGTCAAGATTCAAAGCAAGCGCAGCCACACCGGTATACAGGCGTACTTGCGCTTTGCTTATCGCAAACCACCACGGTCATACGAATAACCGTCTGCTTTTCTGCGTGCATGCAGGTCACATGGTGGACTCAGAACACAGATAATATTGCACCGGGTCGAAGATCCCTTTCCGTTTGAGTTATGATGGTAAGATTTTTCCAACATAGTTGGCCAGTTACCCAGAAAATCTAAGGTGTCCGCCTGTGTTCAACTGCATGGGCACACATTCGTGCCATCGTCGAGTTCGAATAGCGCTCACCTTTGTTTGCGTAGCTGCCGGATCGAATAGGATCTCGTGCCGTCATATGCTCAGCTAAGACACCATATACTTGACTATATAAATGAGGTATTTTAGCGTTTACCACAGGTAGTTCTTATTTATTAGCGGAGTTGTAGCCCCTTGGTTGCCCTACGCGCTCCGCTATCCAGATGACCCCACCAATACGGTGTGGGATATTATGCAAAACCAACGCGTTTGCAGTGCTTTGGTAAACTCCAAAAAAGATACCACTTCCTAGCACAACGACGCACCAGTGCAGGTCATAGGAATAACATTGTAGAGTGCAAGCGGCAATACGGAATAGTCGAACTTACCGGGTGCGTATTTAAGCCCCCACCAAATTGAAGGTGGCATTGCTGCATGGTGAAAAACATGAAGAAAAGTAACCTGATCCACTCGGCCACGACACAGGAAGAACACAGTATCCAGAAGCTCAATGAGCTTTGAGAAATAAAACAAGTAGCCCAGAAATATGAGGCGATCAGTCCTCCTGTCCGCAGGGTTGGGTATTTCCACACATCCAAGACCGTAACCCAGATCAATAACGGCTTTAGCTGCAGATATTACTAGGTACCCTGATAGGCAAACCATAGAAAAGTTGTAGAAAATTAGTATGAACTTCAGTAGGTCCTGTTGTGGATTTTGCTGTTGGCCGTAGTTGCTGGCTCTGTGAGCTGTGCCATTTTTTATTAGTTTTTTTTTGCCCTTAGTCCGTGCTATTAATGCACTTCGCCAAAAACAAGTGATTAATATGTAGGCCAGACAGATGAAGGCGGTCGGATGCCATGACTGCATCAAGAAAAAGCTTTCTACTCGCGGATCTGGTTTCGGTGGCAGTAGGCCGCTGAGCAACGCGGTGAGGGGGAGTGACATCGATCCTGCGGGACTGCAACGCCAGCTTGTGGCTGCTGTCTCATCACGTTTTGCTTTAAGTCCACTCAGCCCACGCACGCCTGTGCCTGTGCGACAAGGTCGATGAGTACACGCTGATTGGCTCCTTTAGTCAGTCTTTCGCCTCTACGATGGCGCATTTCATCCGATCAATCTCGTGGGTGTGGGCCACGACCATGTAAGGTGTGATACCTATCCATCCGGTTAGCACCCTTGCTTGCTTGCTGGGAGCAAGCGCAATGTGTCACAATCACCGTTGTATCGCCACCGTTGTGTCGAAATGATCTCAACACCGTTCAGCCCATTAAAGAAAAATATCAAAAATCGACATTTCTAATGACCCGACCTGCTGAACAGCTGGATTGTTACTAGATTTCTGGAACACCGTATTTTCCGTAGACCTCCGGTTTGCCTCTACCCCCTAGTATAAGCAATGTCACACACCTGCATCTGATTCATAATATCAGCACTGGAATTGTGCTAGGGGCTGCTTTTTAATTCTATCCTGTGTTCCATCTCAATATAGCTCTCTCGCAGAATGATCACTAAGAGACTGACCAATCTGCTAATAGCTTTGGCATGGTGTCGGCTCTATTGTTTAGCTAATTTATTGGCGAGTAACTATGGAACTGCAGCCACACGATTCAAGAAATACTGCAGGATGAGTGCGGCTTGGCCTAAGTCTTCTTCAGAACCACTTATACTATGTGTGTTTTAGTGAAACTAAACCATTGTTGTAAAGTAACAATGAAGAGTTGTACCAATGCTTAGGTGATTATTATTTTAGCACAGTCTATGGACCTCAGATGAGGCAAAAAAATAAACATTGCAATTAGTCGTTCTGGTAGAAGCTCACAATCGACGAAGTTCAGCAGTTTACAGAAATTATAACTGACCATCCGAACAGCGAACACACAATATCCCTTGCATTCGCATCTAAAGCAAATGACTGGCATATGTAGCGTTCAGTAATTCTTCTTTCACACTGGAAAGTATCGCCCTGGCAACAGCCACTTTGTTGTCCACCTCCTCCTTATGCTGTACACACAACTACCCATGAGACAATATTTTTGCTGCAGTGGAATTGACGTGAGCCGTCAAATAAATTTTGCCCAGTATGGAGTACCATCAGGATGATATTACCAAATATGCAAGGTTTTCGAACTAACAATGAAGGAGAATTATTTGAATCTTCCATTTCTACAGACGACCTCAAGTTTGAGCGCTTCTGTTTTCCCTTCATTCTTGAAATTTAGTAACGCGGTCTTCCGATTACAGGGGACAGCGCAGTTACTGAGTTCGTTCAACTCCAGAATTCATGTTTCTAACTGGATGATTCCATCTGCGGCAATAAAGAGTCGATGATTCCGTTGCTTAGATGAAAATGTCGGCTTGAAGCACCGGGTGAACGTTTCATTAAAATAAGGTTCTTACGCTTATCTATCCTCTCTGCAACCAGCAGTTTCAGTACCATTTCAAATTTAGTGATTGATATGCAGGCACCCGAAAATCCAACCGTTTGATGTCATAGTAGATATGTTGGTGTTACTGGCTTGTGAGTGTAACTCAGAAGCTGGTCGTGTGGCGCAATGCGATGCGGATGACTCTTCGTGCTTGCTTCTGTGATGTTCACTGGAATGATGCACAGTTTCGTGAGTTCTTGCGTTATACTCACATGTTTTTCGGCTGTTTCAGAAGCCCCAAGATCACCCCTATTGCTTTTGGCTTTCTGACATTCTCAGAAGTAACACCCAATGGAAACGTTCTGCCTGTTGGATGCAACGTATTTTTGTTACTGAGAAACGCAGCACCCACTAGCTTTGTTATACAGCTGGCTATCGACTGTTTTTGAACGGTCTGCTTGTTTTTTGCGCCGCAGTGTGGTTATATTAACTGATTTATTATAGGTTGTGTCATCGCTTCTTTGGATTTCAGAGTTGAGCTTTGTTCACACAGACTAATAGCCTAATGTGAAGGATTTCACATATCAGCAAGTACTCCGCTGGTTCAATTCCCAACCCCGGCTAATTCAACCTGATGAGTGTGAACGAGGACTGAACCGGCAGTGAGCTTCAGTGTTAGAAGCAACGCCGAAAACACGCCAATTCTTTCGTTAGTCGACTGCGGCTTTTCCACATCCATGGTGGCCATGATAGCTTTATGCCAATTTAAGTAAAGTTCTCGAATTTCTTCCTAGTGACCATCGTAAATGCTTTATACCTGAAACTCTCTAGCCTGCCTATCATCCCAAGTTATCATGCCACTCACTTGGCAGACTGTTCTGTTGATCACTGCCCTATAAAGGTACTGATGAGTGGAGCGACCAGCTTTGCAGCCTCTTTTCGTCTGTTGATCTGATGGATCCGTTTTCATATCCACACATGGGGACTGAACGGAATGCTGTATTGTAAACTTTACCCCTCAGGGTTAGAACGATGTCGCGTCATTGCAACAGTTAAATAAATAAATACACGTTTTATTCCTCCACAGTGCGAGGCACAGACCAATTGAGAGGTCTTATCGACATGTACAAAATGCTGCTGCCTGGGAAACATTTACAAGGACATTTAGCACACTGGTAGCGCACGCATCAGAACAGAAGTCCTTCCAACCCAAAAACAAGCGTAAGTCATTTATGAGGAGCAGAACAAGTAAATGTCTGTCCCGGAGGGATTTGGCATGGCGAAAACAACAGGACTGCCCGAATGCCGAAACCTGGACTGCATACGTGACACATCGTAATTTCTGTGTGAAACTGATCCGCGAAGACAAGGTCACGCATCAGCAGAAGTTAATGAAGCGATTCTACACGAACCGCAAACTTCTCTACAGGCACGTTAACGTTAACGGCCTTCGAAAGGTAAAGCGAGGGGTTCCAGCGCTAGTCACGGCTGATGGGTGCACGCGGTCGGCAATGGAAGCAGCTGATCTCTTACGGCTTCCTTACTCCCAAACTTTCCATCAGGTAATGAGCCCAAACATTCTCCTTATTTCTAATACTCAACCATCTGGTTTAGAAAACATCACCTTCACTGCGGAAGCTGTGTTGAAGAAGTTGTTATCCTTGCGTATCCACAGTTCTCCTGGAATCGACAACATCCGAACAAAGGCTCTACAGGAGGTAGCTAGTGATCTAGCAGAGCCACTGGCTGTTTTCTATCAGCGATGTCTAGAGGAAAACCGTATTCCACCAGTATGGAAGCAAGGGATCATCACTTCTATCCATAAAGGAGGTAGCCGCACTGATCCTGCCAACTACCGTCCAATAACACTACTTCCCGTACTATCCAAAGTGATGGAATCAATCATCGCAGACGCGCTGATGCAATACCTGCAAAGCCACAATTTAATAGCCCCAGAGCAACATGGCTTTCGTCAAAGGCATTCGTGTAATACTAACCTATTAATTGCACGTAATAGCTGGACTGAAGCTGTTGATGATGGAGTGGGAGTCGATGTCATCTATCTGGACTTTTCAAAAGCGTTTGATCATTTAGACCATCGAATTCTCCTTCAGAAGCTTCTGAATTACGGCATTGGTGATCCAATCCTGAGTTGGATTAGCAATTTTCTACAAGAACGACGGCTAGTGGTGAGAGTCCGAAAATCATTTTTCTCATGCAATCAATGTGACGTGTGTGGTACCACAAGGCTCGGTTCTTTGACCTCGTCTACTCTTGGTGTTGATTAACGATTTGGCGAGATCAATTACATCCGATTTCCTATTTTTCGCTGATGATATCAAGATATGGCGAAGGATCAGAGGACCGGACACCATTAAAGGCTCCAGTGCGATCTTAACACGATGTCGAACTGGTCAGTTCAAAACGCTCTACCATTCAACGTAGACAAATGTCGCGTTGTATAATTACGCCATGGACATAACTGCACCCATTTACTTGGGACAAACGGATTGCAAACTAACTCCCAGGAATGTAACCTTGATGTGCTCGTCCAGAGTGACCACAAGTGTTCAAAACAAGCTGCGGTAGCTGCGAAAAGAGACAACCAGCACATCGGCATGCAGCGAAGGGCATTCGGGAGATTTGACCCATCAATCTTCCCAATGATGCACAATTCCTACGTGCGCCCGCATGCTGAATACGCTATCCAAGCTTGACAACCATGGTTGAAGCGCGACCTAGAAGCAATAGAGGCACCACAACGAAGAGCAACAAAGAATGCAAAGGGCCTGCGCTATCACTCTTACCACCGAAGGCTGAAGTTGCTGGGAATTTTCAGCGGACGTTATCGAAGGCTGTGCGGCGATCTCATATTAGCGTATCAGATACTGAGTGACCCCAACCACGTATGCTGCCATTTGCTGAAACTTAGCCACAACACGAAGCTCAGGGGTAACTGCTTAACATTGAAGGAACAATATAGCCGTCTAGAGTGTCGACGGAATTACTTTTCCATTCGGGTTTGCCAACCCTGGAACGCACTCCCAGACTCAGTTGTATCCTCTCCTAGCTTTGATCTTTTCAAAAAAAACGACTGGATGTTGCTCTTAGCTCCCAACATTTTGTTACCTAAGCTCCGCTACTGTGGGTTACGTCAACCATGTTTTCAACAGGATTTATGTATCAATTGGACCTAAGTGAACGACCATATTTTACTTTTCTCACTCCTTACCTCAACGATCACTGCACCCCAGTGTATTTCTGAACGCTTACGAACGATAATTTTTTTCATTTTACACTAATGTTAATTATCAAAGTATTCATCTCGGCAGACCTTCGATAGATGACCCAGACATATTTTAATTGCATCATATTCACCGCTACCACCCTACGGGACGTGTCAAGCACTTGCTTTTATCCCGTGATAAATCATTGTTCATTGTTCATTGTTCAGTTAATTTTACGTCTTTTCTTCAGTGGTTCCCATTTGGGTTTTTGAAGTGATTAGTAGTTTGAAAATAGTAGAGAGATTAAGAAACTGGGAACAATAATAAATGTAGCTTTCACGGAAAGTTCAAGTAAAGTAATACGGTTATCCATGGAACTGTCCCCAGGGGACAAACACACATCTAACTTTTGCTATTCTACTAGTGATCCTATCTTCTATTCCACAGGCGCTAATATAGCTACCTAGCTGGATGCGTACCTGAACGCCTTCTAAATGATCACCACCAAGGGTCAGTGCAAAGGTGGGTCCATGCCCAGCTTGGAGAAGACTTTGCTTTTCTAGGATGCAAAGCATAGTCCCAAACGACTGACAGCTAGTAGTGATTTGTCCATTGCTACATGCCACTTATGAGAGCCGTCATAGATTAGAGCAACATAGTCAGTGTACTCCAAATAAAAAAATCAAGCGGCTGAAAGCAGCTCCACACCTAGTAGGTCATGTCCATTGAACGCAGTTTCCATGGCCTCGTTGATGGCGAAATTAAAAAGGTATGGTGATAGTGGGCAAAATTGTTTCATACCACACGAAATATTGAACGTCGGTGCCGTCTTGCCATAAAGCCTGACTGTCCGAAATATGCGCGTAAAGCTCTCCGATAATGTTAAAATATTAATCGTGCGCAATTTCCTGAGTAGACCGTCCCAAAGGATACATAGATCCACCGAATCGAAGCCACCTTTGACGTTGAGGAACACGAATACATTGGGTCGCCAATAAATATGGCGGTGCTCTAACAAGTGATCTAATGCGAAGATGGGGTGATTACAGCTCCGATTGCGACGAAACTAGGCTTGCTCCTCGCACATCGGACCTTTACAGTCTGCGGAGGACAGAGGAGACAAGTAGCTCAAATTAATTGAGATCAGACTGAGAGGCATTCCGAAAGTGAGCCCCCCCATTGAAAATCGGGACTATAACTGAGCGACTCCAGCCTGTTGGGACAGCCTCATGCAACCACAGCTTCACTAGTAAAGTGTGCAGATCATTCGTGAGAGCAGATCACCGAATTTGAATAGGGTTAGGTGGAGCGTACCTCGTTCTACAGTCTGCACGTGAGGGCGCATTCATTAGTACGGCCCAGGGATACGGGTGGTCGCTAAGTAAGATGGTAACTCTGAATGATAATGTTACCTTTCGTTTTCAGTCCAAAGCTACAAGTGTTTTGACAAGATGGAAATTGGCTGTCGAATGTCATAGCATATGGTTTCGCTTACAGCAAGTCTCTTGTACTCCATTTCCAACGGCAGCCGCAATTTCCACTAAGCTTCGAGATCTGTCTTCAGATTAGCACACAGTTTTGCTCTGAAATCTTTACGAGTCTCGGTACATTCGCTTCCAGCCGGAACGGGTTGGTGAGCATGGGGGAATTTCAAAGACTGCGTAGTGACCCAATGTCCAGGTTGACAATTTAATTTGCGACATGAAACATGACCGCTGCTAATAACGTCTAGCGAACAAGAGATCCACAACTGTTCTAGATAAGAGTTGACTCAAACCGCAAATCAGCATGCCTTGAAAATCATTCGGATAATGTTTTTACTAGTTTGCAACTACCTAATCACAATCGTCGTTACGGAAGTCATCCGAAAGGCGCCAATAAGTCGACGCATACAAGTGCATGGCCGAGTCCGCCGTAGGGCTCCAAATCGAGTGACAGTTTTGGACACAGCATCTCCAACAGTAACCAATCACCAAAAAGACAATTTCATGACCTTGTCAGCGTGTGCGTGCTAACCGTACAATCCTGTGCCCTGTGTTAGATTGGACTTATCCCCTCACATTCTTGTGCTACCTCTTCAGAAGTACGCTCAATCTGTTCGGATCATTGAGCTCTATCTAACGGGGTCTATATTTTTGAGGTCAGTCCAACGACACTCTGGTACACCACAAACAAAATCTTCGGAAGTCTATTCACTAAGGCCAACTTGAGTAACTGCTCATTTGAGTCGCATCTGTACCTTTGTGTTATCATTCGACAGAGCTTCATTAAGACTGTCAGACAATATATAACAGTATTGTGCACCACTGTATACCACAGCTACAGGCATTTTTGTCATCTCACTTTACCACCATATTTTTATTTGCATTTCACTGCACAAAGCCTGTGTGATTTTGGCCTAGTGACGCACCACTGCCAAACCCGTTGACCGGAGCAGACAACAGATAGCCAAAACAGCGTGATCAGTGCAACCTAAAAGTAAATACCGAACATTGATCCATGGGCCGAAGTTTGTCAACCGGGAATACATTGAGTAACAAACCCAAGGCATTGCCCACAGTCCCCGGGCTGAAGCTGCTCTGGTTGATTGGATTCCAATCAGTAGCCGGATGTGTGCGGTCTGTTTGGCTGGCTCGTTTAAAGCTTCGAAGTCGCGCGGCACTAATAGGTGTATATTCATCATCGCTGCCTACGCGCCCACAAACTGTAGCGATGATTCGGTAAAGAACGACTTTTACCGCCAACTGACTCAGCTCCTTCGCCACAGAAGAAGCACCGACACTGTTGTGCTGGCGGGGGATATGAACGCACAAGTTGGAAATTTGTCCACTGATGAAATGCATCTGGGCGGTCAGCACGGGGTAGGCTCCCGTAATGATAACGGTGAGCGGTTACTTCATTTGTGTGAAGATGCTCGCTTATTGCTTGCGAGCACTAATTTCCGACACAGCACCCACCGGAGGGCGACTTGGCGACCACCAGCCTCGAACCAGCTATGGACGCAAATCGATCACATTGCTATTAGTTACCACTGGAGAGGCTGCATCCAGAATTGTCGCTCGGTTTGGAGCACATGTGTGGACACCGATCATGTACTTGTATGTGCTGACATACGGATGCTATTTGGCGGACCCCCACGACGACGCTGTGAGCGCATTGACACCAGCGAACTGGCGAAGCCAGCTGTTCTGAATGCGTATCAAAGTACGCTGACATGCGAGTTGAGCAATCGCTCACTGGAGACAATTGATGGTCACTGGTTACATGTTCGCCAGACCTTACTAGCAGCGGACAAATCCTCATGTGGTATGTCAAAAAGCCAACATGGACATTGGGTCTCTTCTCGGTCTCTGAAACTTATCGACGCTCGCCGGCATATCCCGGCTGGAAGCGAGCACAATGAAACTCGCAAAGAGCTCCGGGCAAAACTCCGTGCTAGCCTGAAGAGAGACCGCCAATCTTGGTGGTCTCATCGTGCGTCAGAGATGGAAGTGGCCGCTGCACTTGGCAACCATCGTAAGTTATTATGTCTGATACGGGAAACGGGCAGCAGGAGACCTGGTGTTAGTGAAACAATTTGTGATGAGAGTGGATAGCCTATGCACAATTTGTCCAAACGTTTGGTGTGTTGGGCTGAACATTTTGAAAAGCAATTTAATCGGCTAGAATTGTTAGATTCTTCGCCGGCGAGTGATCCGCCCTGCTCCGTGGGCTGTCCCTTTGGATCCACCCTCTCGCTCAGAAGTCGAACGTAAGATCGGACTACTTAAGGTGAGCAAAGCCGCGGGACCAGATGATCTTCCTCCAACCCTCTTCAAATTCGGAGGCTCTGCTCTTATTGATGCTTTACATGAATTACTAGTGAAACTGTGGGAGCAGGAAACTGTCCCAACCGACTGGAGCCGCTCCGTTATTGTTCCCATCTTCAAAGGCGGCTCGCGCTCGGAATGCGGCAACCATAGAGGAATCAGTCTGATCTCCACCGCCTCCAAATTACTCGCCTCCATAATTCTTCCCAGACTGACTGGCGCTCGTGAAAGTCAGATTCGTGAGGAGCAAGCCGGGTTTCGTCGGGGTCGTGGATGCATTGACCACATCTTTACCTTGCGTCAGTTGTTGGAGCACCGCCACACATATTGGCGGCCCACCGTTGTCGTGTTCCTCGATATCAAAAGTGCCTTCGATTCGGTTGATCGATGTGCCTTTTGGAATTGTCTACTCAGGAAAGGTGTGCCCGAGAAATATGTAAATATTATCCGAGCATTATATGCGCGTAGCACGGGCAGAGTGAGGGCTTACGGCAAGCTGTCGTCACCCTTCAATATCTCCAGCGGTGTGAGACAAGGATGCCCGCTGTCATCTTTCCTCTTCAACTTCGCTATTGACGAATTCATGGAGTTTGCATTTACAGCACATGACTTGGAAGGTGTGGAGCTACTCCCAGGAGAACGACTTCTTGACTTGGAGTATGCAGACGACGTTGCCCTCATCTGTGACAGCTCCCAGACGTGCCAAACAGCGCTGGACAGATTAGCACTGGCTGTCAGCCGCTTCGGGCTTTGCTTTGCACCATCGAAGTGCAAAGCGTTCCTCCAAGATTGGCAGGGATCGCCTCCAGCGCTGACCCTTGCTGGGGATCAGCTAGACGTCGTTCAGAAATTCAACTACCTGGGAAGTTGTATCAGCGCCATTGGGATCGAAGTCGAGATCACGAACCGTATAGCGAAAGCTCGAAGTGCTTTTGCTAACCTTCGCCACCTATGGCGACGGCGCGACATCACTCTCGCCCTGAAGTGTAGAGTGTACAATGCAGCGGTACGTTCGACCCTACTGTACGGTTGCGAAACTGGGCCCCTAACGTCGGCGGTCTTTAAGACTCTAGCTACGTTCGACCATCGGTGCCTTCGCAGTTTGGCTCACATATGGTGGGAACACTGCGTGAGTAAAGAGCGTGTTCGACGCATTGTTTACGGCCCAGGAAAAGGATCTGAACCGCTCAGCACCGTTATTTCCCGCAAGAGGCTCCGCTGGCTCGGCCACGTGTTACGCATGCCAGCCCACCGACTCCCTCGACGTGCGTTGTTTGCTCACCGGGGATGTGGGTGGAAGAAGAGGAGAGGTGGCCAAGCGATGACTTGGTCGAGAGGAATGAAGTCCATCACTTCGGAGCTAGCCTCGGTTGGAGCGTCACGGCTCCCTGGTTGGGGTCCAAAATACCGTGAACACGTTTGGCTGGATACACCTGCTGACATGGCAAGGAACCGACCTCAGTGGCGTTTGTGCTGTGAGTTTCTTTGTCCCTCCCCATCGCTTTTAGTCTCCCCCTCCATCTACGATCTCATTTCCTAGGGTAAAACAATAAAAAATTTTCTTTTTGCCTAGTAGCTGGCTGGAAGCTTACCGGAACGATGCCTATCCGTTGCTGGTAACTCAGCTGGCATGCAACTGTTGTATCTATTTTTCCTTTGTGTATTGTGTTATATGTATGTATGTGCCCCATGCTGAGGCTGATGTTGCATTCTTGATGCTTCTTCACCACAGTTGGGCTAAACCAACTTACACTTAAACTAGATCTTTTTAAGCTGGATAAATTTCATTCCACTTTATTTGGTTTGTTCTGCCTACCTGAATAATGTTCTATTAACTGGCCACGTTGCTTATGCTAATTGTGCTAACCTTCGGTAATTTTGTTGTGTTTGTAGCATTTTTAAGTAACTTGTGGACATTTCTTACTTATCGTGGATTCGTTGCTAACCAACTTACTTCATATGGTAAGTTAGGGAAGAGTTATGCCACCGTATCTGTATGCATTATTGGATTTATTTTATTTCAGCTTATCGTTTAAAGTGAATGGCTGTTGCTTGATATCCCCGGTGTGGCTGCGCTTGATGTGCATGTTGACAAGGTGTCTACCTGTCTATTACCCACTACCTCATTCATACTGGCTCCAGGAGACAGTTGGTCGTTGCTGGAGGGGACGGGGTGCACGGTTCTTGTGGCCGTGCTAGGCTCAAAGAGCGGTTCCATGCACTCAGTGTGGAGCGGACTACGGTCCAGCCACCGCCTTGTGTGCGCTTGATTCCCCAACTACAGCGTGCTTGTGTTTGCCTGTGAAGGAGTGTGGGCCGGCTCGGTTGATGAAACGTGGCTCCCATCCACATGCCTCCCGGTCTTATTCCTTCGGGTTTACACTGGATATGGGGTGTGTGGTTGGAGCTGTGGGTGGTGCAGCGCAAGCCACCCATGGTCCCTCTGTAGGCGCAGGCGTCCTGTGGCTGGCCACAGTGACAGGCAAATCCGAAACCGGATGCCGCCAACCATGTATGTATTTCTTTCATGTATTGCGGCACAATAGCGGAGGTGTTTTCCCACCTCTAGCTGATGTGTATAATGAATAAAGGAATGAAACCCAAGATCAACCGTTAATCAGGTAAGCGGGGAACTGAGATCCTCTCGAAAATCACACGTTCGTTCTGTTCCAATTTCTACGACGTCAGAAATGTGAACATTACACTTAACGGAGCTAACAGCGTATCGACAGCTAAGCTATGGTTCTGTGATTTATGTTCAGATAGTCCGATAATTAAGATTGTTCAAACGCTTGAATAAGTTGTGAAACTTTGGCTGTTACGTCGGCAGATCAAAAGGAACTGATCGCGGTATTGGGAGGGAAAATCTCAGAACACGAGCTGCAGATTAGTGCATTACGTAGCCCTTGTTACATGTGTGTCGTCCGCTAAACCGCTGAGCCGATGAGCAAACACAGACACATACAGATCGATTGACCGATAGCTGATTCGTCCACCCTTTTCCTTGTGCTGATTGGTTCCTTTTTGACTTATTCATCTGGTGTAACCTACAAGCTATTACTACAGTTTTTGACACGTCCCATCCGGTGTGTGTTCTTATTCACTTCTTGCGCGGACTTAGGGTCCAGGTGCGATCCAGCAATACTCAAGTAATACGTATCAGAATGGCGACGGTTGCTACGAGCCCTCTTGCGGGACTGTCATGTCTGTGGCCTGATGGTGCAGAAAATCCCTTTCTACAGTCGTGGATACAGTGGAAAACCTCTTTCCAACATCAAATGACTCTCTTTCCTGTGGTAAACCCCTCTATCGTGTTATCCGATACCCATTGGATTATGTTATTCCGCCAAGCCCTTGGATCAGAAGGACAACGTCATTATGACGCTATGAACTTGATGGCTAAGACCAGTATTGTGCACGTGATCCAGTTGTTTGAGGAATATTGGGGAAACCAACAAAGTGTGTTTTCCGCTCGTTATCAGTTTTTCAAGCTACAACAACGATGCTGAGAAAGTGTAAATGATTTCATCGCCCGCATTCATCAAGCTACACCGGAATGCCGGTACAATACCACTCCCTCAAGTCGGTTTGAAGAAGTCATGAAAATCCAGTGCCTAATTGGTGGAGTTACAGATGATGGTGCGAGGGAAAATTATTGTCACAGGAGGAAGAAACCCTTTCCTGGGAAATGGCGTGTAACCTTGTACGTCAAAGGGAAAACCTAAAATCCCAACTATCCACCTTCAACCCTCCTCAGCATGTGGAATGTGTAAACAAACTGTCACCATGTTTATCCTCTGAAAACAGGGTACGGAAGTTCGTCTGCTACCGATGTGGGGATCAGCACACTTCTCCCACCCAGTGTCCTCATACTCGCACAAAGTGCAGAAATTGCGGAAAACTTGGCCACCTGGCACGTGTTTGCCGTTCCCCACGGTCACAAGTCTCGATCAAATCATTGAACTCCGACGACGGTGAGTGCCCAGATTCCCAGCTAAATTTTATGAACCATATAATTTCAAACTGCTCAGTTATGACGAAAGTGTCTCCATATAGGATCCCGCTTCATGTTAATAACGAACCTGTTTTATTTGAATTGGATACTGGTTCCGCGGTGACATTGCTTAGTAAAAACGCGCTCCTATCGTTACCCGACCTGGAACCGACTGATACCGTTTTTAGAACCTATACAGGAGAAGTGATTGATTTACTTGGAAAGTGTCAGGTACGAGTGCAGCATCAGGGTAGATCACACAGTCTGGTACTTCATGTCGTGCCTCAGGCTCCAGACAATTTGCTTGGTCGCGATTGGATGAAAATGTTACCACAAGTATTAAATACTATCCACTCCTTGGGGGGAGGATACCTTGGAATCGGTCCTTAAACGATATCCAGAAGTGTTTGTTTGTGTGCAATTGGGCAGACTCAATAATTGTAAAGCAGAAATCCATATGTCAGACTCAAGTACACCAAAGTTCTTTAAGGCCAGAACACTGCCCTATTCCTTACGACCTAGAGTGAAAGACGAGCTGAAAAGGCTTCAAAGAGAAGGTATAATTGTACCAGTCCAACAAGCTGAATGGGCGGCCCCGATAGTGCCTGTACTTAAGCCCGACGGTAACGTACGAATCTGTGGTGATTATAAGCTTACAGTAAATCGAGGTGCCATCATAGACCGTTATCCATTACCAAAAATTGAGGATTTGTATGCCAACTTGTCTGGAGGAGTCAAGTTCACTAAATTGGATTTGAGTCATGCCTATTCGCACGTAGAGTTGAATGAGACCTCCCGACGTCTTACAACGATCAGTACACATTTGAGGCTATTCGAATACACTAGACTGCCTTTCGGGATTAACTCAGCGCCGGCGATCTTCCAAAGGATAAATGACAATATCGTGCGTGACATACCGAACACTTGCGCATATCTCGATGATATCCTTATCACGGGTCGCACAGAAAAGGAGCACTTGTACACGTTGGACCGGGTGTTGCATATACTCTCTGAACACGGGTTGCGTTTGAAAAGCTCCAAATGTGCTTTCCTAGTTGATTCAGTTGACTACCTCGGTTATAGGCTGGACAAGCATGGTTTACACGCGCGGAAAAATAAATTACAACCCATTATTGCTGCACCCTCACCTCGTAACGGAGCCCAGTTACGCTCGTTTATTGGAATACTTTCACGTTATCGTCGGTTCCTACCTAATCTTGCTTTTGTTCTAGCATCGCTTCACAACTTGCTGAAAAAGTTTCTAAGTGGACATAGGGCGAGGAAGAGCAACACGCATTTGACAAGGCAAAAGGTCTCCTTGCTTCTTCACCAGTCTTGATACATTACGACCGCAACAAACCCCTCATCCTACAGTGTGATGCTTCACCTTTTGGAGTCGGGGCAATGCTAGGACATCAAGTCCACGACGGAACAGTTCGCCCTATTGCTTTCGCGTCCCGCACATTACAACCTGCTGAGAAGAATTACGCACAATTAGACAAGGAAGCACTGGCCGTGGTATTCGGAGTAAAGCGGTTCCATCAGTACTTGTGGGGCAACCAGTTTGAGATACAGACTGACCATAAACCACTGTTATCACTTCTCGGTAAGGAACGAGGCATAGAACAACTTAACGCACCCCGAATGGTCCGCTGGGCCCTCCTACTTTCTGCTTACAATTATCAAATCTGATACATTGCCGGTCCTCACAATAATGTCGCTGATGCGCTCAGTAGATTGCCACAGATTGACCAACAGGGGGAAAGAAGTGACGCGCCCTACGAGTTTGTTCAACTTTTGCAACACCTGAATACTACACCCATATCTGGCGACATGGTTAGGAAAGCTACAGACAGAGATCCAGTTCTATTGACTGTGAAACGTATGCTGCTGCGTGGCTGGGGTTCGCGAGCCCCTGGTGATCTGCGTCCGTTTTTCAATTGTAGATTTGAGCTGAACCTGCATGAAGGATGTATCCTACGTGGATCTCGCATCGTTATTCCATTGACTCTCAGGTCAGCTGTACTGAAAGAATTACATGATGCACATCCAGGTATTGCCCGCATGAAAGCCCTCGCCAGATCCTACTGCTGGTGGCCAGCGATTGACCGAGACATCGAAGCACTTTTGAGTACTTGCAGCACATGCCAAAAGTATCAAAGATATAATCCTACAGGCCCAATTCACCCTTGGCAGTTGCCCGACAGCCCATGGGAACGTGTCCATGCAGATTACTTTGACCCGATCGAAGGAAAAATGTTGCTACTCTTAGTAGATGCATACTCCAAATGGATTGATGTGCATGTTGTTGCAAACGCTACTGCAGAAGCTACAATCAATGGCGTACACTCTAGTCTATCTACACATGGCATACCGAAAACATTAGTCACTGACAACCGTCCGCAATTTACGAGTGCAGCGTTCAAAGAATACCTGAGGAGCAACGGCGTTCATCACATGACTTCCGCACCGTACCATCCAGCGTCAGACGGTTTAGCAGAAAGAGCGGTCCAAACCGTGGAAGCTGGTCTTCTAAAGCAGCGTAATGGCTCGTTACGAACCAAACTTGACCGATTCTTGTTCACATATCGGATTACACCGCTAGAGTCTATCGGAAAGAGCCATGAGGAGGCCATGTTTGGGCGTCGACTACGTACGAGGCTAGACCTACTTTTTCCAGACCCTCGTCAGACCAGGCGTTGCCAGCAACAACGTATGCATGAAAGTGGACGCGCACCAGTTAAGCCTCAGAAGTCGATAGTGGAACGTGGTTTACACGAAACTACCACATGAGCGGTTACGGCAGCCTGGCACCGTGTTTACGAGCTCAGAAACGGAGGCCGAAATACAACTAGAGAGTGGAGAGACAGTACGCAGGCACAATGATTTCATCCGGCCCCGCATCCCAGTCACACCATACCCTGGGGAAGAGAAAGTGGTTCCAGAAGATCTGGAGGAGACAAACAAAAACCGAACGGAAGAAATCGATCAGTCGATTGCTATTCGGAAACCGCACCACTCACCTAAGCCGATAGAACGTTACATTTCACAACTGTGATTCCATCTGTCACGTGAAGGGATGTTACATGTGTGTCGTCCGCTAAACCGCTGAGCCGATGAGCAAACACAGACACATACAGATCGATTGACCGATAGCTGATTCGTCCACCATTTTCCTTGTGCTGTTTGGTTCCTTTTTGACTTATTAATCTGGTGTAACCTACAAGCTATTATTACAGTTTTTGACACGTCCCATCCGGTGTGTGTTCTTATTCGTTTCTTGCGCGGACTAAGGGTCCAGGTGCGATCCAGTAATATTCGAGTAATACATATCAGCCCTATTAAGGCAAAAGCTCTTTAGCAACAGTGCTATCCAGTCCAGCGAAAGGCAAAGACCGTTAGAGAAAACCAGTGAAAACAGGTTGCTAGAACGGTCTCCCAAATCTCTAGTAATGCTCCAAAGCATGCAGAGTTACGCACACATTGCACGATCACTGTCATTAGCTGGCTAACAACAATTGACCCCTGCAGATAGTGCAAATAACGGCGTTGCACGTAGAAAAGCTTGCTGTTGCCTTGGCCTATCGTCCACGGAAGACAAGCCAGACACTCCCACTCGACGAACCGACGCTCACAAGGAGCTGCAGAACAAACAATTACTACGCAACCAAGAAGTGTTGACAGTGATATGTTCAAACGTAACAGAACCCACTAGCGAATTGTTAAAAGGTAGATAAGCCGAGGAGCAATAAGCTAGGCTGAACTAACTTGCGCACTCGGACTGAAACTTCTTCCAACTAGGCTTGCACGCCTTTCACAAAATCCATCATTTCCACAAGTAGGAAAAACTCGGTTATTGCGAGTAACGTTGGACAGCACGCGCGACCTGCAAGGAGTTCGCTTATCAAACCACATTCTAGTGAACTCTTCTGTCAGCGCCCGCATTTTTCCTGACAGACCATGGGCAGAAAGAAAGAATCGGAAATCCAACCCTAGTTCGTAAAGTCAAAATGAGATGAAACGTAGTATGGTTCATGGTGTGCAGCAGTTAAAAGCATGACGATAGCAGTGAACGACAGAAGCATGACATGGAAGAAAGGAGGTACAACGCAGAACTCTACGACATGCACAATGTGTGGCTTTTGATGTCACCCATCTAATTGCTTTCACAAACTACCAAGGTAGCGGGCCACACATTTTATAAGGTAACTTGGCTGCGCCCTAAATGGTTTCAGTGGCAATCCAAGCAGGGCAAGACAACAGGTAACTTGGGCCACCAGAAGTACGGTTAAGACCATTCCTTCAATTAGTACAGACCTCAGATACAGATGAGCCAGCCTCAGTTTTACCTACCTCAAATCAGCCAGCTGTACAAACAAACATATTAAAAAACTTCAGCAGATCGGCACTATTTGTGCCGGTCACTCATAGAGAACCGAGCTTCTAATACGTCAACAAATAAAATACTGCTACACCAAACCTCGGGAGTTGTATTTTAAGCCCTAGGACCTGCGCAATCGACATGAAACGACTTGGGACCTCATAACAGTTACTGTATCTTGTCTCCCAAACGACATATTTGATCCAGAGATTGAACTCAGTGAGATGTCAGTCATTCGAAATGATCGTCCATCTGGCTGTGGCGGTGTTGCTCGCTACTAACGAGATTATTTGAAATGTGAGGCCCTTACCGAAAATTCCCTTGTTATTTCCGACGAACAATTTTGCGACTTCACCCAGAAGATCGAGCTGTAGGTTCACAGAGGACGAGTGATGCTTACCTCTTAGCAGTTATCTATAGGTCCCCGAACTCATCAGCAGACAGCGATAACATTCTGTTAAAAGCCCCCACTATGCTGTTTCACAAAAGTATTCTCACTAACTTATAATGGGCAAATCTAATGTTCCTTCAATAGCATCAATGTCCCCTAAAGAACCATCGATGCTCCATGAATTCATGGATATCGAATTTTTGTTTAACCATGTGCATCGACCAACCAGAAACCGAATTGCAAACAAACCATCACTCCTGGACTACATCCTGACTAATGAAGAGTTAACGGTTGAGTCAGTAGCATACGATCCTCCACTGGGCCGTAGCGACCATTCAGTCCTAACATTTGGTCATGTGTGTTATGTCAGTAATTTTGATAAAGAAAGCGCGACGCAACGAACTAGTACAGACTAGGTTAAGCTGCACAACTTAGCAGCAACCGTTGACTGGGACGTACAGACGCACAGCTCAGCGAATGACGCGTGGAATGAACTGAAACATAAAATTCATTGGATCATACAATCCGCATCGAAGGTTGTACCATTACGAGCAGCGCACTAGACCAATACGTGGATCAGAAGCAGAACACGTACATGGATCAACAGAAGAGATGAAATCTGGAGGCAACGTTCGCTAAGCCCATGTGATATCACATGGCATAATTATAAAGTCATCAGAAACTACTGCACGTCGCTCATTAGCGTCGATAAGTAGAAATGGCAGGAGACTATGATGCTGAAATTTACGAGTAACACCGAACTACTATACAGATTTGTGGATAGCAAAAGAGTGGTTAAGCCCGTAATACCACCACTCAAGTCAGCCAGTGGCCTAATGACTACTGTTGTGGATGCCGCGAAAGCTCTACTCCTGCAGTTTGGCTCGGTGGCTACAAGTACCATGGAATCTTCGACCCATCAAATTCCAACAAATGTCATTGGGTTCTCCAGCGTCACCTTTATCCAGCAGCTGTTACACGCGAATTACAGTCTCTCCTGGAGTACCATGCCCTTGAAATTTACATGATCTGCCCAAAAGTAGGGAAAACCCTTTCTCCAACCATAGCAACACCACTTGCATCCATTTTCCAGGGTCTGCATAACTCCCATACACACCCATCTGAGTGGAAAAATGGAATTATCACAAAGGAGGTAAACGATCGGATCTGCCAACTACCAACCTCTTACTCTCCTTCCTGTTTTATCAAAAATGATGGAATCGGTAATCGCAGATGAACTGAAGCCATAATTTGAAATGCAACAAATAATTGCTAATGCGCAACATGGCTTCCGACGCAGAGAATCTTGTCTCATCAATTTGCTGCTTACTCGGGACTCATGGACCAGGGCAGCTGATTAAGGAGTTCCCATAGATGTGATTTACTTGGATTTTTATAAAGGGTCAATCACTTCTTTCTCCTCCAAAAGCTTGCTGCCTGCGGTATCAACGGTTCCCTGCTCACCTGGTTAGAGGACTACTTGCACGACAGAGCAATCAAGGTAAGAGTAGCCGACACTCACTCTGCAAGCCTGTGCGTCTCCAGTGGTGTACCACAAGGCTCCGGCCCGCTGCTGTTTTTAGTCTACATTAATGACCTTCCAACAGACATTCTATCCTCGAAGCAAATATTTGCAGACGATGCTAAAATATGGATAACAATTCGGTCAGCATCCGACCGTGTCTACCTCCAGGAAGATTTGACTCGGATTAACGAATGGGCAGAAAGGAAACAATTCCCACTGAACTCTGCAAAGTAGCGCCTGCTGACGGTGCTCAGCAGCTTCGTCAACACATACCTTTTGGGGCAACACGTCCTGCAACACGTGGGTAGTGAACGCGACTTAGGTCTAATCGTGCAAGAGAGTCTTGGCAACTCGCTCCAATGTTCGAAAGCAGCAGGTGCGGTGAACTTGAACTTGAGACTTTCGTGGCGAGCATTCGGCACCTTTGAGCGACGGCTATTACCACTGCTGATTAACTCCAACATTTGCCCTCATGTTGAATATGCAATTCAGGCCTAGTGTCCATGGTTAAAACGAGACATTCGCTTATTGGAACAACCCCAAAGAAGAGCCACAAAGGCAACGCGTACACCAGCCGGTCTAAGTTACGAACTGCGTCTTCGTGTATTCGGTATGTTCTCATTAGAATACCGACGGCTTCGCGGTGACCTTACTCTCACATGCCGGATACTAACTGAAAGCGAGCGTCCACATACATCACTGTTGACTCTAGCCCCTAAGAAACAAAGCCGAGGCAACCACCTGAAACTAATGAGGCAACACTCCCGTCTGAATTGTAGAAAGTATTTTTACTCACTTAGAATTTGTTCTAACTGGAATGCATTAGCAGGACATGTGGTAAATGCACCAGATATGACGACATTCGAAAGAAGCTTAGACTTTTATGTTAGTAATAAACGCTACACAGCCGTTGGATAAAGTGCAATGGCTTTACCATTGATACTTCACGTTTCACGTTGGAACACTTTGATTTTAATTCTCTTTTGCAAATCCATCCTGTTGGTCTTGTAAAGTTGTGCTTTTTTCCAACAATACTCTATTGAACTATTGAAACAAGTGATCCTTTCGCATTCATGGCTGATCCGAGGCTGGCGTGTGCCATGTCACTCTACTACGGGAGTTGTGTTGAAAATTCTTCTCATGGTAAATAATTGGACATATTCATACAGGCGTATCAACTGCTCAACGTTAGCATTACAGGTTCCAGCATCCTGTTGCCTACCCCGACAAAGGTCATCAGTGCGCATTCTTACAACTTGGTCGTTCACCTGCAAGCACCAAAAAACGAACTAGTTCAGTGTTAGAGTTTGTGGGCGTTTATGCAGTATTTATGAACAGAAGCAGTTTGTTCTCGCGCAAATTCGAAGCTCAGAAGAGCCAGACGATCTGATGGAGAGAATACGGCTATCAACCAATATCCATTCCAACAAGACAGCTTTAGCCCGAGGGTTAAAATCAATACACACACCGGATTGACAAGCACTTGAAGCGGCGCCATCTCCAGACAGGCGAATAAGAATGTGTAGTGACCTGGAGATTCCCCTGTTTGGCTGCCGCATGCTGCGTAAAATATTACAAAATCACAAAGTTATATTTTCTCGATGTACATAGCAAATTAACCGCTCGCCTGTTTGAACGTTGTTCACGTTTGTTTGAGTCAACATAGCATCCGCCTTCGAACGGCGCGACGCTCATCGGTTCCGCGGCCATCTTTGCTCTCCGCGCAAGCGACCACACCTTTCCCCTAACTAGCTATCTTCCGGTGCCTTATTTTTAGCACTAGATAGCCTTTCGCCCCAATTAATAAATTTTTCCTAGCGTTACTTTTGGTGTTCTCCATTCATCGGAGGTTGGCCTTATATTCGCGTATTGGTTCTAAAGCGTACCGATCCTGCTTCTCGCTGTAAATGCGCCGCTAGTGTGGCATGTGAGGAATCGCAGGCATAAAAAGCATCAGAATGTATAGCTTAAGTAACTGTTGACAAGAAAACCATGGCAAAAGGTCACGCTACATTGTCGTTGAGGAAGTAGTAGAAGATAGAAGGAGCAAAGAAAAAAACCCTAATTCGTAATTCAAAACACATATGATATTAACAACTCCAAGTACTTGGATGATATGCCACGGTCTGTCCGGAGGAAGAGGGCCGCTGACCGCTTTCCAGAATGGCAAGCGCGGTTCATGGACCTAATGTGACTCGCTTATGGTGAATACCGATCATTTATAGTTGTTGTCTCCACCATTCAATAGCCATCCAATGTTTAGCGGATTTTGCAAACTTCGTGCTGCCCATGGTGCGCGTGCAGAAACGTGAATTCCTCGCTCACCTTAGTGGTGGGAACATACAGAATTCCCGTCAGACGAGTGGTTTATTTCAGCGATCAGTTCAGTGCAAGCGTAAGCTGGTGAAGGACAGACCGACAGGCCACATTAGCCTTTTTTGTCGTCGAGCGAGAGGAGTACAGATAACCAAAACGCGTCGCTGGTGATCGTTAGCTGTCACATAGACTCGCATTGAGTGCTGAAAGTCATGGTCCACCGTAGACACTGGAGCGATCGATTGATATCTGTGTGTTCCGCTGGGCAAAACGTAAGAGCCAGATACCCAGCCAAGTCGGCTTAGGCAAGCTGAAACACGCTACCACAACGGCGGCGTGAATGCGCGGACGTGATGGTATCGCGGCGAACCAGGTGTTTTCAGTTGGGTGTGGGTGATATTAGCCAGCGCAAGTCGTGTCAATTTCCTTGAATTACTGCCTCAGGTAATGGAGTACGAACAAACATTCCCTTCAAGTACGTATCTGCCATTGGGATCACGTAAGGTGTCTATTAATCAGCGCGGGCTGATTATTCGGCTGTTTAGTGAATGAGGTTTAAATGCCGCATCAGTTGCACGAAGATACAATGCTATAAACGCAGGAATGCTTCCCGTCACCGCCCGGTACGTGCTTAAATTAGGGGAGGAATTCGAGCAAACTGGGAGTGTGCACGACATGAAGAAAACCGGAACGCCTCGCATCACCACGGATGACTGTTCAGCTTGCGCTTTACTCAGTGAAGTATCGGTAAGTCTCGATTTCAGCATTCGTCGGAATGCACAACACTGTGATATGACCCGCTACGTCATACACCGGATAGTAAGGGAACGAAAATTCCGAGGATGCAGTGTAATTTAAGTGAAGGTTATGAAACCATACGATCCGGAGAAGCGGCTTAAATTTTTCCGCTGTTTTCTTGACCACGGGGACATTCATTCTGTCATTATTACAGATGAGGCACTGTTTTATCTACATGAAACAATGAAACAATACTCTTGGGCTACAAGTAACCCACGAAGACGTACCGCGTCACGTATATACCACAGTGTTAAACTGATGGTTTAGGCTGGATTAACAAGCCAGAAAATCTTGGGCTCATATTTCTTTTCCGGGAATGTGACCGGTAGGTTGTTAAATTGAAGTCCTAAAACCTTTTCCTAGAATCGTCGTACTTGGAAATGTTCCAGACAATTTTACTTCCACAGCTGGAGGCCGAAGGAGCATACAGCAATATTTGGGAACAGCAGTATGGTGCACCTGCACATTCTGCTAAAACCGTGCGTGATTAGCTCACTGACATGATTGGTCACCATTGGATCGGGCGCGACGGGCCAATGGAGTGGCCTGCTCGCTCACCAGATTTGGACCCCATTCATTTTTCTCTATGGGGCTATCTGAAGCAAAGAGTGCACAAAACAAGGCCGAGTACATTGGACGAACAGAAAGCAAATATTGTGGAAGACTGTGGTTCGATCACGAGGGATACATTGGAGGAAGTGCTCACCAACTGCATGAAGCGATTTCTGCAAGGCAAGCAGAACGCCGACGGACATTTTGAACATATCCTTCACTAGCATAGTTGATCGTGCTAATACATTTCTGTTAATATACTTAGCCTCTTTCACAAATGTGTTAACAACTATCTTGGTCTACTGGCAAACGGTGCCAATAATGTTTCCGGTAGGGTAGAATTCTTAATGTCTAGGCTGTCGTTGAGCTCATCACAGCGTATGCACTGTAACGATCGATGGCTACTTATACCGGAATCACTGGGTCGCTCTGAGCTGAGGTTCGTTCCGCCTCAATGTAAACTCGACTGTGTTGTTGACTCAGTTTTAGCATATTACCTCTGAGGATGATGTTCGAGCTGAGTTTCAGTAGGTGGTGGCGTACGTGAGTGGGGTCGCTCAGTATCTGGTAGACTAATAGCACATGGCAGCCTGTAGCAGTCACGGAAAACTCCGAGTATCTTCACTCGCTTCTGGTAAGTAAGGTTGCGCAACCTCTTGACAAATTTCGTTGCTCGACCTTGGGGAGTTTGGAACGCTGCAAGGTCACGCTTTAGCCAAGGGCGCTAAGTCTGGATTTCGTATTCGATGTAGGGACGCACGTAGGCATTGAGCAGCAGAAAGAAGATGGATGAATCCAAACTCCCGAATGTCATCCGCAAGTGACCAACACGTTGGTTACCACTTTTTGAAGCGGATGGCGACTGGCTGGAATAACCGAGGTCGTCCTGCACTAGCACATTGAGGTCACATTCCTGAGAGCTTGTCTGCAGTTCGTGCGCCCCAAGTTTGTAGACATAGGCGTGACTATGGCGGATGTAGACAAGGTGTCAGGTGTCCACATTAAATGGCATTGCATTCCTCACCGGCTAATGCTAGGTCTCTTCTAGGTCGCACTGGAAGAGCTTGTGGTCGTTCATTCTCGTGATCGTTCGCCAAATGTTAACGTAATCCGCGAAAAGTAAAAAGTTTGAGGTGATGGCTCTCACAAGATCGTTGCACTCCACACGAATAGGGTCAGACAGAGAAGTTCGGACTTTGACCTACAATTGTCGTTCAAGGAGAAAGTTACCAACCCATCCTACTACTGCATCGCCGACGCTGTATAGCTGCAAAATGTGCAGGAGGATTAGGTGATCCAAGCGATCGATGGCTTTCGAAAAGTCCATGTAAATCACCTCGATTCCTGTCCCTCGTCGATTGTTTCCGTCCAATTGTCACGTGCTATCAGCAGATTCGTGGTACATGCTCGATGTTTACGAATCCCTGCTGCTCTATCGCTAGGATGTCAGAGCGTCAATTACAATGAGATATGATTTGCCTTCAACTGGGCCTGCGCATTCCAGCTGACCTCTAAACTATGGAGTTGTGGTTTCCGGCAACGATAGGGGTGCTAGACCGTTCGTCACTCGTTGCGCTATAGCACATTGTTCGCGCAGCTTACACTAGTAAGCGATATCATCGTAGATTTTTAGCCATTAGAGATATCTGGCTAGTGCTTTAGTGCGGGTGATCCCTTGATGCCCTTTATGAAGGTGAATGAGAATTGGACTTAAAAAGGTGGGGACAACCACACGTTCAGCGAACAGCAAACATGAATTAACGATGGATAAACTCTACTTTTACCGATGATAGGAGATGCGTTCGAAATCGGGCACTTGTGCTTGCTAATCTTTTTTTACGTGCTTCATTACTTTACGAACTATGACATCCTGTGCTGTTTCGTTGTATGGATTTTAGCGAGACTAGTACGCATTTTGCCGTGTTGAGACTTACCCGACTGATCAGCTGCTCCGCTTTAATACTAGCAATTACTGTATCGTTGTCTGCCGGATGATGAACAATTAACGGATGCAAGAATTTGGCATCGCCCAAAATCCGTTATCGATCGGTAGCGGATGTTAAACTCGTATGAACAGTGAACAATGATTTATAACGGAAAAAAACAGGTGCTTGACATGCCCGTAGGGTGTATAGAGTGCTAAAAAAGATAGCGAAGGGATAATGGCGTCTTCAGTTCGGGCGCTTACAGATGTAACTGCACTGTCGTATAGAGGGCGTTTGAAATGAGAATGTACTCACACAAAGCAACAGGGGAGTGGTTATTGTTCACATCATAGGCGAGAAAAATAAAAAAGGTAGCAAGGACAACGCTTACTCGTGTGCAACAATCTTGGGTCGACAGGATACAGTAATCCAGTTTCTGTAGTAGTAGTAGTAGCGTTTATCAAATTTCGTGCAAGAAGTTTGGCATGACTCATTCTCGAGTAAGGTTTATGGCACTATCCCCTGTCTGTTGTGCATTAGTGCCAGCATCTGGTGGTCATGGGCTATAGCACGTAGTGTAAATGTGACAGGGTATCGTCAAGGCGTTTTTTGAAAAGGGATAGGGTGGGTGCATTAATTACATGCTCCGAGAGGGCGTTCCTAGGCTGTGCCACTCGAAGGGAGAAATAGTTTCGTCGACAATCCAGGCGGCTGTACTGCGTGACTAACTTAAACTGGTGACCTCTTAGCGAGGTGTTTTGACTGAGTATTAGAAGGGAATGGCATGGGTGGTTGGGGTCTCTCAGGATTAGGTACACCATTATGAGATTGCCCCTTAGACGCCGATTACGTCCACTGTATATTTTGAGAGTCTTCAGCCTGAGTGGGTAGGGGAGGCTGGTCAAACCTCTGACGCTTTTCGTTGCCCTACGTTGTGCAGTATGGAGCGCGGTGAGATGGTGCTTGAGCCAGGGTTGCCACGCTTGAATAGCGTACTCCGCGTGCGGCCTCACGTACGCACTAAGCATTTTTGGGAAGACTGAAGGGTCAAACTTCCCGAAGGCTCTACGAAGAAGGCCGAAGTACTGGTTCGCTTTCTTAGCTGCCTTTTCAATCTGCCTCGAACAACCGAAGTCATCTTGAACTATCACACCGAGATCGCACTCGTGAGAAGCGCGCTGTAGAATTTGTGGTCCTAGGCGGTAGTTGTGCATACTATTGTGCCGTATACTGAGGACTTTGCACTTGGTGACGTTGAAGTGTAGCATGTTCTCGATGGACCATGTGTACGCTTTGTCCAGGTCCTCCTGTAACACTGTGTGATCCTCCACTGTAGCTATAGCACGCCATACCTTGAGATCATCAGCAAATAGCAAACAGTTAGAAGATAGCACACTCGCAAGATCATTTATGAAGACCAGGAACAGGCGGGGTCCACGTACAGAGTCTTGAGGTACGCTGCGCTGAACTTCGATGGATTCTGATAGGTTGCTTTGAACCCTCACATTCAGGTGACGTTGCACGAGAAAGTCTCCTATCCAGCCCAGAACAGGATCACCGATTCCAAATTTCTGGAGTTTGTGGAGGAGAATGCGATGGTCTATGCGGTCGAATGCCTTTGAGAAATCCAAGTAGGCCGCGTCAACTCCTACCCCAGCGTCCACGGATTCCGTCCAGCTTGCACGAGCAATCAAGAGATTAGTTGTACAGGAGTGATTTCGGCGAAATCCATGCTGTTGTGGAACGAGAATTTTGCTGTTCTCCAGGTACCCCATCAAAGCTTCAGCTATAATGGACTCCATAATCTTGGAGATCATAGGCAGTGGTGTTTTCGGGCAATAGTTTGCTGGTTCAGCACGGCTACCACTTTTATAGATAGGCTTGAAGACTCCGTGCTTCCACATCGTGGGGACGTGCATCTCGTTCAGACATCATTGAAAGAAAATTGCTAATGATCCTGCCAAACTCATGGCAGCAACTTTCAACGCCTTCGGTCGAATGCTGTCCGCACCCGGGGAGCTGAACTCGCGCAGAGACATCAGCCTCTTCAGTACAGCTGCGGAGGTAAACGATATGTGATTAAGCGCTGATGGCGACGTTATCTGCTTAGGCAGGATGTATGGTGATTGCGCGCTTTGGTAGGTACGGCCGAATTGTTGTCCAAGGACGTTGGCCGCCTCTTGCGCGGTTTGGGCTAACCCGCATGCTGTGTGCAGAACAGGAATACCGCGCTTAACACGGCGCAAATTGTTTACGTGTCTGTATAGCAGTTTGGGATTGGAGCAAAACTTTTCCACTAGACCTTGTTGGTTCTTATGTTTATCCTCCCGGACGAGTTTGACACAGTGGTTCCTGTGTATTGTGTAGAGCTCCCAGGTATGGTCGTTCGGGGAGGCTACGTAAGTTTGCCATGTCAAGTCCCTTAATGCTATGCACTTACGTGTCCTGCTCCTTACGAAAGACTTCATCATTTTAGGTCGGTAGAGTTTGGCTTCAGATGTCCTTGCCAAGAGCTTGGTAAAAATGTTGACGAATTCACCGCAGGCCACCTCAGGGGTTAATTCAGCTAAGAATGACAAGCTTGTTGCATCAGTTAGGTCGGACAGGTCTTCGTAGTTGGTTACGACACGATATTCCTCGGTTTGCTCTATTGGATAATCCGCGTAGCACATGTAATGAAACAATAGCTTCGCATGATCACTGCGGCCCAAAGGAGTATCTGTTATCACTCTCTGGACCATCAGTTCTTCAATGGTGGATATTCGGTCCAAAATGGATGTCCTGTCAGTTCCCCTGAATCTGGTGGTCGTAGTGACGTGGCCATAAAGAAGGTAGTCTGAAACCAGATCTTGCAACTCTGCTTTGAATTGCTCTCCTGGTGTGGCCTGGGATTCGAGGGCATGTAAGTTGAAGTCACCGGTGACTAGAATGTGACTGTACTTCCTCGTTATCACTTGCCTCAACGCAGCCATCAAATTGCAGTCCATCTCAGGAGTAGACGATGGTGGGCGGTAGACAACAACCAATAGGCCAAGATCGTTCCCTCTCAGCCGGAAATTACACCAAATGGCGTCAGGTACCTCGGTTTCCGAATCGTTTATGCGTTCGCATTGCATGTTGTTACGAAAATAAAGGGCTACCCCACCACCTTTGCTGGTTCGATCCTTCCGGACAACGGACATGCCCGTTAGTGCAATCTCAGCATCCATTATCTCGCAGTGCAACCACGTTTCGGTGACAGCGATGAGGTCCCAAGCTGCAGACGCGTGTCGAAGTCTTAATTCAGCTAATTTGCTGAGTAGACCTTGGGCATTTGTGTACATGCATGAGAGCTACTCGGAGACCAAAAGTGTGTTAGAGTGGATGGATGAAGCAAATGAGTTTACGCCGACCAATAATGGGTCGGCGACTAATCGCTTTTGGATGGGTTGCATACTCTCGAGAAGTATTTGATATATAAGCAGGTATCAAATGCCCCGAATCCCGGTGTTTGCTCGTGCTCTGCTCTGCCCCTCCGGATAGTATGGCTACTCTTGAAACCGTCCCCGAGTCAGTTCCTGCAGTTGGCGTTTTCCCTAAGAGTTGTGCCTCTACTGAATTGTCGTTATAAGGTGTTGGTGTTCCTGCTGCTTTCAGCCGAATTTCTGTTGGCAATCTGCAACGGAATTTAATCCAGTTCGCTAGTAGGGTTTGTGCCATTAGTTCTGACGGTAATACAAGTTTTAACAGCCTGGGACCGCACCCCTTATAGTTTGGTGATATGGGGATCCTTGTCAACGAGGTGACCACCACATTTTCGAGAGAAAGAGCCTCCCGGATGTAGTGCCATTGCTCGCGGTCATGCATCTGGGAGTCGTCGGAAGAGGAGTCAGTAAGCTCAGAAACACAGTGAGCAATCACTGTTTTCTTATCTTGACTTATACTGTAAGTATCTTTGTTAGGGCGATGCCCTGAACGTTCTTTCCACGGGATTTCGGGTAGTATGCGCACTCCACTTGAGTCGTTGCGGAGACGATTCGCAGACAGCAGAACGGCCGCAGTCTCGTCCGCCGAGTTTAGTGTTACCCGAAGTAACCGGGGTTCGCCGTAGTGCAACGCGTTTGGGTGGCGCGAGATTCTTCTTAATTTCGTGGGATTAGCATGGACACCGATCGACGTACAGATGGAACCCCACTGATTTCGATCGTCCGTCAACTTACCCTTAATTGTATTGGATTTGGATTCGGGGACATTAGTGCATACAATGTTTAGGGCACCATGGTTGCGCCTGGTGGCTACTGGTTTTGGATTTGGAGGCTCAGTATCCGGTGTTTTTGTTGAATTTGTGAACGGCCTTGGTGTGTGCCATCCGTGCTGCGGCGGTAAAGATAGAGTTCATCTCTGTAAACGGCTGGTGGAGGCTGGCGGAACAACTCTATGTGAGCCGAATATGGTCAACATTGTTTTGTGATACGTAAGTAGCTTGAAACGTCTACCTTACAGCATCTTGTGAAGCTTATTAACAGCAAATACGATGGCCAAGCCTTCCTTTTCTATTTGAGAGTAATTCCTATCTGCTGCTGATAATGATCGAGCTACGTGGATAATTGCTTTCTCATAGCTGTCGGGGAATATGTAGGATAAGCCAGCTCCGACTCCATAGTTGCTTGTATCGCACCTACCACAATCACAAGTTTAGGATCAAAAAGCATAACAAGGAGATCGAAAGTCAACAGATCTTTTACCCGATCAACAAGTGTTTGGCACTCAGTCGATCAGTTCCACTTGACCTCTTTCATGAGTAGAGCGTTAAGAGGTGCTCGCAATGGATGGTGTTCGGTGAGGAAATTAGAGTAGTGACTAACTATTCGAAGGAAATAGCGCAGGATACTGACGCCTATTTGTGCGGGCATGATAGAATTGTTAAACGATCCCTAGATCGAGACGACGTCCGTTCTAATCAATGAGACACCCCAGGTATTAAAGCTCTCGTAAGAGTAAAATGCACTTCTCCGGACGCAGGAGTAAAGCAGAGTCTCTTATTCGATCCAAGCTTGAGCCTCAATAATAGCTAATCTGGATTCGCTCCCACAATTAGGATTTTGCCTAATTAGCTGCAATACCGTCGATGTAAGTGAGCATGGTGTCCATTAGCTGAGGATAAATGGTTAGGGCTGTTTTAATTCTGGACAGCCATCTGTTAAATTAAAACAAACCACCATGTGTGCTAAGTGTCAAAAATTCATTTGAGCCGTCGTTAAAAGCGAGCTGTAGATATGCGTTCGCTAAATTCAGTTTGCAACAAACCTACCACCGGAAAGGTATTCAAAAATGTCTTCCGGAATTAGTAGTGGATAGCTGTGTGTCAAAAATGCCTAGTTAAGACTTGTTACAGCATCGACACATAAAAGAGTGGAGACAATAGCCTTCCGCACTATCATAATTGGAGCAGTCCATACGTAGCGTAGGGCTGAGAAAGCCAGTGAGTACTCGTGAAACGGAACGACAACAAGAACGCGATTGTAGAGAAATAACAACGGGCGCAATGGATGAGAAGAGACAAGGCTCTGCGAGTGTTGCGGATCGAGCCGACAGCGAACCACGGTCGGTATCTGGTAGCGAGTCTAGGCCCAGAACAATAGAGGAGGCACTTGTCGAAAACGCAATGAATCAGATCACTACTCCGTTAGCGAAGCCCACAGTAGTGAACCCGGGTCGAGTGATGTAGTCGCGGGAGAGCAAATTGCAAGTTGTCGAAATACTCATGGCCAGCCAAAATCGGATGCGTCGAAATGGAGATACGGGATGGGAAGATGGAGGGGTTGTCTCAGAGCCCAACCTCGTAGGCACCTGGAATGGCCCGTCACATAAATCCTCATCCGCGTTGCGTCGTGGGAAGGAAACACGGTCCAAATCTTTACGGGTTTGTGAATTAGTGGTATGTGGCCAATACACGCTCTGCCTACCTTTCGTATTTTTCACTGCATTTGCCATTGACCGGTTGCATTATGTCTGCTATTTTTAAACGATTAAACGCTTGCTCAACACTGATTAGGAGCAGTATGTAGTACTGGACGTTTCGTATGATAAACGCGTTTAGAACCAATTCTTAGCTGTAATTAAGCGTCCATTTTGGTACAAAGTCCTCTTCCGTCTTGAAAAATTATGGTGTATCGCTGAAACAACTGCTTGAAATCGTCTTTTGGGGCCCTGGATCGATACTTTCGGGTGGAACACTGAGACCCAGTCTCAGTTTGCTCACTGATCAGAAGGAATACTCCAAATTTTCAGCTTGCCTATCCAGTCGATACCAAGAATGTGCAGCCGTGGCTGGTTAGTGAAGCAACCTGTAGACTCAAGAGTTGCTCATTGTAGGTTACCAAACAACTTAACTCCCTAACAATTCCGAGAGTGGTTCCAGGTGCACTGAGAGCAGTTTTTCGAGTGGGTAAAACAGTAGTCCGTTCGATGGCTTCCCAAATGGATTGTGAAATGATAGTGATGTCCAATCAAGTTTCAAACTGAAGAGTTGCGGGATACCCATTTACACTCACCGTCAGGTAGCACCTGCGCGATGTGTAGGAACAATGCTGCGACTAGCTTTCTTCTGTAATGGCTTCGAAGATTTTTTATTGGAACTATCAGTCATAGACGGGTTGTGGTGCTTGCTTAAGCCATCTTTGTGACCAAAACCTTGACATTAGTTACACCGACGTCGGCGAAAAGGGCACTGTGTTGGGTAGTGCCATGCGCCACACTTCCAACATGCCATAGGCGGCTTTTTGAACACCTGCTGGTTTGATCTGACCGGTTTAACATCCCATATATTGATCTGCTGCTGATTCACCATAGTAATCACGCTACAGGTTAAGCAGGCATTGCTATTCCTTGGTCATCTTCTGCGACGTGACGTCTGGGTCATGCTGCATGTTTGTGAGAAGTCGTGTGCGAATGTCTGCATCTGACGGAGACTGTAGCACACAAATGAACACCAGAAACTTGAACGGTTTCTCTGTCACGGATGCAAGTTTAAAGCGTTCGCACTCGCGATTGACTATACCTGCATAGGCAATGTAGCTATCCATGGAGTGTTTGACCAGTTTAAACAGTGATGGTGTGCGGAACATTATCCAAAGACCTGCGTGAGACACTGAATCGTGTCATCTAATAAAAATTCACGTGGGTGTTTCGGCAAAATGTAATTTACAAAGCGGTCGTGTTCCGTGGCCCCCAACTTACGAAGTAGTGTTTGTGATCGCCATGCATCTCCTTGTCACAGAATTCAACCCGAAATATGTCCTCATAGCGTTTGAACCAGAAGTGAAATGTAACACCAGACGGAACGTTATGTTGGAAAAACTGAATTGGAGACGCAATTGATTCCAAATTGATTTTTTCATTATGCGGTGCTTTTTCCTTGGTAATCATCAAGTGTTTCTGGGTCAGAGTATCGAGTAGACTGAGTTGAGTGGCTACGAACTGTGGATACTGTTGTTGAAGAATCGAACGGTGATCGTTTGCTAAGACTGCAATTTCAGTTGCCAATTCCGTCGCCAGTTGATTTACTTTGAACTACTTTAACTAGGTGTATAAAAGACTAGCTCCTGAATGTGATCAGGTAATATTGACAAAACGCGATCAAGAGTCAAACACGTGTTTCGTAATGGTTGAGTTATACCGTTCATTAATGGCTAGCTCGCTGTTGCTTGGCTGGGCACTGACACAGACTGCTTGGATCGGGGGATAGCTGGCATCTGACCATTGCAGCATTTGGATTAAGCTTCCGTATATAACAACAACAGAGTGCGCGTGGATGGAATCATTTGATGAATGGTCCGAAGGCAGAAACAAGAGACTTGATTTATAACTAAATAACTATACGGTTTATTTAATGACGCTGCGGGCCACATTCCAACTGATTGGCCTGATCAATCTGTAAAACAAGATCGCATAAGATAGTTAATCGTGCTTGTTTTGTATAACGAATCCCAAATAGGTTTTTGACATGCTTGGCAGACTGAAGGTATCAGGGTGCTTAACAAAATGGGAACAATAACAAATGCAGACTTATCCAGAAGTTCAATTAAAGTAATACAGCCAACCTTTGAACCGGCCCCAGGGGACCCGCTTCCATGCAATGTATTCCCTCGATGGGTTTCTCTCGCACTACCATGCTCCAACTGGCTGTGTGCCCGTGTGGCAAAATAGTATGTAGTCCATCACCGGTTTCACGAACGTGTTTTTATAAGGACATTTTTATGCATGTATTATAGGGATGTAGCCTCAGCCCGTTCCGACATGCGGACTATACTAGTAAGGCACATTTTGTTATTTGACAGTGAGTCAGTGGCAATATTACTTGAACAATGAACGATGATTTTATACGGGTTAAGAAGGGTTGCTTTACAAGCCCTGTTGGGGGGGGGTCTCATGGAGTATACTTTTTTCAGCTTGGAAGCTCTAATCCGTCACTTCAACCGATCAACCCACTCGTGACTAAAAACGAAGTAAGGAAGAATACAAAGTGTCATGAATAAAAAGCATAATCCTAATATATACCTTTTGCTGGTAGGCCAATCACAATTTCATGGGAAGTTTTGGTGAATAACGACAATGGTGTGGAAATTACGATAGAAAGAAATGATGCATTCCAACTAGGGTTCTGAAGGACTAAAGTACAGTAAAGTTAATCCAAAAGCAGTAGATAGTTTCAGCAGTTGTGTTTGCTTTATCCCAAAAGGCGAAATATTAAAACCATCGGAATTGGAAGACGATCAGTTCATTACTTTCAGCCAATTGATCGCAAATGTCGCTTATTGGAGACATGAAAAGAAATATGAGATGTGCGGTTTACTATAGAAACTTAAACTATAGCAGGTTTCTAGTGATTTATGAAAAAAAGGCTGAGTTAGGCTAAGTATCTATAACAAATGGGTGCCGTGATCATTTGGTCTCAAATATGACCCGGTCCATTCTCAAACAACCTATCTTCATTCATTTGCAAACTTAGGATCCATTTTACTCTTGCTAGTGTTAAGAAAATCCGATTCATTTTGTTGAATACGCTCAAGCTTTTGTACACCGTTTTCAAGCAGGCAGTTTATTCAATAACAAGCTGAATGTTATAAAAGTTCTGTCTGACTGTGGTCTTGAATGGACGTACAACAATCATACATTCGGGATCGCGTATTTCATATCTGGTTTCCAAACGAAATTACATGGAGCGGTGTTCACTAAGCACTGTACGTCACCAAACTTTATGGAAGAAACTATGATTTAAATGTAATCTACGTAGCTATAAATGCTCAAGTTTTAATTCACTGCATCTAACTTTACAAGGAACAAGTGTAGAGTAAACGAAGATGCGTTTAGTGAAGTTGCGTTGAATATTTTCTATGGCCATCAGCTCACAGGTATGTAAATTGCTGAACGTAATTCTATAATAGCCTACCAAGAATCTTACACTGATTTTATATGCCATGAGCATTGTCTCTTACAACGTTAGTAACTAGTTGATTAATATATCCCCATGGCATTATCTTTGAAACAATATAGTTCTCATGTTCGCTGAAATTTGTGGAGCTGGTGTACAGTCTTAAACCTCTGACAGAAGAGCACACTGGAATGGGATCGCCATGAATTAGAAACAATTCTGCCTCAATATGGCATCCATAAGTCGTTTTTGTATTTTAATGCGGAAAAGTGCATCTGCCAACTTGCAGCCCAGCCCTCCATGGCTTGTAGATCTCACTTAATATTTGCTATCTCAGAATTTTATTGGGATGAATGGAACTTATATACTACCTTCAAATCATCTGAAAGGAAGTATGTTCTTCCGGAGGGTACGGGAGGCATAAGATTGTTTATGTACACTAAAAAAGCGGACCTAAAACGCTGCCTTAAACCATACCACTAGTAACTTTTTGGGGCGAAGACCTGAACCTATTTAGGTCCACTGTCTGGAAGCGTCCAGTTAGATGGGATTTAAACCAAGAAGGATTCTGATCTGATGTATCGAAACTACTCAGTTTCGGTAATATAACCTCTTGTGCAGGACACAATCGAACGTTTTCTGGATGTCAAGAGATAATACATTTATGACCAGAGCTTATCGTTCCGAGGAGATTACTTAAGAAATCAATTTGGTATGTTATGCACAGACGAGACTTTAACAAGCCGTGCTGCGTCGGCGAAAGTAGGTTGTGCAATAGAAGGAAAGAATTGAGTTTTACCTTCACAATTTTCTCCATCAATCGTGATAAGATATGTGACTAATGGAGCGATAATTACCAATATCTGTTTTATACCCACACTTCTATCATGATACGTCAACGGAGGGCAGCGATGACTTATCAACTTTAGCACCAACGAATGAGCCGGTAATCACTGATGTGGTTGCTCCTGAGCGACACATACGCGAAGGACTTAGATTCGTTTATGCTAGCTATGCGCGGATTGGTTATCACGCACCAACCAGTCAATCATATCACAAACGCCCCCGGTCTCACAATGCTAGTTTCCGTGTCTTGCATTTTCCTCAATCAATTGTTAAACCTGCTGCTGTCCAAATATGCTCTGCTTGCTGGAATTATGGGTCTCGGAAGCTTGTGTTACTTGCTAAGCGGTGCTACGTTTGGCCGAGTTCCAACACAAGAATCCAGTTTGAAGCGATTAAATTCATGCCTTCAGCCGTCTGCCTTTAGAATTCACGGTGTCGTAGCGTTGCCATACTGAGATGTGACCAGACTAGAACTTCAAATGTTAAAAGATGCACTCATGAAGAGGCTATCAGTCGACATATAAAAGTGAGCGTCCAAACTTTACGGTCTATGTTCAGCAGGTGACTAAGTGAGTTTTCTGAAGACCTGCTAGCAAACATCAAGTGGTTAACACAACTGAACTATTTGCTAGATTCCACCAGCTATTGGCTAACTAGTGTTTTATCGTTCTTGATACAGTGTGGCTAATTTTCTGATCCAAAAACAACACTTATCACACTGTACTAGTCCAATCGGGTTGTTGAGGCTCCTAGCCATTCCCGATGTAAATACAGAAACAACAATTGGATGTTTCACGACTGTGTGAGACACAGACCAAATGCCTTTCCTGATCATTATGTGCAACATACTCGGATGATGGAGGAAATTTTTTTGACTTTTGCAACGTACGGCCCAGAGAAGTTTTGCCGTGTTCAATTATGTAAAAGTGTTACAAGTGCGGAAACTAGAGCGTAGGAATCAATGTAGGCGTAGCCGTACAACCTCGCCACGCCAGCTGGGTGGTTCGAGTTAATCCCATTCCAGCGAATGGTTCGATGGCAGTGTACCAGGACGTGGTGAGTTTCCGCCTGGCAAGCGTTCTCCCTATAAAAAGACACTAATGTCTGTCTAACAACGCTGCGACGTGGCGCAGGTGACTCGCCAGTAAATAAAGTCACTGTTGCTTGCCTTTTCGGAGAATCTTACACATATAAATAAATAAATAAATAAATAAATAAATGGCATATTCCTCAGTGTTTCGTGGTGCAGTCCAACTATGTGGTCTGATCAATATCACGTGCGTCATCCAATTCGAAGTCTACCTTTGATCTCTTTCTTTGATGCAGCACCCGGCGAGAAAGGTCACAAATTCAGAGTCACATTAACAAACTCAACATGACTACTTACACATCCACGCAAACAACTACATGCAAACATACCCATATGTTGCTGTTCACCCTGTAATTTTTATGCAATTACTGATCATATGTGTTTATATTAACCTGATCACACCTTTACAGGTGTACCTCTTACTGCCATAAATAAAATACTTATTTTTATTTATTTATTTATTCACTTATCCGTGCAACCGTCCCCTGGAGACTCAGTTGCATGCGGAGTACTCCCTCGAAAGCTTACATCCGCATTTCCACGCCTCCTCTGGGCAGGTGCTAATGTGGAATAAAGGCAACGAAGCCATTATGTTGACACGGTATTTGTGGCCGCTGTTATAAGCAATGTGCCATCAGCATGAAGATTCAGTTTTATGGTCGTTGTTAAATATAACAGGCCGTCAATAACTAGACGCATTTGTTGATTCCAGCACTTATTTTTTCTGGCCAGTGCATTTTCGGCAATGCGCCTTGCGTGGGTATGGTTATGTATCTTGGAAGCAACAATCCATCACCTCAGGAGATCAACCCATTCATGATCATCCATGACCAGAAGGGAAAAATGATGAACCAGAATCAAATTATAATGAGTAAATGTTATATGCTGTTCCAGAATGAGATGTGGTCTGCGGTTGTCTGTGTCCGTCTGTAAACTCAATCGAAGTGGGCAAGTGAATGAATAAGTGAATGTTCATTTTCGACAGTGCGTTCCAAGTATTTACTAACAGTGAAGCTCCTGAAGGATTTCCTGGTCATTCCACCGGTCGAAGTCAATTGAAAGGAATAGAAAATGTAATGGAAATGGATTTTGCGGAGTACTGAAAACTTCAGTGCGCCACCCGCGTGTAATAGCCAGGAAGGTAGAAATACATAGCAGTGTAGAACAATTGCAATTAAATAAGACAGAAAAATACCGCGAAAAACTTTCGCCTTGGTACGCTGAGATGTAGCATTAGGAGGAAAAGTCACATCATTTAAACAAGTGAATTGATGCTCCTCTTAACCGCATCTGAATCATTGAAGCCGGGTGAAAAATAGAAAAGACGGCAATTAAAGCATATCCATCTCGCTTTAGTTTCATAAGTACATTCGTTTGTCATAATTGTTTTCAACACACTAATAACGTTTCAAACCTTAGCAATGAATGTACTGCCTTACCAATTTGTATGCCTGACTGGACTGCACTTATCTCACTAGGAAGCCTGTTCCGTGCTACCGAGTAGCGTCTAAAAGAAAAGTTGTACAACTGCCTAGTTCTTGTTCTTTTCACTAATACTTCGTCGTTATCATTTCCTGTGCGGCCCATTGTCGGTTCTTTTAATTGCATTGCCGGATTTGGTAAACGTAATTTTGGTTAGTTTTCAAAAAAGTGGAAGAGATTACGTTTTATCCAGCGCAGCCATAAAACGTCCACTTGTGGGGTAATTCACCGATGAATCTATGAAAATATAAAGCATTAGTCCAAGAGACATTTAGTGGATGAATTTTGCGCTAGCTCTAATACTGTAGGATCACTCACTTTGGAATTACAATAGATTCTGTAGTCATAATCTTGTGAGGGCTGTGTTTATATTTTGTAGAGGGTGTTAATTGATTCTATTAGAGTGTATGTAACGAACAGATGGCTGATGATCCGAAGAACAGGAGCAGCAGTATGTCCAGCGTGCTCAGTGAAGTTTAAGATATTCGAGTAATGTATCTCTAGATCACGCATGACATGACATCGAGACAGTGGCTTACCATCAATAGTAAGAAGACCCGGTATAAATTCGCATCTGCAAAATACTACGTGGCATTTGTCGACAGTGGATGCCATTTTCCATTTAGAACACCCCGAGGCGAGCGCACGTAATGCAAATTGAATCGCACTCAAAAGATCACTGACATCAATTGGGTCAAAGGTGGAAACAATGATATCATCGGTAAATAGAAAAGGTTTGCAAAAGGTAGTGACGTCAAAAAGGTCATTCAAATATAGTAGGAATAATAAAGGTCCCAGGACACTGCCTTGTATCACGCCACGAATGACTGGTTTGGGCGGGCTTGTTACACTCTGAGCTTGGAAAATCTGGCTTTTGTTCCTCAGATACGAATCAAACCCCCGACAGCAGAGGGTTGACCAGGTCATTTATAGTTAAATTAGGTAAGAAAGGAGCATGCGGAAAACGATCAAACGCCTTTTCCATGTCAAGGTAGACGACTATGTCTGATGAACCGTAGTCAAGCGAACTAATCAAAAATTGAGAAAGTCGATCTGGCATGTTACGCAAGAATGTGAGTTTAGGAAGTCGTTTGCGAAGTGTTGACAAGAATTTGTGTCATCAAAAGTCGACAGTTTTGTACTTTTGTGACCTTCCATCATTTAGAAAGCATGGAACAGTGCCTTATTGGACGGCATTTCCTCGTTTCATGCACGGATCTTAATTTATAATTAGGAGTTACAATGATATTCTTCTGCTGCGCTGTCACAATACCAGCTATCATAGAGAAAATAGTTCAGAAGTAGTATGGGGATATGGGGGCTACCCTTTTTATCAATGTTAGCGTTAAATTGTCAGGTCCAGCATACCAAGACAGTTTAGTGGAAGAAGTAAGTTGTGTAACTTCAAGGAGTCCAAACTCTACTATGCAGGGCTTATCTTTTATGCTATACTTTTATACTATGTTGCCACACCGGCACAGAGCCATTTGGAGAATGGAAGTACAGGTGAAACCCATCGTGGAATACCTTGCATGGAAGCGTCACCTGGGGAGAGTTCCATGGATGACCGTATTATTTAATTGAACTTTCCGTGAAATCTACAGTTATTACTGTTTCCCGTTTCTAAATAACTATACTATTTTCTAACTGCTAGTCACTTCAAAAACCTATCAGAGAACCATTGAACAAAACACGTATAGTTAACTATATGGCGCGATCACATTATAAATTTCGATAAGACCACCTAATTGGTTTGTGCCTCGCACTGTCGAGGAAGAAAACGTTTATCTATTTATTTATTCATTATCAAAATGCATTGTGAGCATTTGCGCAGAAAGGTAAGCAATGGTGTTAAAGATGGAGATAAAGTAGTTGTTTAAGGATTTGCTTGCGTATATAGGGTTGCTTATTATTCGGCGGTAAAAAATAACAGTGAAGGATTGTGCGATTTTGTTCCTGCTTTTTAACAACTTGTGACCTTTAGGACTTATGTTATTGCTGCGGAGCACATACCTTTCTCCAGTCATGCGCCCAGTCATTCACGACCGACATTGATATTATATCTCTAACAATTGCAGTTAATGACTCTCGGAAATAAATGCACGCGTGGGAGGTGATGCTAGGTCCTCCGAACACTGACCCCCTACAAACGACGGGTTCGTCCTCGTTTGGACTCATCAGTTGGAAATAGGGTGAGATGAAATGGAACTCAGTGTCTAGTGGTTAACACCTGACGCCTTCATCATCATACCAATGAGATCCATGTGCAGCGCTTGGCAATGAACAATGATTTATCACGGGATAAAAGCAAGTGCTTGACACTTCCCGTATATTGGTAATGAAACCAAAGGCGGATTTGGAGTACGCGCCGTGTGACTGGATTGCGACACGCAATCTCTACCGAGACCTCGACTCACTTTGAAGTAGACCTTGGTCGTGGCTATCACAAGGACCGTAGCAGAAATGGTGGTGATTCGGTGTTGCGCCTTTATACTGTGACACCGCACGACCAGCAGTTTTGTCCTTATTTGAGCTCATCGGGTTCAGGTAGCCAGAGCCGGGGTGGAACTCTGCGCTTAGTGTTTAACGGCTGACGCCTTGATTACCATGCCAGTGCGATCCATGAGCAACGTTTAGCATGGGTTATCATTTTCTTACACAATAACCGCTTTTGCTGTGCTCCAGGTATCAATCGTTTGCACCCATCGGCGAATGTCGAGCTATGTAGCCTATCGTTGTTCCCAACCCGATGCGCAGCTTTGTAATCTGCTACGTATTGTCCTACCGAGAACACAGTTTAGGTGTTACTGAAGCTTACACTGAGGATAATCCCACAGTTTGATAATCTCAAGCTCATTTGTCACACCAGTCAGCAATCCTTGGTTTGGTGTGCATGAAACCTGGCTCCAAATCTTCAGATTTCCTACATTTAAAGCGATTTGTAAACGGCCCGTCACGCAAATCGGATTTCATGTTTTGTAACAGTAGCAGTCAATGCTTCTAGAATATTATTGTTAGGTTTGGGACATCCCGTAACAGCTGACAATTACTAACTTCTGATGGCTTTATCATGTACTTTTTTTACCTTTAATTACTACATTGCCCCATCCTCCACAAAAAGGGTCCCCGAACCACGGCCTGCGTCGTCAGTTCGTCCAGCCCATCGAGTGGACCCGAATTTGCATGATAAAGCGTGTAGAACATGTGGCGTTTTGATCCACTTCGCACCTGACACTTCTTGTTATATTGTCAATGACTTTATAGGGTATTAGTACTAACGTGAGCCAGCTTAATGCTGCTACATGTGACATCGTAAGATTATACTATCAGTGATTTAACATTGATCTGGGCGATCGCGCATAAAATCTACTCATTCTTGTATCCTACTGTGCTCCCGTTTCCCGCACACTACTACCCGGGATTTTCCTGTTTGTCAGCTACCTTGATTCATATGTCACAAAAGACGCCGCGTATTAGGATATTATTAGTGGGCACATGCATAATTTTGAAGCCATATCTTCTTGCGCTTTAGAAAGCATTGCGGCCTGTTGATACGGAATGGTGCTGGAAGCGCAAATTGTTAACATTCGTATAGTACTATATTGCAAAGTGTATGTTACTAGTACAGTCAGCTAGTTCCAGTCCTGGTATTTGATTTGACTCCAGTGTAAGCACGTTACTTAATTCACCCAATTGGCTCGTCTCCTATATATACATACACATATATATTGCATATTCTATAACTAAATGTATAGAGAAAACCTACTTATACCTACAGCGAACTGTATTTCCACCAATCCCCCTCTAATCTTTTGATTTTCTTGTTTTTCTGTTTTGCTTGGAATGCAATTCAAAAGCTTTTTATTATTCAGCTACCGTTTATTTTCCCTTCATTATGGTTACTGACAAGATGAAATTTTGTGCAGATTGTCACGTTTTCTTTGTTTCATTTCCTAGAATTTGCGTTCTGACCCGAAAGTAGTGTGTAAAAATGATTATGCGCGCTGTTCTCGTCTATTTGTCGGTTATTCGGCCTGTCGTGAGTGTTTCGTGATGTTTGGGCGCCTCAGGTAAATCACCCTACCAATGACGTCTCATTCACTGCTCAGCATTTCTTGTATTACTATTTGCCATTGCGACGTGACTGAATTTTAACTTGGCACGGTGGTTTGTGTGCTTCAGGGATCCATTGAGATAAGCTGGGTGGTGCTTTTTTTGCACCTTCAGAGGTTAGAGGCCAGACGAACTCAACCTCCTGGCCCACCAGTTTGGGCGTTGGAGTGAGGGTGGCTCCTTACTCCATAAATCGGGCTGTTTGTAGTCCAGTGCTTTGCGGTAAGCTTTTTGAACCAAAGACTTAGGTTGAGAATCTAATTCTTTTTACTGCCTAGACCTGGGCAAACTGAGAGTATTCTGTCGCCGCAATACAATGAGCCTTACTTCTAAGAATTTCTTGTTGCTCTGGCCGTCGCAGAGGATAATCAACGGCGCCCTATCAGCTGCATCGAGCAGAGTGGATAGGGGTTTGGATGCTACTGCTCAGGCCTTCCTTTCTTTTTATTCCCCCTCTTACGCTTTTCATCCTTATGGTCTCACTCCAATTTTACTTTTATCCACCCTCATTTTATCAATCCCCCAATTCTTGGCCCTCCTCACCTTGCTTCAATGGTCGCTTGTCTTCTATTTTTAACTCACACGTGGTCGCGGAGCGTCGTTCCAATCCAGTCATCAAGTCCATGTTCAACCAAGCGGACAACGTCAGTTCATCCGTTTTCCTTTGGAGTCCTCACTCCTCGATAAGGCTTGCATGCCGCAACATGCGCACTTTGCTACAGATCTTCCTACAAGCAGCATTTGCCGGCACATTAGAAACCCCATCGATCGATATTTGCTGTTTATCAGAAAGTCGCCTGCAAGGTTCGAGCTCCGTGCTTATCTTGAGATCCCCCACATGCGACACTGGCGGCACATTCTCATTGCGCCTGTCTGGCGATGATGCAGCTTCAAATGCTAGTCAAGCTGGCCTCGGCATAGTTTTGAGTGCCTAGGCTGAAGCTGCTCTGCTCGATCGGACCCTAGTCAACACTCGGATATGCGTCGTTAGATTGGCTAGCTCGTTCCAGGCTTCGAAGTCGCGCAGGGACAAACGGTGCCTGTTTGTCGTTGCGGCCTACGCCCCTACAAACTGTAGCACTGATTCGGTGAAAGATGATTTCTATCAGTAACTTCACGAGCTCCTTCGTTACAAAAGAAGCACGGATACTGCGGTGTTTGCTGACGATCTAAACGCCCAAGTCGGAAACTTGTCCTCTGCTGAGCTTCATCTGGGCGGTCAGCATGGTGTAGGCTCCCGTAAGGATAAAGGTGAGCGATTGCTACAGCTGTATGAAGATGCTCTCCTCCTTCTCGCGAGCACTAACTTTCGACACAGCACCCGCAGAAGCTTGACTTGGCGACCACCAGCATCCGGGCAGCCATGGACACAAATCGATCAAATTGCGATCAGTTCCCGCTAGAGAAGCAGTGCCCAAAACTGTCGCTCGCTTTGGAGCAGGTGCTTGGACTCTGACCAACCACTTAGTTACACAGGCCTCCCGGTGCGTTTCGGTGGACGTCCGCAAAGTCGATGTCAACGGACTGGCACTAACCAGCTGGTGAAGCCAGGTGTTCTCAATGTGTACCAAAGTGCGCTGACATCAGGGTTGTGTAAGCGCCCACTGAATATCCTCGGAGAGCACTGGTCGCATATTTTTCAAATAGCTAATAGCAGCCATGTCTTCACGTGGCAAATCAACTTGCCAAACTGGACATTCGGTCTCTGCACGGTCTTTGGAATTTATGGATGCTCACCGAAGTATACCGGCTGGAAGCGAATATAAAGAAGCTCACAAAAATCTCAGGGCAAAACTGTGTGCTAGCCTGAAGAAAGACCGCGAAACCTGGTGGTCTCATCGTGCCTCAGAAATGGAAACAGCCGCTACCGTTGGTAATCATCGTAGCTTAGTCCGTCTGATACGGGAAACAGGCAGCAGGAGATCTGGTATTAGCGAGACCATACGCGACGATATTTCACGGTATATGTGAGAGGTATGCTTTGGTCATTCACAGTCATTGGAGGAGAGATAAGTACAAAGGACTGTTGCCTGTTGGTATGTAGAAAACAGAACATTACGCCACAATGCTTGGAAAGTTTGAGAGAGAGGGACCACAAGCTGCACCGAGTAACTAGTTCGTTTAACCCCCGTTGGAGTTTCAAGGAGTCTTTTATGTTTGGGGTTATGTATCCCAGGACAACGTCATCTGCATACTTACAGCCTATGAACTTTGATGGAATGGGGAGACTTTCAACCTAAGCGATGAATGTAAAGGGGGACAGGATGGCTCCTTACACATATGGAGGGACGCCGTTCTCGAACAAACGGTTGACCAGTAGTGATCTGTCAATGCTAGCAAAATCGTTGGCATAATCACGAAATAGGAGCCCTACGCTCTTGCATTTATTGTCCAACGCTAACGCAATGAAATGCATCAGATAAGAAACGGCGTCTAGTGTAGAGTGCCATGGTTTATAGGCAAACTGACATTATTAGTATGATTGCCCTTGAAAATGCGGGGGATCAGCGGTTTTTCCAGTACCTCTAGCAGCACGGAGATGCACGCAGTTGGCCGACATTTCCAACCTCCTTGATTGGCACGTGTTATTCTGACTGGTTTCCAAATATCGGGAATGGTACCCGTCGTTAAGCACCGATTCAAGACTTCTGGCACAGGTATCGTTAAAACTCCCGCGCATTCTTTCAGAGCGACTGTTGATAGTGCATCCGCTCCACGATCCTTGTTTGGATTCAGCCATATGAACTCCTCGTAAATGCTTGTGGAAGCAAATAAAGTGGGATTCTCAGTAGTGGTAAAAGAAAGCAGTCGGTGTGGGTTAGGTGGTGAGGAGCTAAACTTAGGCTTGTGCTCATCTACACCCCCGTTGAAGCGTGTTCTAAAAGAATTCTTTCCGGAGAATTGTGCTAGAAGCCCCCAAAGGTCACGGCAATTGTGGTTGCCTAAAACTGTCTTAATGTAAAGAGCGTTTAACCATTTTATTTTTCTTTCATAGCTATAGACAGACGTTTGACACGAACTGTTAGCCTATGTTTATAAGTTTGTTCTTTTTTCCTCCTTAGTTGCTTGAGCAGTGGAGATGAAAATCCGTCATTTCACAAATAAATGGTCCCAACTTAACAACACATCAAAACAAAAGTTTATGAAGTCTGTGAGGTGCTCACTTTGCTCAGACATGTCATTAGTTTCGAAAATTGAAAAATCAGTTAAAACAATGTTGATTTGCGTTTTTCGATGTTATCTGCTGAGATGTACCGTCACTTAACAGTTCTGGATAGGCTTTTGATCAGCGCAACATAGTTGGCATTACTGTATAGGCTAAGGCATAGTTTTAGTGTGCAATGGTTGAATATGTTGATTCGGGTTTATGAAGAAGGGGGTGTTCATTAGAACCCATAAGCAGACAGTGTGAAGTGATGGGTCCCGGGTCATGGACCCCCAGTTAATGACCTATTTGTAACCTGCGTATTAATTTTGTAGGGTCGTTTGTTTCCCTAAGAGCTCATCTGAGCAGAAAGTATTGTGGTGAGCATGTGTATATCAATGTCATGGTTCTGGGTATCCTGAAACTGCTTTCAGTAACCTGTACCTGATTGAGATTTCTCAGGTTCATGGCGGTGACAGTTCATGCTTTTAAAAATAGGAAGTCCTGGGATATTTTTCGCACCCATCATCAGTGTCCGAGAATCGGAGAGTTTTATTATGCTGGTGGATTGGTTTGGAGCGGCTGTATCATATGTAACCCTACAGTAGGTGTGCCGGTTACCCATTTGGGGGAGAGTCCAGTGGATGTTGTAGATGCAGAAACGTTGCGGAGGAAGTGAGCCGTGTCCTTGGATAGAGTCAGACCATATGTGCAAAAGGAATCTGTAAAGTCTTTCCATCAGCAAGTATTCTCAGGACTTTGAATGTAATGTTGCCAACAACCTGGTCACGTTTGTTTATAAGCTCACTGGCTGTTAATGAACTGTGAAATTCGAATAGGATTAGACAGGAACTGCTTTGCACTTCCTTATGCAACTGCACTCTGTGTCAATCATATTTCTAGCACCGGGTGGAATAATGTCGCTGGTATTTGTGATCACTGGGTTGTTAGAGAGACGAATCCTACGGACTACTTCTGCGGCGATCGAGTAGATAAGCGCAACTGCGGGTAACAAATGTTTGACTATTGGGCTCGTCAACATTTCCGTTAAGGCAGTTCTACGTACTAGTGTGCAGATGACCAACAGAAAGCTATGGAATGAGAAATGAATCCCGGTGTAGAAACAGAAAGTAGCGAACACGCTTGTATCCAGGGCTTCATCATCAGGCTAATACAACCACAATAAAGCAAGCTAGATTAGGCAAAATGGGTTTAAACCCACCCGCGAGAGCATTGTCCAGCTTGGCTCTACAGCGGCGCTAGGAAGAATGTAACGAGTGCAGTATTGACGCACCTAGTAGACTCCGATCATCAAATCGATTCGCGTGACGCATTTACACCGATCTACTGTGTCCCCGGACGTTACACACGGGCAGTCAGATATCGTCTGCTGTTGACTGTAGAGGCGATCGCAATTCGGCTCTATAACCCGGACCTATGTGCACAGAAAAATCTCGTCCATACTTTAACCTTGCCTTGGCCTCAGGTCAACGCGACTAACAATGGCAATCACGCCACTTCACTTGAACTCGCCTCAATCATAAAGCTATCGATTGACATCTTTTTGATCTTAAGCTGGGTAAGATAACCTTGGATGATAAGCACTTAACATCCTGAGCCCGCGGGGCTACTGTGCCTAGTTTTGCCTCAGCTGATTTATTGGGTGTCGGTATTTGGTATGTTTTCGGGGTTTTTATCTCGTGACCCAGGCTCTTGAACGTCCAACAGGTATAATACAGAACACCGAACTGGGTTGGATCAATAACTTTACTAAGCAGTGTAGACCCAAAATCCGCAGGCAAAAGATGTGGATAACAGATCTTAATGCTGGGAACGTCTGATGGGAAATCGGCGGATAAATTTGAAATTTTTTGGTGGCTACTGGTACATCTATTAGTGCGGTGAAAGAAATTGCGTTCATGGTACTAAAAATAGGTAGCATAAATTAAGGTGAATCGTTTAATAGTACTGTATGACTTATGATGTGATAACATTATACTGAGTCAAAGGGGTAAAAATAAGTAAGGTCGTGATGGTGGCGGAAAATCAACCGATAGGAATGGGATGAAATAACGTTTAGGAATTGTGGCATTATTTTTGCGTCAGAAATCGTTCTAAATGTTACGTACTTAAATACGGAAACTGTCTGTAGATGAGAAACGGAAAAGACTTATAACCTTGCATCAAGTGAAAGGTTACCAAAACCACACGGAATGCTAATTGGAGGACTGATGTACATGGGTGATATGAAATGGCACATTTGGAGGCAATTTAATGATACTACTTAATGGTACGGAGCAAATTTGCGTAAATAGTAAGTGTGTAACTTACTGCTGATGCTTTGAAGATAACGTGCAATGAGACCTGATGTTGTGTATCTGCAGAAATAAGAAACAGATAACTATAATGAGAAAGGCATCATTGTGTGCATGTTTAATGGCATAGGGAGAGACGTGCAGCAATCAGATAAGGAATACTAGCTTACTAACATCTTTTGTTGTGTTATTGCGCTCCTAAATGGTTACTATTGAATTTGGATGCACGGAATTGGTTTCATTTGTTTGGGTCAATGAGGATGAATAATCGCATTAATTAAATTTGTATACGTATGTTTGCGTGTTTTCCAAGGTTAATGCAAATAAGAATATGTGTGCATTTGCTAAGTTGTCGGCGTTCATGTAGAAGGGGTAAAATGAGAAGGCGTATATACATATACAGATATATATATATATATGTACGCGTTCTCATTTAACCTATTTTACATGTACGCCGACAAGTTAGCAAATGCACACATATTCTTATTTACATTAACCTTGGGAAACACGTAAACATACGTATACAAATTTAACAATTGCGATTAATCCTCCCATTTGACCCAAACAAATAAACCCCATATATATTTATTTCTATATAAATGTATATATATATGTGTGTGTATGTATATACATAAATATGGAAGGCACACATGTAACGCTCTCTCTCTCTCTCTCTATATATATATATATATGTATATATGTATATGCATAATTATACACAGACATAGTTTTAAATCGACGCCTGATATTACCCCTTCTACATACATGTATATAGATATATATGCATCAATATATACTTATATATATATGTATATGCCTGTTTCTATGTTGTCGTCATATGTTTGTATAGATATACATATATATATATATATATACATATATATACACAAATATATATATATATATATGTTTGTGTATATATATATATGATGTACATGTGTAATCATTGGTGGAATATACCTGCATACCTACACAGATGGGTAAGCAATTTGTACATGCATATAAGGATGTATGCATGCAACGAATAGGTATTCATGAAATGGCATAGGAAAAGGAATATATGCATGCATGTGTATATATGTATATACGTATATATATATGTATACATCTATATATATATATATATATATATATATATATATATATATATATATATATATATATAATGCAGGACACTGCGACAGCTGATGCCTTATGATATGCAGTTAAAATATTTACCTGGTCATATGAAGGCTTTCTAAAGTAATCCTGTTTGCTTAGCACTTCGCAACGAAATCGACCTAGCAGCACTGCGTTTACATAAGTGAATAATCCGCTTTAGTAACAAATGCAATGCTCCGTGAATGGCATGTTGCAAGAATTAGTGAAATCTGATCGTCATAGTGTGCACAGCAGTTAATTAACGTCTGCTATTGCGTGTCACTGTGCATACCACTGCGGCTCTGCTGGATAAGTAATGATATCAAACCAATGGTAATCAGTGACGGTGTATCACTGATTAATCAAATGGCCGCTGCTGTACGTGTGGGGAGACGCTCCGGCAGGGTTAATTGTGCAATTGGCCGAGAATCACCACGGTGGTTCTTTGGGAGGGGTTAATCCCATGATTTGCTACCACAGGCAATAGGTGTACGCAGTGTATCAGACACCGTCTACCCTGGGCTATGGTGCTGGCTGTGTATTATGGAACTTCGGTATGTGTCACGGCCACTTGGAGGACACCGGGCGCCTCTTCATGTAGTACCTAACAAACAGGTGCACTGCGTTCTGTATTACCATGCATCATGCTTGATTACAAGAAACAAGCAATCAACGAATCGTTTGAAAAGTATGCAGTGCATTGGACTGCATTACTCCGTCCTTGTTATTATAATTGCCCATGCAGACCGGAGGCATCATTCCTGAACGGCGGTGCACATGCAATGCGGAGAGATGAGTACGGGGAAATTAGTTGTTGGAAATAAACTTAAGCGTGACATAATGTTACGGTGATAAACGATGACGGTGGATGTTAGATTGTCAGCACGGCACAGGTAAAAATGGGATGCTCACGGAACCTTACTAACCTTTGGTATTGAGAACAGTTTTGTTGCCTTCCGTGTATGACCTGTGTCACGAAGGGTATTGGCCACACTGCAGGCAGATGATGTTTAAACCATTCACAAATATTCCCGACCTTGTGGGTGATCTGGTTCAAGGCTCGTTACCCACGATTCCGGAAGCCTGAGAAATGGTTCATGGATCCTTGGAACAAGTGGGGGACCATGACTGTACAACTGCGTCAACAGTTACCTGCAATGGAAAGGCGCATTAAGTGTAATGGCTGGTTGATGTGGATGACTAGCGACAGTACACAGGTGATGAGTTTGCTGAGACGGATTGCTCGATAGAGAATACAGGCATATGGATACCATGACATGGTTTATAAGAGGAAAGTGACATCACGGATACGAGGAGACACGTGTGAGTGATATATGACGTATGACATCCGGCATATAACTTGCGGTGTCATTTGCTAACATGGATTGCATAACGTAATTGACGGGGTGAGCTTCCTACAAGCCACTGTGTACGGATGACATATGCAATTAATTGGCCGCAGTGAGCCGGAATTGTGCTTCGTAACTCTACATGTGACAGTGAGTTGGCGCCGATGCCATAGCTGAGAATGTTATGTAAACCGAATGCCGTTTTCCATGTATCGTTCGTGATGTCCTCAACCTTTAGACGATATTCGTCGGACTTCCATGGTTGGCGTTTCATCATCGTGGTGGATAGTTTCCGTCTTTCATTCATTCGTCATTCAACCTTTTTAGGTCTCTTACGCCGACCTTCCTTATGTCATCAGGTCAGCGCACCGCCGCTTCTGGATAACTGCCCAGCTGTCACTTACCCGTCAGTAACATGGAAGTAATTGTAGTTCAGGTTTCTTACTGGCTTTTCCATATCTCCTGCTACCTGTGTAGTATCCCGTTAGCACGCTAAAATCATTTGACTATCTGCGCGTTGCTGTGTTTTAGTCTCTAGGCTCTGAACTAATTAGCAAGCATATCGCATGCCTGCGCTCCTCCCGTTCGCTGTGCTTGCATCATGTAACCTTATCTCTGTTTTGTCCAGCAAACAAGTGAAGTAGTCATGGTGCGCCACGCCTTGTATACGTTCATTTATCTATGCATCACTACATCAATGACACCTACGTATACCGCAGTTTCTGTCTCTTACCGCCTTATCCCGGCCCGCGCTTCCTTGCTAAATGCACAACATGCACATCAAGCGCAGCCACACCGTGGATATCAAGCAACAGGCAATCACTTTAAATGGCTAAATAAGTTGCATAAAGACAACAATGTATACAGATACGGTGTCATAACTCTTCGCAGAATTAGCATATTGAAGTAAATTTGTTAGCAAAGAATCCGCGATAAGGAAAAAATGTCCACAAGCTACTCTAAAATGTTACAAAGGCAACAGAATTACGGAAGATAAGCGTAATTAGCATAATGCACGTGGCCAGGTAATCGAAGACTATTAACATAGTCAAAAGTAGCCAAGTGAAGTGGAATGAAATGTATGCAGCTTAAAGAGACGTAGTTTAAGTGTAAGTTGGTTTATCCCAAGTGCGGTGAAGATGCATCAAGAATGCAACATCACCGTTATCATGGGGCACATACATATGTATACATACATACATATATATATATATATGTATATACATAAATATATATAAGTGCATGGTTGGCGGCATCGTGTTACTGATTTGCCTGTCACTGTGTCCACACACAGGACGCCTGCGGCTGCAGAGGGACCATGGATGGCTTGCGCGGCAGCACGCACAGCCCCGACCACCCACCAGATATGCAGTGTAAACCCAAAGTAATAAGACCTGCAGGCATGAGGATGGTAGCCCCGTGTCATCAACGGACCCGGCCCACACTCCTTCACAGACGAACACAAGCACCCTGTATATCGGAAATCAAGAGCACACATGTCGGTGGCTTGACAGTATACCGCTCCACACGGAGTGCATGTGACCGCTCTTCGAGCCTAGCACGGTCACACGGACGGTTCACCTCTTCCCCCCATCCTCGACCAACGGTATCCTGTAGCGGGTATGGACGAGGTGGTGGGTACTTAGCAGGTAGACACGTTGTCAACATTCACATCAACCGCAGCCACAACGGGGGATATCAAGGAGCAGCCAATGACCTGGAACTACAACGTGAAAGAAAGCAAATGCGATAATGCATACAGATACAGTGGCATAACTCTAAGCTATATAACCATATGAAGTAACTTGGTTAGCAACGAAGCGGAGATATGGAAAAATGTCCACAAGTTAGGTAGAAATGCTACAAAAGGGCGACAGATTTAACGAAGGTAAGCGTGAATAATGTAAGCTACGTGACCAGTGCTTATAAGAGTAATCAGTTATGCCGAGGAAACCAAAATACGTGGAATAACGTTAGCCGGCTTAAAAAGACTTACTGTAAGCGTAAGTTGGTTTAGCCAAACTGCGGTGAAGAAGCATCAAGAATGCAACAACACCGTTATCATGGGGCACATATATATATATATATATATATATATATATATATATATCAAGCGAAGGCACACCGGGGATCTCAAACAACAGCCACTTTGCGTAAAGTTTCGCATACATAGACGCAGAGCGAATCAGCTGCAATATGAGGCACAATGAGAAAGGTTATACCAGCACACGAACGGGTTAATCAATAAGTCCAACATTGATTTAGAACGTCTGAAGTGTGTTTTGGTAGATTGCTGCTAGCAATATCGCCAACATACGGCTTATAACCACGGCCCAGTAACACGTAAGCACCTACATGCTTTGAAGTAATGGAAAGGTAATGAGGAACTAATGATGTCTGCACCAGACAAGGGTGCGGGGATTTCGGTATGAGACAGAAAAGACTACATAAATGAACTGGCAGGTATACTGAACGATGGGTCGATTTTTTCTTGCAGCACAGAAATGCACTGCCCGAAAGAAATGGATACTGAGATCAATAAGAGCCTGCAGGAACTTCGGACTGAAGGGTATATTTCGGATGCCCTGCATGACAGCTTCAAACCTAGTGGCACAAACGTTCCAAGGATCTACCGGTTGCATAAATTTCACAAAGCGACCGTTACACTGCGTCCCATGTTAGCAATGTTTAACTGACCTTAGCATACCTTCGTGCAGTGGATTGTGTAAATACTGAAACCGGTGCGACAACAGCGTGCAACTTACAGTATACGCAACAGCTTCCAATTCCTGGAATGCATACCTACTGGTGAAATTGACGGCAAACTGTTGCTCTCCTTCTAGGTTGTATCGCTCTTTACTAACGTGCCGGTATTTGGGAAAATATGTTACATTTGCTGCTATATAACGTGGTCAACAATGAAATCATGTATACGTACCCGTTAGCTACGACCTCCACTGTTTCGCTGTACATGGAACGTGGTAATGCTGTTTAACCGTAAGTGCTGCCGCCAAAATGATGGCGTAGACTTCCTCTCTCCCTTGTGTGCACTGTCGCCGGAACCAAGGATAAGCTTCCGATGCTCACGGCCTCAATGGTTATGTATCAGTTTCGAAGCTCTTGCGCAGCATGGTATATCGGTTGGAAGACGCCGCACCTGTCCAAACGCATGAACGAACACTGTCCGCGTTCGCTACATGGAGGTTGCACAACGGCCGTTAGTAGCTCTATCCTGGGTCATATTGTCGACAGCGGACATAAAGTACATCTGGAGGGTAACTTTAGAGTAGTAGACGGATGTCCGCCGTACCCGTCAAAGGTTCCAGGTCTCCTTACACTCATAACCGGGGAATCCATCTGTATTCCATCATTCGGACCACGGTTATGCTCTCAACAGAAATTACATTAACGCTGGTCACATTCCCTGGCCCGCGAAAGCGGATGATAATGAGGTCTATGGTGAGAAGTTCAGAATGCCCGTAAATTTTAATTAACCGGTGTTGCATTTATTACGCGACGGAATTGTATCAAGCATGTCTACCTAAATTTGTAACCCCATACATATAAAGAAATAAATAAATAAACGTTTTATTCCTCAGCAGTGCGATGCCAAGACCATTATGGGTGGTCTTATCGACATCATGGTATCGATCTGAAGATGAATAATGCAAAGCGACTACTCACCAGGTGGTTTTTGTTTTCTCATGTTAACTGGCAAACACTTCAGACAGAGAGGGAAGGAAAAAGAGAAAATCAGTGCATTAATGCATAAGGAGACGGTGACTTGAAGCATTATGGAATGGCACCTGTAATAAGGTGTTTACAAACATATCCTACATAAGTGCAGGATGCAGGAAAGTGTATTTCACGCAGTGTTCCTGAGTGACCCCTCTTCATGGCTCAGTACGCCTGCCTGACTCAGTCACTCGGGACCACATTTTTTACAGCACGCTGCGCTCCATGTCCATGGAGTACAATTCATCGGTGCTTGCAGCTTCCGCAACCGCCGCTTAATCTGTGCATGTCTGAGTGCTTCCTCCAGCACTTCAGCAACAGCCTTCGTGATTACATGCAGCCATGCTTGACGATCAACGGCTATGGAATGGGATTTTCTGCAATCTAGAATGAAACGTTTGAGGCTCACTTTCATCATGTCCAGGTTGGGTAACTTCCGTTGGCCCACTTGCGGCTTCCAAATACTCCGCAGACGGTATAGAAATGCCTTTGTTATCCGTGTGGAATGCTTACCGATCCAGAAAATTCGTCGCAGACAATGGGGATGTACCCGCTGGAGATACCGCACATACCGACGGTACATCGTCCACGTATCCCTGCGGTATAGAGGTACCGGAAGTACCATGGATTTGTACACCATCAGATTCGTGCAAATAGTAAGCTGATGGTTGTTCCCCGCTCCGTACGGAAACTTCCCCAATGCCGCTGCTGCGTTCGACAGCGCGTTAAACAACTCAAGGTGTTTCCGCTGATCATAGGATATCGCACTCACAAGTTACGTGAAACTGTAGGTGCGTTCCAATACGTAAGCACCGAAGCTGATTCGTCGTAATATTGACCATTCCAACTACGGTGAAGGATGACACAGACAGACAGTTTCGCTTGGGTAGATGGTGCGCGGCGTTTCGGCCGTCGTCCAAGGCGAAGCACCACTAATGTGCTGCAAGTCATCCACGCTGTTTGAAAGCAATGCATAGTCGTGAGCAGACAGCAGCATACGGATACTTGTGTCACAGAATGCACTTCTCGTACCGGAACGACGGAAGTTCAGCAACCCACCATGAACACGGTGCTCCACAGGA
>OX104070.1:44980263-45032676 GCA_944474145.2 Dicrocoelium dendriticum | reverse complement strand
TAATACGCGGCAGACACGGTCAGGAAGGGCGAGTCCATTTTCCAGACCGCTTAGTGTATCACACATCTTGACAATATCATCTTGTGCTGCTGATCAATTGCTAGTACCGCTTGTTTGCCAGTCTCCTCCTGTTTGTTTTTTCTCCAGATTCCGCAAGGATTGCAACTGAACAATCTGGCACGAAAAAGAAAGCGGATTATCCAGTCTAGACAAATCTAACATCCGTGCAGTTTACCATCCTGCACTGCTCCCAAATCTTTCATTGTATTTTACACACAGAATATTAGCCTGCATGCCTCCCATACCTCAGTCTCGGGTATTGCACGCGACACTGTACCAGGTAGAGGTCAGTTTTTACCGGCTATTTCCACCGGGTTTTTTACTCCTGGTCGCTTGAACATCATGCAACTAGCGCACTGGTGGGGAGGTATGTAGAGTACCTTTCACATTTTATTACATAACCTTCCGGTCAGCTGATCATAGCGCCAGCTGTATCGACCATTCTTTCAAACACTTCATACATCGATCAGCATTCCTTTTTAATAGCCGGCTAAATCTAGACTACCTCGTGTACAACATCTGGGAGCTTCAAAAATACATTTATGGGAATACACATTGTCAATCCCTTTTGGCATCCAAGAATGACGGGTTATTAAACCAGGAACTCCGCAACCAAAAGGCGTCACTTCGATGGTCGCCAGGCCACATCCAGTATCCCAGAAGAGTGTGCTGAATATTGAACACCGAAATGCACTAACGCTGTCTGCTCGAACCACTGATGTTAAATTTCGGGTAGAGATACTCAACATTGGTCACCGAATTAGGTTACCTGTACAAATCGGCCGCGGTTGAAAGCTACTGAAGAGGCCGAGATGTGAATTTAGCTTACTGCGTCCCATTATATGAATACTAAAGTGGACAAAGTACTACCAGTTGCAAATATACTGGAATGGGCAGGCGAAATTAGCTTTCACTGGTACGTATATTCGTTTGCACTGGAGCACTCAAGGTACGCACACAAGGTGTTGGCCACACTAGCTGCAGCAGTCGTGACCACAGAGTAGGTAAGTAGCGATCAGCGAACTGGTGCAAACAGCGGCGATAACAAACTCCTCGTAAACGGTTTGAATGTGATTCATACTGAGTCAAGAAATTCTCTGCGATTGGGAGAAGCGGAATGTGGACCGTTTTGCGAGAAACACGGTATACGTGCTAAACAGTTCAACCATTTGCTTTTGACATATAATAACCCAGTTCATCATGATGGATAGTTGTGGCTTGGATACTGCCAGATAGTTTTCCGTTTGTCCTCCGCTTTTTACTGGAAGCTGAGAGCACTGAAACTCTTGAAGCAACCCTTCGTTGGGACTGCAATATAAAAAACTTTCCTTTGCAGCTAATATTCCTATTTAGTACCGTTAAATGATTATCATATATAGAAGCAAGATGTCGCCAAAGTGCGGAGGCTTCTCGCAAGTCAATAGGGAGCGCGGTACAGTACCTATCAATGGGACGAGAGCAGGAGTCCATCTCAATAGGAGGCCTATTGTAAAATTGCCAGCCAAAAGTACTGACAAGATCAAACGTAGTTCAGTGATCGATTGCTGCGTTTATATCTTCAGTAACACAGCTGGAGAATAGCTGAAGTGCAATGAGTTAAGCTAAGTCTTGGTTACTTAGAAAAATGTGTCGTCAGTAGGGTCAAGCCTTGCATTATATAACCCCCCAACACTGAAGCATTTGCGCAACATGTTATGGCGAATTAGTCAGCCATTTTCAGCTTTGGTACACACGTGATGAGCCACTAATAGCCTACCAGCTAAACAGGAACCTCAACCACCTCTGCCGCTAAATGCTGTAGCTGAGTAACAACACACATCTGAGGAGCAACCAGTTCAATCACGTTAGGCACGCAGTATAGCCTGCTAGATTGTCACAGAAACTTCTGCTCCCCTCCTTACTCATGCTGTTTCCTTCCCACATTATCTGTGTTTAAAAACGCCGCGACGTTGTTATCACTTACCCACATTGCGAGATATAGCCTGTGCACATCGAGGGACGATAAAACTTGAAACTGGTGCACTAACCAGTATTACTATTGAGGTAGGCTCTTTGACGCCTGCTTCAATGTAACCAATACAGTGGGTCCAGCAAAACGTTTTTCTTGTTATCAAATCTTCACTCGATGATTCTGATTCTGCCAATCCCACGCGACTTGTTAATCGCCTGCTTTTTACACTTAATTCATCAATGTTAATTGGATTGATTATCAAAGGCACCTAGTCCAAATACCCATCACTGCTCAGTGTAAACACCGACGCAATGCAAGTTGGGAGAACATATGGGATGTCTATACAACAAAAAAGAATCACAGCGGCAAACTACTCCGGAAGAATAAAGTACCAACAAAACTTTGTAATAAGATGTTGCTCTAACCCCAAGCTGCTATCCAGACACGCCAACAAACTTTGCCGGCTTAAGCGCGGAATTTCTGTTCTGCACACAACATGGTAGCTCATGCATGCTGGACGGAATCTCTTGATGTTGGCGTAAGAAGGGATGTCATATACGTAGATTTATCAAAGACATTAGAGCGTCTGAACCATCACATTCTACTGTACAATCTCCAGAATTTTAGAATCGGCCATCCCGTACTGGGCTGGATAGACGACCTCCTAGTTCAACGTCTCGCTTTATATGTCCTCGCTCCCTTCAATAATGTTTCTTAAAATAACACATCATTCGTTCTGTAGCGGAATTATTTGGGAATTTTAGCGTACATGCGTGTTTTTGAAACAGCCTACCTGACTCAATCGTCGATTGTTGCCTCGTTTTTCTCGAGAATCGCTCACATTCAGTCAAGGTGCATTGGTTAAACAAACTACTTTAAATTGTATTCCCTTTGGCCTATTGAATGGCTTGAGCTCATAGACCTTAACTACCAACTCCTCACTTTCTCGCTCTGCACACATGGAGCCATTCTTGGGCTTGTGTTAAGTGTACCTTCGGCGATCATTCCACCTTGATCTCTCCAATTTGATGAGCGCTAATTGAACCTAGGTGATAAACTGTCCAAATTCTGTTCTCTAACCTTCATTTGCTTTCTTTTTGCTTATCTTCTCCCTCCCAGTCAGCTATTATCCACCTTTCTAATTGACAACGTGTTTTAAGAAAACTCCTGGTGGCCAACTAATGAATAATGTTTGAAGCACAGCGAAGTAAAACAGGAAGAACATTCTGTTTGTCCAATGTTCATCTTAACTAATCTTCTCGCCTTAATATTAGTAGACTGTGTCACACGGCTTATAATTGCTCCTACCCAGTTGTCACGGGATGTAAGGCCACGCGCACCCTTGGCTGTGCAACAATCTTGTATTAGGCTGCACAGTGTAAAGTGGAGAATCCTGAATGCATGTAGGCCTTAATGATCGGAGTTCTTTGAATAATTTTATCGATCGAAAATCAGCCTAGATGATATTTCAAGCCATCAAGAAATATGCCGTTATTCTTTCTACTTTCCACATTTACAGAAGGCGTGTAGTAAACCTGAGGCAGTTATAACTTCAGCATAATGCAACACGGGTTTTACCGGTCTACGTGATTTTCAAACCTCCATTGGTTTCACCGACAGCAAGCCCTGTTAGTCGCAAGCTATGGTGTCCCTTGTTCCCGCTCATATGACTCCGATTCCTTGTAGCCCTCTGCCAAATATCCGTTGGGTCCAGGGGCATTACTGTCCTCCTTTTCCGTGTTTGGCACGTTTCTTACGTTGCATTTCCAATGATCGGTACTCTAGATACACCATACACGCCACCGTAGAACTAATCCGTAGTGCATAAATAAATAAAAAGGTAAATTTCTTGCTTAGCTCGGGCACCACCAACTAGTCGCTATACATGGTCCTATTTTCGAAACCGATTTATCTTCGAATTTTTCAGCAATGAAGAACAACTGTTAAGTCACCAGTTAAGGACTGCGTAAGGAACAATGAACAATGTTATATTACAGGTAAAAAGCGATTGCCTTACAAGTCCCGTAGGTTGGTTGAAGTGAAAGCAAACATAAGTGTAAATCGTCAATTTAAGCGTCTAGCGATTCAGATGACTCTTCTTCATACAAACATTTTAGAATGTGTATTGAATTGTTACTGTAGAGTAACATGGAGAAGTAATATGGGGAAGCTATGTCTTAAAAACAAAAGAAACGACAACGTTTACTCGTGCGCCGCTTTCTTGTATTGAGGTAATTGATGAATGCAGTTGTAATATATCCGAAACTGTCTTCCACAGCAGCAGTGCGTAAGTAGTGAAGCGCGAAAGCTGCGAATGAGCACCGTTTGTTCGCGTTTGGTTCCCGTAGACATCACTGATTATATAGCGCAATGTAAGTGGATAGGCAAATCATCCAGACGTCTTTTGAATACCGTTAGCGTGGGGGAAGAAACAAGGTATGTGGGAAGCGCGTTCCAGTGTTAGCACACACGAAAGGAAAAGAAATTCCAGCGACATTCCAACCCGCTGTATTGTGTGTCCAGCTTTAGCTGGTGTCCTCTGAGTGTGGTATTGTGATTCAGCTTTAGTAGGTGACGACAAGAATGGTTTGGATTCATCAGGATCACATAATTCCTTATCAAGTCGCCACGCAAGCGTCGATATTGTCCACTGTAGACCCCGAGGGTTTTCAGCCCCAATCGGTAAGGAAGAGGAAACAAGACCTTTACTTACTTGGTCGCCCTTCGTTGTGGCAGTTCAAAAGCGGTAAGGTCTTGCTTTTGCCATGGCTGCCAGACATGGACGGCGTACTCAGAATGAAGCCAAATGTAGGCGTTGAGCATCTGAGAAGAGATGGAAGTACCAAAGCGCCCGAATGCTCTTCGCAAAAGACCAGGGTGTTGGTTAGCTTTGTTCAAGGCTATCTATGTCGAAGCTGACACAAACCCTAAAGAGACCACCCTCTCTCGTGCTGCTATCTAACCACAAAACAATAGTCAGTATTTTAAACTATACTGTTGACTTGAAATGTGATTCACCCCGGTGCTAACATTTCATCAGCGATTGTACGTTTATCCATCCGCATTCATAAACTTCTCGTTTTGGGCTGATTTTCAACCTGCTGACTGCAAAACTAAACAGATCAGAGAAATAGTATCGACCTTCCACATGTACCTTACTTGTGGTTTTGAATGAAATGACCCGAGTTTTTACAACGACCTTCCCAACGGTCAGCTGGTCCTGAAGTTACTTACAAAGCTAGTTATCCAAGATCCACTTTTTTTTACCTCAGTGTCCAATTCGACTGTGAATAGGTGCGTCGTCAAAATTCAGTAGCAAGCGAATGTGTGATAATGGTCTGTTTCGGTATACTCGTTGATTGTAACTTTCAGATACCGCAGTGGAAGTGCACTTAACATCGCAACTCGTTGGCTGCTGGATACTCACTGTATGCTAAGCTCAACGGTTCTGGGTGCATCTCAGGCAAGTAGCCATCAATTAATGTGCAGGCCAGTTATATTCCGTGTAGTTTCACAAGTTACAATGCAACTGAAATCCTCAATTCCAAGCTTGGCTATATTTGCTCACGAAAAAAGCACTGAAAGCGGCTGTTGGAAGACGCACTACCAAAGCAAACGCACAATAAACATTGATTTATAACGGCTAAAAGGTGAATACTTTACAAGTACCATAGGATCACTGCAGTGAGGGTTGGAAAAGCAGGTGGACATGACAAAAAATATGAATAAAGCGGATTTGGTTGCGTTAACTTGCTATCAACATGAACGCAAATGCATTGGGTTGTTATTCTGAAGTAACGGTTGTTGGATTGGATGACGACGCGCAATCACAACGTGAGTCGTGGATCGCATTGAAGTGTACCTCGGCCAATTCGATCACTAGGACCGCAGCTTAAGCGTAAAGAAATTTGGTGTGGCCTGCCCAAAAATCCCTGCACTCCACTAAGCGTTTCGGTCATGTTTGGTCTCAACCGGTAGAGATAGTGGGCCTAGAACCCCGGTGCATTGGGATGTTAGTTTGAACCTCTGCAGCTTTAGTCACCAAATCACGACGAAAAACGCTTAACATAACAATTACTGACTGATTGGAGGTTCAATTTGAAGCATTACTTGTGTGACCTGATGGCTGAATTGCTAAAGGTCTCATGTAACATGCTTTGCTACCGAAACAAGAGTCTACATTGTAACTGCGACCTTTTGCCCAGACAGCCCAGACAAAGAAGAATGCTGGGCACATAAAATCATGAAGGAGTAACCGCGCTGAATAGTTTTTCAGAAAAAGAAACTCTAAACCCCATCATGAAATTGTAACACTGGCGTTAGACAACGGTTCATTAACGCGCGATATCTCCTGTCTATGCTAGGTGATCAACTCGAGTTTTGCTTCTTCCTTGTTCCTTGACACTCAATTGTCTCACACCCCACCTCCGAGAAGAACAATTGCGCTACCTCATAATATTCCTGTGACATCTATAGAGAGACGCAGGTCATCTCGCCCATCAAGCCATCAACCCATTCCCCCCTGGTGTCATAATCCTCGGTGGAAGAAATATCTCAGTTATTATTAAACATATTCAATCTCCAGCTAAATACCCTCTGCTTCTTATTTCCTTGTAAGTAACCCACCAAAATGACTAAGCACAAAGGTGGCCCGCGAAATGAAATGTTAAGCTACCGCCCGATAAATCACACGTCCGCTACTTCTAAAGTCCTAGAAATAATAGTCAAGAAGAACATTGTCCAATTACTAACACGACTGGACCTGATCGATTTCTTACTACATGGCTTTCTCTCCGAGCCCTCCTGCGTTAGCTGACAGCTACAATTCCTCGAACATATTAAGACTATGATAGCCAGCAGAATGACAATCAACATAAATCTCTTGGATATGCAGAAAGTTTTTGGCCGTGTATCGCACAAGGCAATGTTGGTATGCCTCTACTAAGCTGGCTGCACTCATCCCTTAACTATCGAGCCCAAGGAGTCGGAATAGATCAGCAATGCTGTACGCCAAAACGAATAACGAGCGGTGTGTTCCATGGGAGTGTGCTGGGACCACCACGTTCCTTATCTACATAAATGACATATGCTACCCGATCAAACATAGACGTTAATTTCTGTTTACAGCGACATCAAACTGGTCTATCCATTTCAACTCTACCAACTACCATTATTCCTAAAAGTATATGAGAATACCTACGCGCACTGAATATCTCTAGTGAACGTATGTTAATGAAATTACCTCCAGTAAAATCCCAAGTACTTGGATACAGATGCTGCATCCTGGAAGGCTCTAGCACGCTTGCCAGTATCGTGATCCCAACCCCTGATTCAGTCGGAAACTTGGGAATTAGGGATACCAAATCATTCTGCTTTTATGAACATAGACTTCACCAAGTCGCAAAAACCAGCCAACTGTACTGCCACATCACTGTAACATTCTCCCTTTCGGAAACATGACTGGAGTTATACAAAATAATCGTGAGACCTACTCTGGAATAGAATGCTATCATTTGCAACCAATTGAGAAAGAAAGACAGAACAGCTCTGGAAACTATCCACCCATCATTTGTCTGGTTGGCTAGGGGCGGTGCTCAAATCTGACTACCAATGACCATTGCCGCCACCTCCTAGTGGATTCCCTTTAACTGAGACGATTGGAGACCACTCTCCTTCTTCTCATCAACATTATAAACAAGCGGATTTTCACCGAAGGTATTGCTCACGAGGTACAAAAAATGCTGTCTATCCCACCCACCATGGCGTCTACTTGTTGACCCCATAACACGCTAGTCATAAAATCCGAACGACTATCCTTTTGGTGAGATATGCCAATCTGTGGAACCGACTACCACTACACATACACATGAATGTTAACCAACCCACATCCTGAAATTCTCAGTATCAGAGGTTAGCAACCTTCAAAAGTTTGTTACTCACAAAGTGAGTTCCCTATAAATAATTAGCCCCACCCAAACTTTTAGTTTCAAAGCTTAGTAACTAGTAACTATTGCATTTTGGCCTTAACTTGCAAGAACTGAATAAATTTTTACTTACCTTGGGTCGTTAAAATAAAGAAAACCCCTACTTATGAGCATTTTTATTAATCAAGAGCTAATAAACCTTAATGCGATGGTTGATTTTGTTTTCTCCTAACCCTCCACTTCGGTATTGGTCCCAGTGACCGTATTGGCAGAGGCTGACTTCAAAGTCAACCGAAGCCACGATTGAGATTGCGTGTCTCAATCCAAGACACCCATCTGGTGCTCCGAAGCTCTAAAATCAACTTCTAACCGCTGTGTCAAGCACTGCTCGCGGACCTTAATGGCCTCGTGATCATGGCGATAACAGCCAAGCACTATGCGCTGAGTTCCAATCCCAGCTCGACTATCTCTACCTGATGAGTCCAAACCCGGGTGAAATGTTCGGTCATGGAATGCAGGAATGGAAGAGAGTCACACCGAAACCCTCCACTTCGATGACCGTCAAAGTGATCGGATTGGCTGAGGTTCAATTCAAAACCAACCGAGACCATAATATTGGTTTCGTATAGAAATCCAAAACACACGGCAGGTGCTCCAAAACCCGAAAAGCAAGTACTGGTATAGTTGGTGTGGTTTCGGCTAATGCACATCGTAAGCTGTGCTCCAAGTTCATTCGGTTCCTTGTTTTGCGGTGTGATCTCTGATCAAACATATAAACAGATATCAGCGGCTTATCTTTCGTTTCAACCATTCCTTCAAAGTCCGTCCTGGATGACAGCTTCCCAACACCACAATATAACTTCACGCCCTGAACGCTTATCGACTGGTTGGTCTCCTGTATCTGGTCAGCTGCTTTTGCTCCCACCTTCCTGTTTACTCAACTCTGTAATTTGACCCGACGAACGACTGCCTGAATCAAAAAACAACCATCGTCGAGCGAGCCATTTGCAGCGCCATCTAGCTGTGCTACAATGCAGGGTCATGTACGTATTTTAGGAAATAAGGTATATTTGTAAGTAGTAGGGGGATTTGTTAGATTTCAGTGTAGATTCGTCGCAGTCAGACACAGGCAGACAGCCTGTTTTGATACAGATGCTTTTTGTTATTAATTTTATTTGGTGACTGATTTATGGCACAATCCTCTTACTCGTAGTTACCTCCGTGAAATTCAATTTTACCCCCATGAGCGAATTACGCTCAGGTTGAAAATCACTACTCTATAGACTTTCCTCATTGTACCAAATGTGTTATAGACACTTGGTTCACAACAGCCATCAGAAACATTGACGGCAGCGGCCAGGAGCCTACTGCCAGTTTACGTTACCGATACCGATAGAATTTAACATGTGCCCATGCAACCTACGCTGCTATACCCTACGTCCAACTACTCCAAAGTCATGCGACGTAGATAATTTGAAATCAGGAGCACAAAGATTCGTATGTTTTGCATTTTGATTGATCCGATCGTTGATCGCAGAGAACATTCGTGATCCGAAATTCTAGTGTTCATCTTTTCTGTTTCATTATTTTGTAAACAACATATACCAGGGCTGAACTGTTGTGGTCACTCTGTATGAGCAAACCTAGGACTGGTTCCTGGGAGCTAGTCCGCAAACCTACGCCCCAAACCAATACATGTAGTCGCGCTTATGGCGTAAATTAACAACGTGACATTTGTTTACATTGAATGATAGAGCATTCTGCATTGACCAGAGGAAAATCACGTTAAGATCGCACTAGAGCCCTTCGTGGTCGCACAGTCCTCTGATCGCTCGCCAATTCTTGATATCATTATTCACTAACAGAAAGTCGGAAACAATTTATCTCGCTAGATTTTTAATGAAGACTAAGAATGGAGGAGGCCCAAGCACCAAGCCTTGTGGGACACCGCAATTTGCCCAAATGAAATCGGACATGGATTCTCGCATCGACGTTCGTTTAGAACTTGTCTATCCAAAGCAGGAGTTGGTCAACAATACCAATAAAAAGTACATATAGGTGACTTTGTGATCTAAGCCATTAAATACTTTTGAGAAATCCAAGTATCTTACATGGATGCCTGCTTCACAATCAACCAATTCAGTCCAGCTATTGCTGGCAAATAATTGGATGGTAGTGCATGATTGGTGTTGATGGAAGCCATGTTGATCTGTGTGCACGTCTCAGTCATGACCGGTGCTAGGATTCTGCGCTGCACATTAGGAAGGCCATCAACATGTCGGTCTAAGTTTTTGCGGTTCGTGCGTAATCGATTCCTTAACTCCTGCTGATGCGTCATCTGCCCCTTGAGGATCAATTCCGCACTAAGTTTACGCTGTGCCACACATGCTGTCCAGGTTTCGGAATTCGGGGAGTTCTCCTTGCTAGGTCCATCAATGACATGCGTTTACTCGTTCTGCTCCTCAAAAATAACTTGCTTTCGCTTTGACGATGGAAGAAGTTCTGTTCCGACGCGGGCGCGATCAGTGTGCTAAGGTTATAACTGAGAGGTATTCGGTTAAGAAGGTCCAAGATGTATCCTTAACAAACACGGGTAACACATTGTATTTGGTGGTAATTTGTACCTTATCCTCATACTTTTCAGGATATTCCACACAGCCAAACATTAAATTGACATTGCCACTGCGACCCAACGGTGTGTTTATAACTATTCCCTTGACGATGAGTTCTTGGTTGGTGAACACATAATTAAGCATAGATGGCCTGTTAGCAGTTCGAAATCCAGAGTGAGAAATCACGGGGTTGTACATAGGGTAGCCGGAAACCAGCTTTCACAAACAGGCTTTAACCTGTGTGCCACTGGTCACCGCTAGTTTCAGACCGTGCACACTAAATGCTCCAGCTATAAGAATTTGGCTGTATGAGTTGTTCATCACAAATTGTAAGACGTAGTTTAGTTTGGTGTCCAGCACCGACGTAGTGATTGGTGGGCGCTAAATTGCGGCTACAGGACGCGTCCGCAAATAATAAATAAATAAATTGATCCATAAATCAATGACCTATTCTCGACGGTGCGAGGCACTCGTTCAAAAGCACGAACACGGTATTACGTGCGCGTAACCTCACTAATGGTACAGAAAGGTTACAGTTTAACCAGTACATACCAGGTATATGTGTGTATCTACGTGTAGTTTGTATGTGTGTGCATGTGTAATCATGGTGTTGTGGATTTGTTACTAGTACTGTGAATTTGTGAGTTCGTTCGATGAATTCGCCAACATAGGAAGAATTCAGGTGAAATCTCTGAAGTGGTTGGCGCTAGCGAAATGGGTAAGATCCTCCGGTATCGCATGTAAGTGAGTTCATTTAGTGGCGAGTCATATCCGCCTCGTCACAGTGAGGTTAGGCAGACATTTGTGGCTTTTTATAGGAAGGACGCTTGCCAGGTGAAAACCCACCACGTCCTGGAACACTACCGCCGAACTATTAGCTGGACCGAACTTACCTCGAACCACGCAGTTGGCACCACGTGCTGTTCAGCCAACCAGCAGTCAGAGCAGGCCAATTCACGCCTGACCACTCGGGCACATTTCAGCTTGCTCCATTGACCGCTAAGTAATACCATATTCGGTGAAGGGTGTCATGGCAATCGAACACTGCGCCTGTCCGGTTAATTCTAATAGAGTGATCCTCAAGTTCTTTGGCGCACTCGCGTACTTGTCTTCGGTTATCTTAGGCAGGTTTGTCACGGGAATGTTGCACACGTACACGTAGGTTGGTTGCTTTATTGCTCTCCACTGGTTCCCATGTGGCTAAACTCCTTAAGGTGCCTTGCAATGGGTAAGATTCAGCGGCTGCCAGCAATGATACAGTGCAATCAAACTTCACAAATTGAGTCGTACCTTCCTTATAAATGGTCTTGTTAGAATTACTTTGAGCTCAACGGATAGCACAATCAAACATTAATCGAATGCAATTTCGCAACTATAGAGGCAATCTATAGAAACAACAAAGTTACAGGCCTGAGCCTGAGCATGAGACGCGATAAAACAGCTTTGGTTGAAGGAACCAAGATCCGTTTGGAGCAGTTCCGTAAAAAGTCCCCCACTGAATACAGGACGTGAATCCGATTCAAATAAATGCATGAAGACTGCGCCAGGTGCGGAGAACAGGCCACCAGCTATGCGTAAGCAATGTGAGATTCAACGTATTACCATCACACATTTAATGGTGCAGACCATGCGTGAACATGGAGCAGTCACACCACTTTGTAAAGTTGCAGTCGGTTGGGGCCCGCAGACTGTCTCTTAGTGGTCCTCCTCCCTTTAACGTTAAACGTGCTGGAGGCAATCACCGCCGAAGCTCTAGTAGACCAACTAGAACGTTGCAACATCATAGTCCCGGAGCAATATGGTTACCGTCAGTACTGATCATGCCAGTCAATCTACTGTTTGTACGCGGTAGTTGGACGGAACTGGGCGAAAAATGGAGAGGGATCGAGGTCCTTTACTTCCACTTTGTCAACGCCTTCGACCCAATGGATGACCGCATACTGCTGCACAGGCTGGATAGCTTCGGGGTTAAAGATCCTGTCCTCAAATGTATCAGGAATTTTCAGGTGAATCGGCAACAGCCGTTTAGAGTTGGAAGCGTGTTGTCCTATCGGGGCCATGTCACATGTGGTGTTCCAAAACGATCCGTCCTGGGGCCACCTCTGTTGCTCGTGTTCATTAAAGTGCTCATGAGTCTGGTTGGACATTTTGCTTTTCACTGAGGATATTAAGATTTGACATGTGATCGCCAATCATGGAGACTGAAATGCACCAAAACGAGATCTAAACTATGCGTATGAATTGTTATTTCACAACGTGCGTCGCCTTGATTCACCAAAATATAAAGTGGTCCACATTCATCATCAGCCGAACATCACATGCAAGCTTGGATGCCATATACTGCAGACAGTTACCCAGGAGCGTAACTTTGCCGCACAAATTCAGACTGATTTGGGTTGCTCAGCACAATCCTGTAAAGCGTTAGAAACTGTGAACCGACACAATGGCATTTTACAGAGGCCATTCGAGCTGTTTGATCTATCTGTCTGTCCGCAACTGCCCAACACATAAGTGCGGCGTATATAAATACACAAGCAAGGTCTGGCAGCTCTGACAAAAGAAAGATCTCAAAGCGTTCGAGGCTCCACCTAGAAGAGCCATCAAGCACCTCGAAGAGATATTCCACCTTCCGCAACAACTTAGGCTGAGAACGCTAAGATTATGCAGCGACCAGTATCAGCGCGTGATCGGTGACTTACTAATGGCCTACCAGATTATGAGGAAACTCAACCACTTCTGCCGCTACCTATTGCAGCTTATCAACAACATGAACCTAAAGTGACAGACAGTTCAAGCAAGTTAGTCGGTTAGATTGTCAGCGAAACGCATACTTCCTCGGCATGTGTCAGTCTTCCATACGTTGTTACTGCCCCAGGTTTTGTGCGTTCGAAAAACGGCTTAGCGTTACGATAACTCCTACATTGCGGGATTTAGCCTGTGTATATCGAAGGACAATTTAACTTTAAACCGGTGTACCCACCGGTCTTATTCTTCAATGCGTCAACGTAAAAACTACTTGAGTCCATAAAAATACTTTTTGTCTTATCACTGTTTCCTTTTCACCACTTTTTTGGTTCTCATTCTGGTCATCCGACGGAACTTGTCGGACATTTGCTTTTTCACCCAAAGTACGTCGTTGCTACATTGCTCTATATTCGACTGGCTATACGAAGTGTTCAAACAACGGCGAAGCTATATGAATTAATGGTCCTTGGAGCAAAGAACATCGAACAAGTGAATACCAGTTAAGTAGCGAGACGCATCCAGCTTCTTGTCTGGAGTGGTGGTCTGTTTTGATGACTGTAGATGTTGGTATCTGTTTTACGTGATACGGGACTGCACATCGAACTCCAGAGTTGTGTCAACTGCATTTGTGTTCCCATGTCTAGAATCAATGCTAGGCCCCCAGGTGGGTTTTCAATCACTCAAGTTATTACCTATGTATGAGCACCGCCAGAAGTGGCAGTGTGTAAGGTTAGCGGGATTGAATAAATGAAGATAGTGTCGAGTTGAGCACACGCACACTTTGAGACGGATTCAAGGTTCTGTAAGATGTGAGTTGTGATGACACTGAATAAGTTGTTCTCGATTAAGTATGATAACTGCACATGCATTTCAGTGAGCCGGACACAGTTAAGCGACACTCATCTGGGGAGTTGCTCTTCACATTTTTGTGACCCTATCAACTTGAAGCACCAGATGTCCTGGTTGTGAGGTCTTACGAGCGACAGGCACACATCGTTAGTAAATCAGCTAGAGACGCACTAAGTAGTCCAAAGTGTCCCACTTAACCCATGCTAGACCTCGGAAACCAATATGAACTAAGGTATCATGACGATATTTGATATATTCGGATATGAGTTTGAGACTGTGTCCACAGGCTTATTAAGCAGTAGTATTTTTGATTGTTTATTTCACGTAGACATCATCACATTGGAATTATGGCTCACCCATTTCACTCGCTGGGCAAATCAGCTTGTTACAATTTCTTGTTCTAGTCAGTAAACTTGATTTACGGGACATCTCAGGCACCTGATCGCGCCGCTGTCCCAATCCCCACCAAACCCGCCAATTCACGACACGACGATTCCAATTGAATCATCCTAACGGGTTCTATCAAGCACTGATTACAAGCTCACTGTGCTCTATTTTCCGTATGTGTACCACCGTGACATTTTGTCATCATCACTTCCTGTTGACATCAATCGTATCCAGATCCCGTCCCTGACTCCACTCACAGCGACCACTATCGTCCACCGTACTCTGCATGCGCCACCTCTGACCCCCGCTCTGTGACCTATACCGTATGGTGAACAACATTGTCCTCACATCCAGAAGTTTGCAGTTACTGTAAGACTCAGTTCGTGATCATCCCTGCCTGCTGTCCTTGTGACACAATGCGGTTCTGCCTCCTGATGTACCGCATTTGCTAGACACACACAGTAGATCGTACGTTAGAGATTCGAATGCTACTGAAGTGTGTATTCCGCTTGGCATCGTACTTCCAGTTGAATACTACCTTAGATCAACTACGGTATGTGTCTGTTTGAATTTATCCCAATGTGCCACGCACTAATGAAAATTTGCAGCTTTCTGGTGCTTACAACTGGTACAGAATCAACAATCTGTTAAGTGTTTCATGTGTTTCTTTTCGTTCAAATTGGATTGTGCAGAGGTTAAAAGCTAAGCCTTAATGTGGTCGAGCCAGAAAACGTCAAGCTTGAGGTCATTCTTTTACTGGCATAGTTGTGGAGAGTCAGAGAACCGTATTAGTCGTCTAGTAAGGTAGCGCGGAATGATGCTCTCCAGAGTAGTCCCCGCGTGACTGATAATCGATATCATCATTCATCATTATACACATCATCTAGAGGTGGGAAAACACCTCCGCTATTGTGTCCTGCAATACATGAAGGAAATACATACATACATACATATAATACAATACACAGAGGAAAAATAGATACAACAGTTGCATGCCAGCTGAGCTACCAGCAACGGATAGGCATAGTTCCGGTAAGCTTCCAGCCAGCTACTAGGCAAAAAGAAAAAAATGTTATGTTTTACCCTAGGAAATGTGATCGTAGATGGAGGGGGAGGATAAAAGGGATGGGGAGGGACAAAGAAACTCACAGCACAAACGCCACTGAGGTCGGCTCCTTGCCATGTCAGCAAGTGTATCCAGCCAAACGCGTTCACCGTCTTTTGGACCCCAACCAGGGAGCCGTGACGCTCCAACCGAGGCTAGCTCCGAAGTGAGGGACTTCATTCCTCTCGACCAAGTCATCGCTTGGCCACCTCTCCTCTTCTTCCACCCACATCCCCGGTGAGCAAACAACGCACGTCGAGGGAGTCGGTGGGCTGGCATGCGTAACACGTGGCCGAGCCATCGGAGCCTGGTGGGAGAAATAACGGTGCTGAGCGGTTCAGATCCTTTTGCTGGGCCGTAAACAATGCGTCGAACACGCTCGTTACTCACGTGGTGTTCCCACCATATGTGAGCCAAACTGCGAAGGCACCGATGGTCGAACGTAACTAGCCTCTTCAAGTCCGCCGATCTTAGGGAACAGGTTTCGCAACCGTACAGTAGGGTCGAACGTACTGCTGTATTGTACACTCTACCCTTCAGGGCGAGAGTGATGTCGCGCCGCCGCCACAGGTGGCGAAGGTTAGCAAAAGCACTTCGAGCTTTCGCTATACGGTTCGTGATCTCGACTTCGATCCCAAGGGCGCTGATACAACTTCCCAGGTAATTGAATTTTTGAACGACTTCTAGCTGATCCCCACCAAAGGTCAGCGCAGGAGGCGATCCCTGCCAATCTTGGAGGAACGCTTTGCACTTCGATGGTGCAAAGCAAAGCCCGAAGCGACTGACAGCCAGTGCTAATCTGTCCAGCGCGGCTTGACACGTCTGGGAGCTGTCACAGATGAGGGCAATGTCGTCTGCATACTTTAAGTCAAGAAGTCGTTCTCCTGGGAGTAGCTCCACACCTTCCAAGTCATGTCCTGTAAATGCAATCTCCATGACTTCGTCAATAGCGAAATTGAAGAGGAAAGATGACAGCGGGCATCCTTGTCTCACATCGCTGGAGATATTGAAGGGTGACGACAACTTGCAGTAAGCCCTCACTCTGCCCGTGCTTCGCGCATATAATGCTCGGATAATATTTACCTATTTCTCGGGCACACCTTTCCTGAGTAGACAATTCCAAAGGGCACATCGATCAACCGAATCGAAGGCACTTTTGATATCGAGGAACACGACAACGGTGGGCCGCCAATATGTGTGGCGGTGCTCCAACAACTGACGCAAAGTGAAGATGTGATCAATGCAGCCACGACCACGACGAAACCCGGTTTGCTCCTCACGAATCTGGCTTTCACGAGCGCCAGTCAGTCTGGGAAGAATTATGGAGGCGAGTAATTTGGAGGCGATGGAGATCAGACTGATTCCTCTATGGTTGCCGCATTCCGAGCGCGAGCCGCCTTTGAAGATGGGAACAATAACGGAGCGGCTCCAGTCGGTTGGGACAGTTTCCTGCTCCCACAGTTTCACTAGTAATTCATGTAAAGCATCAATAAGAGCAGAGCCTCCGAATTTGAAGAGGGTTGGAGGAAGATCATCTGGTCCCGCGGCTTTGCTCACCTTCAGTAGTCCGATCTCACGTTCGACTTCTGAGCGAGAGGGTGGATCCAAAGGGACAGCCCACGGAGCAGGGGGATCATTCGCCGGCGAAGAATCTAACAATTCTAGCCGATTAAATTGCATTTTAAAATGCTCAGCCCAACGCTCCAAACGTTTTGACAAATTGTGCATAGGCTGTCCACTCTCATCACAAATTGTTTCACTAACACCAACTGATAATCGATAAATGAGCATTGTTACAAGCGCAGCGGCTTCATGAGTTAGCCCAGGTTGCTTGATATGTCACCCACACTGGGATAATCGCATTCGTTAGTTGTTTTGTGCAAATTTAAGATTCCAGCAACCGCCAAAGTATTGCGTGGTGACAAATGCTATTTAATGCAGTGCCACTGTTAACAATAGGAAAATCCTTTTTGAGCATTGTTGGCTATCCACCTGAAGGATTTAGCTCAAATTTCTTTATCTGGAGACTGGTAATTTATTACTCTAATACAATCAAGGAAATGAGACGCTCCCATAGAAGCGATCATCCGCGCACGGTCATTTATGGAAAATTAACATATTAAAGTGCTTGTTTAGTTAATTTGTATTGCCCGCACATTAATCGGGTGCGGTGGCACACGCGATATCTTATTGTTACCCTTCCAGAGTGAGAAGTGGTGGAAAAATTTGGTCTAGCATTAACTGTTTCATTGGACATTGACCCGCATGGTTTAATAACTTTCCGTGTCATGATAAACTATCATAAGTGCAAGTATCGAGTCTGTAACGGATGCTGCGTGACTGAGCTCTTACGTGCGGTTAATGTTACAGCGAACTTTTACGTGTGCAGGAACAAAAGCTGCGCTGGTGTGAAGGGTACGTGACACAGATATATCGTGCCGCAATTTTTGCTTTCTAAGTAGCTCGCAAAGTATGACAAGGTCTAACATATGAGGAAAGCTAGCAGGTATTAAGGACACATTAAGGATGTTGGGGAGCAGCAACGAGGCAGCTGGCATCAGTTTTGAGAAGACAGATGGCGGCCTACGTGACAAAGCACAGAGTGGAAGCCTGATAGCATTCACAGAAAGGAGGTATCCACCAGGTTGAAAACAACGGTGCTGACTATTAAACGTGCAAAACTGCATACCAGAGGTTCTGGGATCTACTCGATGTGCACGCACACCAACTGTGACATTCGTTTTCAAGTTTGCCTGTCACTGTGGCCAGCCACATGATGCCTACGCCTACAGAAGGACCATGGATGGCTTGAGCTGCACCACCCACCTTTCCATCCACACACCTCATATGCAGTGTAAACCCGAAGGAATAAGACTGGGTGGCATGCGAATGGGAGCCACATTTCATCAACCGAGTCGGCCCACATAGCTCCACAGGCAAACAATCATGGTATGCAGTCCACTGCATACATTCCAATTCGGTGCAACATTCTCTTGTTTGCAACAATGTCGCACCAACCAATGTGCAGAACCCGTCGCAGACACTGTTGATGTAACCGCTCATCGTACATCCCGCCGCTACATTGTCCACGTTTCGTTGTCGTATAGAAGAATGGACATTGGTTTATTGGGTGGTAGAGAGCAAAAGGAAGTTCCTTTGTCAGCTCCCTCCATTCCCGATCATTGCGGAACAAGGTTCCGCAGAGGACCGCGGTGGTTCCATAGTACAATGTTTCAAAAATGTATGATGGGATAACAGGCATAAGTTTACAAGACCCACAGGATGGATATGCGAAAGAGAATTAAAATCAAAATGTTCCAACGTGGAACGTGAAGTATCAATGGTAAAACCATTGCACCTTATCCAACGGTTGTGTAGCGTTTATCACTAAGATAAAAGTCCAAGCTTCTCTCGAACGTCGTCCTGTCTGGTGCATTCACCACATGTCTTGGTAATGCATTCCAGTGAGAACAAATTCTAAGTGAGTAAAAACACTTTCTACAATTCAGACGGGAGTATTGCCTCATTAGTTTCAGGTGGTTGCCTCGGCTTTGTTTGTTTGGGGCTAGAGTCAACAGTGATGTACGTGGACGCTCGCTTTCAGTTAGTATCCGGCATGTGAGAGTAAGGTCTCCGCGAAGCCGTCGGTATTCTAATGAGAACATACCGAATACACGAAGACGCAGTTCGTAACTTAGACCGGCTGGTGTACGCGTTGCCTTTGTGGCTCTTCTTTGGGGATGTTCCAATAGGCGAATGTCTCGCTTTAACCTTGGACACTAGGCCTGAATTGCATATTCAACATGAGGGCGAATGTAAGAGTTAATCAGCAGTGGTAATAGCCGTCGCTCAAAGGTGCCGAATGCTCGCCACGAAAGTCTCAAGTTCAAGTTCACCACACTTTCTGCTTTCGAACATTGGAGCGAGTTGCCAAGACTCTCTTGCACGATTAGACCTAAGTCGCGTTCACTACTCACGTGTTGCAGGACGTGTTGCCCCAAAAGGTATGTGTTGACGGCACAAATAGTGCTGAAAGTTTTTGGAATGGTGTTTGCACGGTTGGCCTATCTGAAATGCGTACAACTGAGGCCGGATCATCTGTAGCTGAGGTCTGTATTAATTTGCGGAATGGTCTCATCCGTATTTCTGGTGGTCCCAGCTTCCTTTTGTCATGCCATCCTTGGATTGCCTTGGATACTATTTCGAGCGCAGCCATGTTTCAAAATTTGTGGTCCGGTAACTTTATAGTTTGTGACGGCAATTAGACCGGTGACATCAAAAGCCACGACGTTGTGCATGTCGTAGAGTTCTGCGATGTATCTCCATTCTTCGATGTCTTGCATGTGTCGCTCACCCCTATCGTTATGGTTCAATCCTGCCACACCGCAAAACCAGTATTGAGAGCAGCATAAACCCTGCCCACATAGGAGTGGAAATGCAACAGCCGTTTGAACCATCCACCTGTTTCGGCATAGAAGACGGTCTCCGGCAGAACCATGGACATGTAAAACCACAAATTCGTGAAGATGGAAAGCTAGTGGCTATCCCACACACGGTACTCTAGCTTCGCGAATGTCGCCGCTGCCTTCGATGCTCGGATATGCAGCTCACTGTGTAGCTGCTTATCAGTCAACACCATACTCCTGAGGTACCAGAAGCGGGAGATGGTTTCCAATACTTCAACACCAATACTGAAGATGAAGACTGAAAGAGACAGACAGCTTTGTTTGTGTTGATGGTAAGCCCGAATTTGTGCGCTGTCGAAGCCAAAGCAATAGACATGGGTTGCAACTCATCGGCGCTGTGTGAAAACAACGCACAGTCGTCAGCAAACAGCATCATACGGATAGTTGTCTCACAGAATACAGTCAGTAGCATACGATCCTGCACTGGGCCGTAGCGACCATTCAGTCCTAACATTCGGTCATGTGTGTTATGTCAGTATTGTTGATAAAGAAAGCGCGACGCAACGAACTATTACGGACTAGGTTAAGCTGCACAACTTAGCAGCAACCGTTGACTGGGACGTACAGACGCACAGCTCAGCGAATGACGCGTGGAATGAACTGAAACATAAAATTCATTGGGTCATACAATCCGCATCGAAGGTTGTACCATTACGAGCAGCGCACTAGACCAATACGTGGATCAGAAGCAGAACACGTACATGGATCAACAGAAGAGATGAAATCTGGAGGCAACGTTCGCTAAGCCCATGTGATATCACATGGCAGAGTTACAAAGTCATCAGAAACTACTGCACGTCGCTCATTAGCGTCGATAAGTAGGAATGGCAGGAGACCATGATGCTGAAATTTACGAGTAACACCGAACTACTATACAGATTTATGAATAGCAAAAGAATGGTTAAGCCCGTAATGCCACCACTCAAGTCAGCCAGTGGCCTAATGACTGCTGTTGTGGATGCCGCGAAAGCTCTACTCCTGCAGTTTGACTCGGTAGCTACAAATACCATGGACTCTTCGCCCCATCAACTTCCAACAAATGTCATTGGCTTCTCCAGCGTCACCTTTATTCCAACAGCTGTTACACGCGAATTACAGTCTTTCCTGGATTACCATGCCCTTGAAATTTACATGATCTGCCCAAAAGTACGGAAAACCCTTTCTCCCACCATAGCAACACCACTTTTCCAGTGTCTGCATAACTCCCATACACTCCCATCTGAGTGGAAAAATGGAATTATCACTCCAATATACAAAGGAGGTAAGCGATCGGATCTGCCAACTACCAACCTCTTACTCTCCTTCCTGTTTTATCAAAAACGATGGAATCGGTAATCGCAGATGAACTGACACGATACTTTGAAAGGCAACAAATAGTTTCTAATGCGCAACATGGTTTCCAACGCAGAGGATCTTGTCTCACCAATTTGCTGCTTACTCGGGACTCATGGATTAGGGCAGCTGATTAAGGAGTTCCCATAGATGTGATTTACTTGGATTTTTCTAAAGCATTCAACTGGGTCATTCACTTCTTTCTCCTCCAAAACCTTGATGCCTACGGTATCAACGGTTCCATGCTCACCTTGTTGGAGGACTACTTGCACGACAGAGCAATCAAGGTAAGAGTAGCCGACACTCACTCTGCAAGCCTGTGCGTCTCCGGTGGTGTACCACAAGGCTCCGGCCCGCTAATCTTTTCAGCCTTCATTAATGACCTTTCAGCAGACATTCTATCCTCGAAGCAAATATTTGCAGACGATGCTAAAATATGGATAGCAATTCGGTCAGCATCCGACCGTGTCTACCTCCAGGAAGATTTGACTCGGATTAACGAATGGGCAGAAAGGAAACAACTCCCACTGAACTCTGCAAAGTAGCGCCTGCTGACGGTGCTCAGCAGCTTCATCAACACATACCTTTTAGGGCAACACGTCCTGCAACACGTGAGTAGTGAACGCGACTTAGGTCTAATCGTGCAAGGAAGTCTTGTCAATTCGCTCCAATGTTCGAAAGCAGAAAGTGTGGTGAACTTGAACTTGAGACTTTCGTGGCGAGCATTCGGCACCTTTGAGCGACGGCTATTACCACTGCTGATTAACTCTTACATTCGCCCTCATGTTGAATATGCAATTCAGGCCTAGTGTCCAAGGTTAAAGCGAGACATTCGCCTATTGGAACATCCCCAAAGAAGAGCCACAAAGGCAACGCGTACACCAGCCGGTCTAAGTTACGAACTGCGTCTTCATGTATTCGGTATGTTCTCATTAGAATACCGACGGCTTCGCGGAGACCTTACTCTCACATGCCGGATACTAACTGAAAGCGAGCGTCCACGTACATCACTGTTGACTCTAGCCCCTAAGAAACAAAGCCGAGGCAACCACCTGAAACTAATGAGGCAATACTCCCGTCTGAATTGTAGAAAGTGTTTTTACTCACTTAGAATTTGTTCTCACTGGAATGCATTACCAAGACATGTGGTGAATGCACCAGATATGACGACATTCGAGAGAAGCTTGGACTTTTATCTTAGTGATAAACGCTACACAACCGTTGGATAAGGTGCAATGGTTTTACCATTGATACTTCACGTTCCACGTTGGAACATTTTGATTTTAATTCTCTTTCGCATATCCATCCTGTGGGTCTTGTAAACTTATGCCTGTTATCCCATCATACATTTTTGAAACATTGAACTATGGAACCACCGCGGTCCTCTGCGGAACCTTGTTCCGCAATGATCGGGAATGGAGGGAGCTGTCTACTCGACCTTTCAAGGCAAAACTTGGCACAATGATCTCGTTTCCGATACGCTAATTCTTTGCAATTTGTGATGAACAACTCATACAGCCAAATTCTTATAGCTGGAGCATTTAGTGTGCACGGTCTGAAACTAGCGGTGACCAGTGGCACACAGGTTAAAGCCTGTTTGTGAAAGCTGGTTTCCGGCTACCCTATGTACAACCCCGTGATTTCTCACTCTGGATTTCGAACTGCTAACAGGCCATCTATGCTTAATTATGTGTTCACCAACCAAGAACTCATCGTCAAGGGAATAGTTATAAACACACCGTTGGGTCGCAGTGGCAATGTCAATTTAATGTTTGGCTGTGTGGAATATCCTGAAAAGTATGAGGATAAGGTACAAATTACCACCAAATACAATGTGTTACCCGTGTTTGTTAAGGATACATCTTGGACCTTCTTAACCGAATACCTCTCAGTTATAACCTTAGCACACTGATCGCGCCCGCGTCGGAACAGAACTTCTTCCATCGTCAAAGCGAAAGCAAGTTATTTTTGAGGAGCAGAACGAGTAAACGCATGTCATTGATGGACCTAGCAAGGAGAACTCCCCGAATTCCGAAACCTGGACAGCATGTGTGGCACAGCGTAAACTTAGTGCGGAATTGATCCTCAAGGGGCAGATGACGCATCAGCAGGAGTTAAGGAATCGATTACGCACGAACCGCAAAAACTTAGACCGACATGTTGATGGCCTTCCTAATGTGCAGCGCAGAATCCTAGCACCGGTCATTACTGATACGTGCACACGGTCAGCAATGGAAGCAGCAAATCTCTTACAGCTTCAAAACTCACACAAATTCTAGTGGGTAACAAGTGGAAATATTCTCCTCGTTTCTATTACTCTACCGTCAGGTATCTCCAACATCACCTTCACTGCAGTAGCTGTTTTGATGAACATACGGAGGGGTCCTCCTACCTCAGATAATTCCGTGGCGCTCGTGCTTTCTGTCAATTTAGCTATGAGCTTATAACCCATAGACCTGTTGTCTCACATTGCTCGGTTTTTTATGAAGAAGACCATCGACGACTTCCGAATCTCTGAAGAGGACAGTCTAGGATATTGCAGGGCGCGCACACCTGACAGGAGAACTAATCGGGTCTTCAGGCAAAACCTTCGATTAAACTTTCATCCGGAAAACAGCAGGTCTAGCACATGGTCAGTTCACTGACTCCTGCAGATTGGTGTCCTTGATCTTAGCAGGAAAAGGGCATAACCCAACTCCCACCCTGCAGTCGCCACCAGGAGGCATGCAGAAGTTGAGCAAATGGCACAGCGGTAGCAGCGGCGGGTTGAGCATCTGTCAGGGTCTAGCCACCACGAGCCTAAACGCGCGTTGGGCGTGATGCGTCGGTGTGGACAGATATCATCGGTCTGCATTGCAGTGTTTCAGTGAATACGAACGGTGATAGGCTGCTCACAATGCGTGCAACTCACTTCCTGACAATCACGAACACTTGGTTTGCACAGAGTGCGAGTGATATAGCAATTTAGACGCAACAACGGAATGATCACGCGCACCTGCTCGACTATGTCATCGTACGTCAGTTTGATATGCGTAAAGTGTGCATGACACGTGTATTGCGGAGAGCAGAGTGTGGCACTGATCACAAATTTTTGCGGACCAAATTGTACATATATTTTCGTAGATCTATGTATTGCATGCTCGCCTTGAATCGGCGTAAATTTAACATTCACACCATCGGTACTGTGGAAAAACGTATTGAGCTGGAGAAGGCGATGGCTGCACGCCTGTGTGATGTGGAATGCATAGTCACAGTGGGCGACCTGTGGCACCACATTCGGGACCAGGTGACAGCTGCTGCCGAGGAGACCACCGGGCGCGCAAACTGGAAGCGGCCTGATTAGTTTGCTGAGAACAATACGACGATTGGCGCATTGGTGTGTGAGAAGAATGCAGCATTTGCTGCACATGCGGCAGACCCCAGTGACTTGGGAAAGAAGAGCATGTTTGGCAGAAGTCCACGACGCTTGACCCGAGAGCTTCGTCGTATTAAAAATGCATGGTGGACGGAGAAGATGAGGCAGATGGAATGCTACGCCGAACGCCGCCAACACAAGGAATTTTTTGACTCCTTGTAGGCAGTATATGGACCCATGTTGGAGCAATGATGATGCTACCTTCACACAGACTGCATACATAATGCAACTCTGGTGGAAACAGTTTGCCTGTCTCTTGAACAACCGTTCCGAGATTGACTAGCTTACTTTGGACGGCCTGAAGGAGCCCGAAGTGAAGGCGAGTATGACGGACACGCCGACACTGGATAAAACGTAGAGAGCATTGGTTCAGCTGGGAAACGGCAAGTGTGCCTGTGCCGAGTCGATCGCGCCTGAAGTATTGAAACCCTACTTATCTGCTTTGGTGACAGCGCTGCATTACTTAGTACAACGCGTGTAGATTGAAGAGGAGGTGACTTCTGAGCTGAAGCATGTCCTTGTGCTGCCACGGCAAAGGAAGCAAGCAATGTGCCGAGAATTGTCGTGGTATCAACTTGCTCAGTTTTGTGGGCAAGGTGTTTGCCCAAATCCTGCTCAACCACCTCGTCAATCAGGTTGTGGAACCTAACGTGGCTGAAGAGCAGTGTGTATTCCGTTCGGGTCGTAGCAGTATAGATATAGTGTTTGCGGTTGGTCAGTTGCAGGAGAAGTGTAGGGAACAACACCAGCCCTTGTATTCGCTGTTTGTTGATTTCCCCAAAGCATTTGATACAGTGAACCGCGAGGCATTGTGGCTGGTGTTTAGTAAGTTTAGTTGCCTGCGTAAGTTTGTAAGTTTAATTGAATGTCTGCACAGTGGCATGCGGGCGAGAGTGCAGTTGAGTGGAGGGACCTCTGATGACTTTGCATTCGTCACTGCTTTGAAGCAAGGCTGTGTCTAAGCTCCGGCCCCGTTTACTATATACCTTTATGCAAATATGCCTTGTGCTTTTGATGCGGTTTGTGCTTACGGTATTCGTGTGGAGCATCTTATTGATGGTGGGTTACTAAACATCCGTCGTTTCGGTGCGAGAATCCTAGTCTGTGAGACAACTATCCGTATGATGCTGTTTGCTGACGACTGTGCGTTGTTTGCACACAGCGCGGATGAGTTGAAGCACATGACTAGTGCTCTGGCTTCGACAGCGCACATATCCAGGCTTACCATCAACACAAACAAAGCTGTCTGTCTCTTTCAGCCTTCATCGGAAATGCAATCTACACTAGTGCCGCGAATCAGTATTGGTGTTGAAGTATTGGAAACCACCTCCCGCTTCTGGTACCTCAGGAGTATGGTGTTGACTGATAAGCAGCTACACAGTGAGCTGCATATCCGAGCATCGAAGGCAGCGGCGACATTCGGGAAGCGAGAGTACCGAGTGTGGGATAGCCACTATTTTGCTGTTGGCACGAAATGTATTTTATACAAATCCATTATGCTGTCCGTTCTTCTTTAGGGCAGTGAAACTTGTACGATGTACCGAGGGGATCTGCGATGTCTCCTGCGGTTGCATCAGCAGTGTTTGCGACGGATTATGCGCATCGGATTGGGTGACAGTTTTGCAAACATTGAAGTGTTGCTTCGAAGTGGAATATAATCAGTTGACTGTACACTTTTGCTGCGACACCTGAGGTGGTTGGGTCTTGTGAACCGTACGGATTCGATATGAATGCCGAAACAAATTTTCTATGGTCAGCTGAGTATTGGGAAGTGGCTTGTCGGAAAACCAAAGTTACCTTACCAGGACTTGAGCAATTTGCGCCTCTCGCGTTCTAATCTTGATTGCATGTCATGGGAATCGTTGGTGGTTGTTCGGTGTGCATGGCGCGTTCCGATCACGAAGGCAATTGTCGTGGTTCGAGAGAAAGTCCTTATTCATGCAGAGAAGAAGCGGCAAGTGCTGAAGGGGCAAGCACCGATGGGAAGTACTCCATTGACATCGAGCGCGTCTTGCTCTAGCACATGTGGTCGCGATTGCCTGGGTCAGGCAGGCCTAGGGTGCCATGAGCGAGGCCACTCAGGACCACCACCGATGGGACAACCGGTCCTGCAGAGAACGTATGCAGAACCAGCGCAGAGTTTGTGGGTACGCTGCATTCGAGTTACTAACCGCGTGCTTGCATGCTAAGTCTCCCTATTTAAGGTGGTGGGCTTGGTACGTTGTCCTAATGCTTTTCTTTCTCATATTAATATCGACCTGTACTGTATTCCATAAACTTGTACACGTCACTGAAGCTAATTGTAGCTAATTTCAATAACATTTTCGCGTTTGTGTCATTTCCTTAAAATATCTTTTTTGACATCTTGTACTTATCGCAGTTCCGTTCGTAACCAATATATTTATTTGCCTATTTATTGAAGAGTTATGCTGCCGTCTCTCTATGCATTATTGGATTTATTTTATTTCAGCTTGTCGTTTCAAGTGAATGGCTGTTGCTTGATATCCCCGGTGTGACTGCGCTTGTTGTGCATGTTGACAAGGTGTCTACCTGTCTATTACGCACTATCTCGTTCATACTGGCTCCAGGAGACAGTTGGTCGTTGCTGGAGGGGACGGTATGCACGGTGCTTGTGGCCGTGCTAAGCTCAAAGAGTGGTTCCATGCACTCAGTGTGGAGCGGCCTATAGTCCAGCCAGCGCCTTGTGTGCGCTTGTTTCCCAAATACAACGTGCTTGTGTTTGCCTGTGAAGGAGTGTGGGTCGGCTCCGTTGATGAGACTTGGCTCCCATCCACATGCCTCCCGGTCTTATTCCTTCGGGTTTACACTGAATATGTGATGTGTGGCTGGGACTGTGGGTAGTGCAACGCAAGCCGCCCATGGTCCCTCTGTAGGCGCAGGCGTCCTGTGGCTGGCCACATTGACAGACAAATTCGAAACCGGATGCTACCCTCCATATACAATGGACATAATATCAGCCTTAGCAATTAATACTATTACATATGCGATCATGGAAGTAAAGTCCTTTGTTTTCCGCTGCTTTACGGTAGATTTTGAAGAAAATGTACGTACTGTATATCGATTTCAATCCGACTCTAATCCTTATAAGTTACTAGATCCTTTACATGGATAAAAATATTTTATGTAACTTTGTAAAAATAACTAAGACGTCCAGTTCGGTTATTCTTAAGAAGCTTCTTTGACTGCTTATCTTGCTGTAGTTTTTGAGCTAGCCAGCGTAAGCAAATGCTACTGTTTTATTAGCGACACTTTTAGTTCTCTCATGCTTTGGTTGGATATCGCCACAGTTTGAAGAGTTCTATGGTTTGCATGTGCAGAATGCTAACTAAAAATGATATTATATTAGAGGCTTGGATGATGGTTGTGGAACGTTTAGTGCATATTGAATCCCATTGTTTGAGTCCAACACCGCCTTAGCTTGGCGTTCGTTTTGGTTGCGACGCAAGCACTCTATGTGCCGTACTCTTTTCATTTCCTTAGCCAGTAACGTTTACCGGTGTCGCTTGTTATCGCTAAACCAACAGGTAATTTGCTACTGTACAAAATCCAGCTTCCCTGAAACTTGATCCACTTTCTGTAACCTCTATCTGGGCTCGCGCTGAAACATCCAACTAGGAAGTATTGAGTCGAAAGCAAATTAGATGAACCGGATGAAGTCAGTTTTTCGTGGGACAGTTTCGACGTGCGGATCTTGAGAAGAAGATTCCTTGTTACCAGACAGTCTGGAAACCTCAATGATCAACCTGAAACTATTCAGATTTTGTTCTGTTCTCCGAGCTGAACAGTCTCGTTGCGACGAAACTGTTCAGCTCGGAGAACAGAACAAAAGCTTAACAGATCACCCGAGCTACAAGTATTCCGATTTATTGCTAACCTGAAACTAGTTACCGTTTGTCTATATATGTATTATTCACTATGTCAATAAACTTGAACCTAACCATTCATACCCTTGAAATCGCTGTAGAATTTGTTAACTATGATCTCAATGCAACACAATATAACATATCAGGATAATCACCCTTGTAACTAGCTGTGTTCTATGTTGCAGAGAAATAAATTATGGCTGACTACATCAGTTTATTATGTTTACTGGGAATGACCATTTAGCATGCTCCTTCGAAAATAACATGGTGACTAGGGGAAGTTAATGGAAGTGTATGTGGCTAGTGAGATGGTTATGTATCAGTCGTAAATATCCAAAGTGAATTCCACATAGATCGCCAATCATAAGAAGACGAAGAAAACCACGGTGAGAAAAGCCGCAGGTTGATGCATGCTGTTTCATCTGTTGTGCATGCAGTTTAACTTTCACCTGCCGACTGAGTTACAGTGATGTACCGCATGTTCTAACTATATGGAGGGCACAGTCTAAAGTTGTCTGGCTTAGGTCCACTGAAACTTGGTTGTCTGCGACAGTGACACACCAGACTAAAACGAGTCACACTGTATGTGGATCTGAAGCTCATTATCAGTGCTATAGCCTTAGGTGGATAATCTCAGTAGGCAGTAGAGTTGTAGCTTACCAGTTGCATAAGAAACTGTAATTTGCTTGGACGAGTCCATATGGTCCACATAAAGGTTATTTACAAATACCGTTAACTTATCATGGTTAGCTGTTGCTGATCAAGATGGGAGTCTGAGCGCTTTATTCTAGTGTATAGAATGACGGCGACTTATAATTCACTTCCACTGGAAATAGGTTTAGTGTATGTAGTTGATATGCATTTATAAGGTTGATTTTAATTAGTATTTCAGCATCGTCACGTTTCTATTGCAATACCTGTAAATTTCGTGTAATTGCCTGATGCTATGACGTTGAAAACAATTTGGTCTACCGCGTTGCTTCTTTGTAGTTTAGTTGGAAAGCATTCCTGTGCTGAACACATAACCGTCGGTACAATGAGCAAAGTGCACGGCGTATTTACCGGAATGTTTAGGGGTATTTAGCAGTTGCGGTGGCTGCTGTAGTACTTGGTGCACTATTGCCTTAAGAACAGAACTTTAAAGCAGACCCCATTTATTGTCATACAACACAAGAAGGAAAGTAGGGATGCAGTAATGTCATCTTGACTTTGGAAGTCGCTGATCTTACATAGCAAGTTCAGCCACGCTCACTTTGCGATCTCACTTGAACGAAGCATTTTTTCGCATACCACTTTTGACCTGTTTCCGCTTCCATCTAAAACCAAAGCTTCTCGGAATCTTGTCGGCCATAAAAGAACTCTTACAGGACAAAGCGTGCGTACTTTGTTACCCAAACTGATATACGTGCGAACAGCGTAGTAGTCGTCTGGTTAGGAATAAACGCATCTCGGCATAAGGCACGGGAGGCGTTGCATTCGTTTTCAAATCTGGCTTAAAAACCACCCTGACACATCACACATTTTCCCTGACGCTGGGACGAGGAGTTTTGTGATTTGGTTGTCAAAAACTCGTGTGCCGATGCGTCTGTAATTCTGTTTGAGCACACCTAGTGACAGCGACTTCTTATAGCACATTCCATGGGAGCGTATTTTTAACCTGGTAAGATCGATCGAAATTTTACACACATGCACAGATAGTAAGCGCAGTTGACAGAGACACCTGCCTTGAAGCGGTTTAATCAATTCGCTACGAAGTGAAGTTCGTGAAGACACCATCACTTGTCATCAATCGGTGCGCACCTAACCCATCATTTGATTCTGATTACATCAAGCATCATTTCATCAAATCTTAGCTTAGTTCTAGGGTACTCAGAACGGTATCATTTCTCAGTCTTTACCTATATAAAGCAGCAGAGGTTTTCGGCATCGGTGCAGATTCGTCATACGTTTATCAAGGAGGAACTTTTCATTCTGTCTACTCGACCTTTCAAGGCAAAACTTGGCACAATGATCTCGTTTCCGATACGCTAAGTCTTTGCTTTCAAAAACCGGAAATTTTGAATCGCCTTCAATTTTCTCCTAAGTTAGCACAAGAAACGGTACTGCGCTGTCACCATAGTCCTAGACGCAAACCAACGTAAGACATCCCAATGACTGGTCTGCGTATTTCATTTAGTCCGACTTACCTCCATCAATACAATGTAGTGCCGCGGTTTACAGAAAAATATCAAACTCGAGTTACACTTCCCTCGTATAATTTTGCATTGTTATAACAGTGTACATGCCGACGTATACACCAATAGATCTTTTCAAAATAATCTAGCTGTCCATCGTGTACGGGATCATTACTCTAACCCACATAAGTGACACCTGTGCAGGACAAGCGAATTATCGCCCGATAACACTATTTTTCATGATCTCCAAGATCATGGGGTCTATTGTCGTTGAGGGACTTATTGGGTGCATGGAAAGTAACAAAACTCTCGCTGATAATAGCAAGAGTTTCGCTAAACTCGGTCAATTGCAAATAATCCGTTGATGGATCGTGAACGCCAAACGGAATCTGCCGGTGCTGGTGTAGGAGTAATACTGATACTGATACTGTATTTAAGAGCAAGTAGAAAGGTTTCTGTACAACTCTATCGAATTACGAAAAATCAAAATTTACTTGTGAATTATCAGCAGTTGTGTCTGGTCCGTTAATCGTTTATCCGTGTTCGGTTAGAAATTTGTACTAGCGTCATTATTTCCGGACATACAATGTATTCTTTTGGCACTGTATGTGCATCGTTTCACAAAAGCACAGGTTTGCAAAATAATGGTCGATACGGGTTTTAAAACACTTCACAGAATCGGCCTCTATTAATCCTTCAGGTAGTGTATTCCATAAGTTTACGATTCTTCGTTCGATACAAAGCTGATGTGATACTTTGTTCATGCTGGGGACCCTGAGTTTGTAACGATGTCCTCGGGTGTTACAGGGTTCTCGCAGGTGAAATATTGGCCGTAGTATGGGGAAGTGATTCAGGTGTAGTACTCGATGGGTCATAATAAGATCAATTCTTACTCGGCGATAGGATAGTGTGTAGAGTCCGAGCTTTTCACAACGTTTTTCATATGGAAGTTTTCGTAGACTTGGTATCATTCTAGTTGCGATATGCTGTATTTTCTCCAATTTTTCAGTTTCCCACTGGGTTATCGGATGGTAAGCTGGGGCACCGTATTCAAGGATTGGTCTAATGAGCGAGGTGAATAGACGAGGGACGGTTTCTTCGGACCATGTGGAGAAACTGCGTCGTAATGCCCAGAGCATACGAAGTCCCGCACGGTACAATTTCTCTGTATTTTCTAGTGATCTTAAATCATGTCGTGAGAGAACTCCTAAGTCTCTGACAGATGTGTTGGGATGGAGCAACTGGCCGTCCAAGGTGTATGATCGAGTGGCTGGACGTCTGGTGATACTGATGAACTCCGACTTGCTTGCGTTAAGAGGGAGTTGCATTTCAGTGGACCACGTTGACAGTCGCTCTAAGTCATGCTGGAGGCGAGCGCAGTCGTCCTGGTTTTCAATGATCCTCCAGATTTTCAAATCATCTGCAAACAGGACACATGGTGACTGGAGCTGCTGCGGAAGATCGTTGATATGAATAAGAAATAATGCTGGCCCAAGTACAGTTCCTTGAGGCACGCCACTGGTCGATGGGAACCATTCTGTCAGATAGTCATTGACCTGTACTCTAAACCTTCGTCCCACAATAAACTCTTGTATCCACAGAAGTAACGTGCCACCGATTCCGTATGTCCTCAGTTTACGAAGGAGTACCTCGTGGTTCACTCTATCAAATGCCTTACTAAAGTCGATGTACACCACGTCAACATCCTTCTGTTCATTGAGAGCTCGAACCCACTGGTGGTTTGCGTACATCAAGTTGGTGATGCAGGAGTAAATACGGCCTAACTGGATTTCTTAATGGCAACCAACCGTATGGATAATCGGTCCAAGTACACAAGCTTTAACTTTATGGAACCGGCGATCCCGTTCTGGGCTGTATAGGCAATTTTCTCGTTCAAAGTTTCCTGAATGTGTTGGCTCACAGCACCCTATCCGGACCAATCGAAGTTTAGTGCGGCGTACTTCAAGGCTGGGTTCTCGGGTACCACCTGTTCTTGGTCTTAACAAATGATCTCACGACGGTGATAACTTCAAGTTTCCTAACGATGACCAAAAGCTATGGAATGCCAGCACTACAGTAGAGGATCACACAGCTTTTCCAGAGTAATCCGCATAAAGTACAAACATGGTTCATCGAGAACCCGCTGTAGCCCGATGACGACATGTGCAAAGTTCTGAGTGCACGCTAGCTGTGTACTTACGTTTGCCGTTTAGGGCCACATTTTCGTCAGAGGGCTTCGTATGCGTGCAATCTAGGTGTGCTCTTGCTTGTCCGTCCGCAGTTGGTGCCAAGTCAGCATATCTTGCGCACGTACCGCCGCAAGGCTCTTCTACCCACGGACGCCGCAAGTTTTTACTTTGCCTGCTAGATTCCACTTTTACTTTGGAAATGCTGTGTAATACGTGTTTTCTCCGTGTCAATTTTGCACCAATACTTTGCTTTTTGTGTATTTTTCCATCTGTGTGAATTTGCTGGATTTTCTCCAGCTACTGTCGGAGATCTCACTGATTGGCCCAACTATGATCTGTGTCCAGCATCCTGGATTTGTTCTACAGCAAACGAACAAGTGTTTGCCAGACCACCAGCTTGACCGAGAGCGTTCGGATTCAGCATAACAGTGCAGACGTTGCAACGAACGGCATCCGCGGATCTGACAGTCACATAACACGTACTGTTGCCCCAGGAAAGCTCAGCCCAAAGCTTCCGAACTGGACGTTATTTGTGACGTAGACAGCTGTGTAAAACTTGTGCGATTTGGAATAGAATGCCGAAACTGCCGAAAATACTTCCATTCTCTATGTGCTCGTCCTAGTCTCAGTCAGATAAAAAAGCTTAATAGTACGACCGAATCTCTCTGGTTCTGCACTGAGTGTACGTCTCTTCTACTCGTCAGATGTATAACTGTGTTGGCGCAAAGTGCGATAGGCTGACAAGGATTATAGAGCGTGCAGCAGCTGTGAAGGCAGTCCCACATGAACAGGACAAATCAGTGCCTCGAACACGATGCTCAATATCAAACTCCAATTCAGAACAGTGTAGGAGTAACGATCCAGGGTTAGCCACCTCAACACCAGCGGCTGCTCAGAAAATGCATTCGCCACACGTTCTTCAACAGAATCACCTGTCACACTGAACACTGTTAAAGGGCCGACAACCTACGCCTCCGTTGTTGCTACCCATATGACAGACGCACCTCCCATCGTAACCCCGCCCGCTGCCAAACGAGTTACTACTAACAATACCACCACGGGACTCAAGACCCCAACATTTGTCCAACCGAAGAAAGCAGCCACTGGTCCCTCCAAAATGGAGAACATGAAATACCACCATAATTCTCTAACTGTTATATGCTCAAATGTGACTGAATCCGGGGCAAACTCCATAAAAGTTAAGTTACTAGCTGACAAATAACAGTGGGATCCCTGTGCCAACTAATAGGGTTTCAAGCTAAACCAGTCAGTATGATGTGTCTCGTCCGTCACCCAAACTCCGTACACCACGGTGAACCGCGTTTACTCCAGCAAACACTTCAGTCTCGTAATGATGCAAAGGCACTTCTTTTGTCAGCCACTCGCCTCCGTACCACCACATACCCAGACGTTCCATGTTCCAAATGTTCCTTGGAGCGAACTTCAGAAACGCAAACAAAATCCGGATGAATTCCGTAAACAATGAGACGCAAAATCTATCCTTGTTCACGGTGTCCCCGAGTTCCAGACATTAAGCGACCTAGAGGCCAAAGCGCATGACTGGAATGAATGGCGTTTTATTCGTGAAGTGCGCTCACTCGAAAATGTTGTGGCTAATTCGACATCAAGGTTACCGCTATCACCTAACTGAAAAGGATGTGGTCCCCGAGTGATGAAAGTATCATTGCACTCCGAACTGATAGCAGGACATGTGATCAAAGTGTGGCACAAAAAAGCGTAAAATGCTGTCATCCGAAATACCTATAAAGGCGATAGGCACCGTGCCACAGATAGACAATGTAACACTGAGCAAGCAACTTTCCAATACAATTCTGTCACCGTGTAGCTCAGAACGGAGACCACGCCAAGACACAGCGACAGCTGAAAGAGGACAAGATGGTCACCCAATTGTTGTCCCTGAGAGCTCTAGACAACAACCTGAACTGGCCCTAGGGCCTGCGTCATCGGTCCTATAAAAAACCGACCGGCAGCCGACACCGCAAGGGTCAGCATAGACCATCACCGGAAACTAGCATTCACATACACGCTTCTGACCACCGATGCTCTTAACTGCTTCTATACCAATACACAAGGTCTTCTCAGCAAGCTAACCGAACTTCGTATTCGTCAGGTCTCCACGCCTTGGGACCTAGTTATGGTCACCGAAACATGGCTGAACACGGTGATCACGGATGCAGAGATTGCACTACCCAGCATGACTTCCATAGGAAACAATCGACTTAGCAGAGGGGGGGTTCTCCTCTATTATCGATCCGACTTGCATGTTGATGTCACTGAGGACCCAGAAATGAAGGTCATTGATTCTCTTTGATGTCGTATGAACCTAATACGTGGTGATGTGTGTTTATTAGCAATAGTTTATCGCCCTCCAATGTCCACCTTGGATATGGATCAATGTCTAGCTTCTGCGATCAAACGAGTTCCTTCACGGCTATACATTCACGTCCTTCTGGTGGGAGACTTCAACCTGTACGCAATCGAAGTTCCAGTATCGCGCAGCGAACAAGTCAAGGCGGATTTGCAATCGGTGATCGTCGATGTACCTCTGTACAACCATGTCACCTCTCCCACGAGATTCCGAACGGGTGACACACCTTCTGTTTCGGATGTTGTGTTCTCCAACGAGGAACTAATATTCGCCACCGTTATCATAGATGCACCACTTGGCCGTAACGATCACGCGATGTGGCTCTTTTGTTACATCCGGTATTCGGCGTACTTCAGTGGGAAGAACGTTGAAACCTATGTCGTTACACATTACGATATCCTGCCCAACCTCATTCAAGAAACCGACTGATCCTTCTTGGCCGATAAGGCTCCCGATGTCGCCTGGATGTTGTTCGTCACCTAATTCACTGAGCTAGTGGCAAATGCGTCAGAAAGCAAGGTCCTTCGCCCGAAGCAAATGAAGTTGTTCCTGAGGACCCCTACTAAAAATGCATCGCCTTAATTGATTCAGCCTGGCGCGCTTACAAAGCCCGTCCAAGTAACCTGACTTGGGGTGTTTGCACAAGTCAACGAAACCATTGCGTCAAGTTGATCCGCGAAGACAAACTCTAACATCAATAGAACTCAGCGGGGAAGTTCAGTCCGAAGCCCAAATCGCGGTATATGCACGTCAACAATCTTCTCAGAGTGCAGCGCGTGATCCCGGTTTTACGTGAAACAGGGGATCTCGCGCAATCAGCACAAGATGCAGCCAACGTACTTCGCCAACACGTCATCCATACTTTCCAGTGTGAACCATTATTTCATCCGCTTTTGACACCTCATCTGTCGACATCAGGTTTAAACCACGTACCGTTCACGGCAGCCAATGTGATGAATACACCAGTATCATTGCGCGAGCACAGCTCACCTGGCATGGACGACATCAAACCGAAGGCTTTGAAGACAGCGGCCAAGAATCTTGCCGGTCCATTCGCTCGATTCTTTCAATGTTGTCATGACGAAATGCAGGTTCCGATAAGGTGGAAACTTGGACTAGTCACTCCTATTTACAAAAGTGGTAATCGTTCGGAGCCCTCGAACTAACGTCCAATCACCCCGCTCCCAGTTTTATCCAAATAATGGAAAGTGTAATTGCACAGGCGCTCATGGGATGTCTTGAATGCAACAACATCCTAGTGTCAGAGCAATATGAATTTTGCCGAAGTCGATCCTGCACTACAAACGTGGTGCTAGCCCGAGCAAGCTGGACAGAGTCAGCCGATGCAGAGTGGGAGTCGACGCTGTCTACCTGGACTTCTCGAAGGCGTTCTATCGTTTGGACCATGGTATTCTCCTTCACAAGTCTCGGAGCTATGGAATCGGTGAGCCTATTTTGCTTGGATCGGCGACTTTCTCACTCAACGTCGGCTGAATGTGAGAGCCTGGAGCTCAATTTCCTACCCAATTGATGTCCACTGTGGCGTGCCTCAACGATCGGTACTAGGGCCACGTTTATTCCTCACATTCACCAACGATCTTGGCAGTGCACTGCAGTCGAATTTCTTCCTATTTGCAGATGATATTAAAATTCGTCATGATATCACATCGGATGATCACATGGCATAGCAGCGCGATCTCGACAGGGCATATACGTGGTCATCCGATAACCGGCTCCAGTTCAACGTGACCAAGTGAAAAGTCGTAAGCGTACGCATTCAGTTTATCTATGGATATCGACATAGGGACCAGCAGTTGCAGCGTGCTTCCTAAGAAAACGACCTCGGGGTGATTGTGCGGGACGACCTTGGTTGCTCGAGACAGACTGAAACGGCATCAAAAAGAGCCATTCGACATCTTGGACTCTTTTCGAAGGTTTTCGGCAAGTTTTAGCCATCACTCTTTCCGCAAATGCTGAACGCCTACATGAGGCCTCAAGTGGGACCAGCGATCCAAGCCTGGTGCTCCTGGCGCAAGCGCGAAGTCAGTGCACTAGAGGCTCCACAACCTAGAGCACCCAAACTCGTTAGATGATTGTTTCATCTCTACTACCATCGCAGACCTCAGTCCCTGAGGTTGTGCAGTTGTGAATATCGACGTCAGCGAGGAGAACTAATCACGGTTTACTTAATATTAGCGAACCCAACTCCCCCATATCGCAATCTTTTGCAGCTAAGCCAAAATACCAAACTAAGCGGTCATCAGCTCAAAATGGTTACGCACTACAGTCGACTGGATTGTCGACGCAACGTTTTATCCATCCGTGTGTCCCTTGCCTGGAATGCCCTTCTGACTCATGTAATCCTTGCATATACATCAACGCTTTTCAAACAACGCCTCGATGAAACGATTTTAAACTTGCATCACATAATACAGTCCGTTCCACTTAGAGGACGAAATAACACAAGTCAAACAATGTGCTGAACGGCACTCTCCGCAAACTGGCGGTGAGGATACATGAAGAAGTGCACATGTGAGAAGCCTGGATGTCCCCAAAAGGAAATAAAGTGCTGATTTAGTAAATCTGTATTGTCCGCACATTAATCGGGTGCGGTGGCACACGCGATAACTTATTGTTACCCTTCCAGAGTGAGAAGTGGTGGAAAAATTTGGTCTAGCATTAACTGTTTCATTGGACATTGACCCGCATGGTTTAATAACTTTCCGTGTCATGATAAACTATCATAAGTGCAAGTATCGAGTCTGTAACGGATGCTGCGTGACTGAGCTCTTACGTGCGGTTAATGTTACAGCGAACTTTTACGTGTGCAGGAACAAAAGCTGCGCTGGTGTGAAGGGTACGTGACACAGATATATCGTGCCGCAATTTTTGCTTTCTAAGTAGCTCGCAAAGTATGACAAGGTCTAACATATGAGGAAAGCTAGCAGGTATTAAGGACACATTAAGGATGTTGGGGAGCAGCAACGAGGCAGCTGGCATCAGTTTTGAGAAGACAGATGGCGGCCTACGTGACAAAGCACAGAGTGGAAGCCTGATAGCATTCACAGAAAGGAGATATCCACCAGGTTGAAAACAACGGTGCTGACTATTAAACGTGCAAAACTGCATACCAGAGGTTCTGGGATCTACTCGATGTGCACGCACACCAACTGCGACATTCGTTTTCAAGTTTGCCTGTCACTGTGGCCAGCCACATGATGCCTACGCCTACAGAAGGACCATGGATGGCTTGAGCTGCACCACCCACCTTTCCATCCACACACCTCATATGCAGTGTAAACCCGAAGGAATAAGACTGGGTGGCATGCGAATGGGAGCCACATTTCATCAACCGAGTCGGCCCACATAGCTTCACAGGCAAACAATCACGGTATGTTTGGGAATCACTCGTACACAAGACGGTGGCTGGACCGTAGTCCGCTCCAAATTGAGTGCATGGAACCATTCTTTGATCCTAACACGGCCACAAGGACCGTGCACCCGTCCCCTCCAGCAACGACCAGCTGTCTGCTGGAGGCAGTATGTACGAGGTTTTGGGTAATAGACAGGCAAGCACTTAGTCTACATGCACAATTATAGGCCACACATGACCGAGCCACCTCAGGTGTCTCAGCAAAGGTATGCAGTCCACTGCATATATTCCAATTCGGCGCAACATTTTCTTGTTTGCAACACTGTCGCACCAACCAATGTGCAGAACCCGTCGCAGACACTGTTGATGTAACCGCTCATCGTACATCCCGCCGCTACATTGTCCACGTTTCGTTGTCGTATAGAAGAATGGACATTGGTTTATTGGGTGGTAGAGAGCAAAAGGAAGTTCCTTTGTCAGCTCCCTCCATTCCCGATCATTGCGGAACAAGGTTCCGCAGAGGACCGCGGTGGTTCCATAGTACAATGTTTCAAAAATGTATGATGGGATAACAGGCATAAGTTTACAAGACCCACAGGATGGATATGCGAAAGAGAATTAAAATCAAAATGTTCCAACGTGGAACGTGAAGTATCAATGGTAAAACCATTGCACCTTATCCAACGGTTGTGTAGCGTTTATCACTAAGATAAAAGTCCAAGCTTCTCTCGAATGTCGTCATATCTGGTGCATTCACCACATGTCTTGGTAATGCATTCCAGTGAGAACAAATTCTAAGTGAGTAAAAACACTTTCTACAATTCAGACGGGAGTATTGCCTCATTAGTTTCAGGTGGTTGCCTCGGCGTTGTTTGTTAGGGGCTAGAGTCAACAGTGATGTACGTGGACGCTCGCTTTCAGTTAGTATCCGGCATGTGAGAGTAAGGTCTCCGCGAAGCCGTCGGTATTCTAATGAGAACATACCGAATACATGAAGACGCAGTTCGTAACTTAGACCGGCTGGTGTACGCGTTGCCTTTGTGGCTCTTCTTTGGGGATGTTCCAATAGGCGAATGTCTCGCTTTAACCTTGGACACTAGGCCTGAATTGCATATTCAGCATGAGGGCGAATGTAAGAGTTAATCAGCAGTGGTAATAGCCGTCGCTCAAAGGTGCCGAATGCTCGCCACGAAAGTCTCAAGTTCAAGTTCACCACACTTTCTGCTTTCGAACATTGGAGCGAATTGACAAGACTTCCTTGCACGATTAGACCTAAGTCGCGTTCACTACTCACGTGTTGCAGGACGTGTTGCCCTAAAAGGTATGTGTTGACGAAGCTGCTGAGCACCGTCAGCAGGCGCTACTTTGCAGAGTTCAGTGGGAGTTGTTTCCTTTCTGCCCATTCGTTAATCCGAGTCAAATCTTCCTGGAGGTAGACACGGTCGGATGCTGACCGAATTGCTATCCATATTTTAGCATCGTCTGCAAATATTTGCTTCGAGGATAGAATGTCTGCTGAAAGGTCATTAATGTAGGCTGAAAAGATTAGCGGGCCGGAGCCTTGTGGTACACCACCGGAGACGCACAGGCTTGCAGAGTGAGTGTCGGCTACTCTTACCTTGATTGCTCTGTCGTGCAAGTAGTCCTCCAACAAGGTGAGCATGGAACCGTTGATACCGTAGGCATCAAGGTTTTGGAGGAGAAAGAAGTGAATGACCCTGTTGAATGCTTTAGAAAAATCCAAGTAAATCACATCTATGGGAACTCCTTAATCAGCTGCCCTAATCCATGAGTCCCGAGTAAGCAGCAAATTGGTGAGACAAGATCCTCTGCGTTGGAAACCATGTTGCGCATTAGAAACTATTTGTTGCCTTTCAAAGTATCGCGTCAGTTCATCTGCGATTACCGATTCCATCGTTTTTGATAAAACAGGAAGGAGAGTAAGAGGTTGGTAGTTGGCAGATCCGATCGCTTACCTCCTTTGTATATTGGAGTGATAATTCCATTTTTCCACTCAGATGGGAGTGTATGGGAGTTATGCAGACACTGGAAAAGTGGTGTTGCTATGGTGGGAGAAAGGGTTTTCCGTACTTTTGGGCAGATCATGTAAATTTCAAGGGCATGGTAATCCAGGAGAGACTGTAATTCGCGTGTAACAGCTGTTGGAATAAAGGTGACGCTGGAGAAGCCAATGACATTTGTTGGAAGTTGATGGGGCGAAGAGTCCATGGTATTTGTAGCTACCGAGTCAAACTGCAGGAGTAGAGCTTTCGCGGCATCCACAACAGCAGTCATTAGGCCACTGGCTGACTTGAGTGGTGGCATTACGGGCTTAACCATTCTTTTGCTATTCATAAATCTGTATAGTAGTTCGGTGTTACTCGTAAATTTCAGCATCATGGTCTCCTGCCATTCCTACTTATCGACGCTAATGAGCGACGTGCAGTAGTTTCTGATGACTTTGTAACTCTGCCATGTGATATCACATGGGCTTAGCGAACGTTGCCTCCAGATTTCATCTCTTCTGTTGATCCATGTACGTGTTCTGCTTCTGATCCACGTCTTGGTCTAGTGCGCTGCTCGTAATGGTACAACCTTCGATGCGGATTGTATGACCCAATGAATTTTATGTTTCAGTTCATTCCACGCGTCATTCGCTGAGCTGTGCGTCTGTACGTCCCAGTCAACGGTTGCTGCTAAGTTGTGCAGCTTAACCTAGTCCGTAATAGTTCGTTGCGTCGCGCTTTCTTTATCAACAATACTGACATAACACACATGACCGAATGTTAGGACTGAATGGTCGCTACGGCCCAGTGCAGGATCGTATGCTACTGACTGTATTCTGTGAGACAACTATCCGTATGATGCTGTTTGCGGACGACTGTGCGTTGTTTTTACACAGCGCCGATGAGTTGCAACCCATGTCTATTGCTTTGGCTTCGACAGCGCACAAATTCGGGCTTACCATCAACACAAACAAAGCTGTCTGTCTCTTTCAGTCTTCATCGGAAATGCAATCTACACTAGTGCCGCGAATCAGTATTGGTGTTGAAGTATTGGAAACCATCTCCCGCTTCTGGTACCTCAGGAGTATGGTGTTGACTGATAAGCAGCTACACAGTGAGCTGCATATCCGAGCATCGAAGGCAGCGGCGACATTCGGGAAGCTAGAGTACCGTGTGTGGGATAGCCACTAGCTTTCCATCTTCACGAATTTGTGGTTTTACATGTCCATGGTTCTGCCGGAGACCGTCTTCTATGCCGAAACAGGTGGATGGTTCAAACGGCTGTTGCATTTCCACTCCTATGTGGGCAGGGTTTATGCTGCTCTCAATACTGGTTTTGCGGTGTGGCAGGATTGAACCATAACGATAGGAGTGAGCGACACATGCAAGACATCGAAGAATGGAGATACATCGCAGAACTCTACGACATGCACAACGTCGTGGCTTTTGATGTCACCGGTCTAATTGCCGTCACAAACTATAAAGTTACCGGACCACAAATTTTGAAACATGGCTGCGCTCGAAATAGTATCCAAGGCAATCCAAGGATGGCATGACAAAAGGAAGCTGGGACCACCAGAAATACGGATGAGACCATTCCGCAAATTAATACAGACCTCAGCTACAGATGATCCGGCCTCAGTTGTACGCATTTCAGATAGGCCAACCGTGCAAACACCATTCCAAAAACTTTCAGCACTATTTGTGCCGTCCACTCACAGTGAACCGAGCTCCTAATATGTCAACAAATACGATGCTGCGACGCCAACACACAAGATTTGTATGCTAAGATCTCGGAACTACACGATCGAGGTGAAACAATAACTTGGGACCTCATAGCAGTTACTGAAAGTTGGCTCTCAACAGGCATACTTGATCCAGAAATTGAACTCAGGGAGACGTCAGTCATTCGAAATGATCGTGCATATCGTGCTGGTGGCGTTTCGCTCTGTTATCAAGAGCACTTGCATTGTGAGGCCCCTACAAAAAATCCCTTGTTATTTCTGACGAACTATTGTGCAGACTGCAAACAGCAGGTCAAGGTGTTGGTTCACAGAAGACGAGTGATGTTTGCAACTTAGCTGTTATCTATAGGCCTCCGAACTCATCAGCAGACAGCGACAACATTCTGTTAAACGCCCTCCACTATGCGTTTTCACAAAAGTATTCTCACTAACTTATAACGGGCGAATTTGATGTTCCTTCAATAGCATCAATGTCCCCTAATGAGCCATCAAAGCTCCTGGAATTCATGGATATCGCATTTTTGTTTAACCATGTGCATCGACCAACCAGACGCCGAATTGCAAACAAACCATCACTCCTGGACTACATCCTGATTAATGAAGAGTTGATGGTTAAGTCAGTAGCATACGATCCTCCACTGGGCCGTAGCGACCATTCAGTCCTAACATTCGGTCATGTGTGTTATGTCAGTATTGTTGATAAAGAAAGCGCGACGCAACGAACTATTACGGACTAGGTTAAGCTGCACAACTTAGCAGCAACCGTTGACTGGGACGTACAGACGCACAGCTCAGCGAATGACGCGTGGAATGAACTGAAACATAAAATTCATTGGGTCATACAATCCGCATCGAAGGTTGTACCATTACGAGCAGCGCACTAGACCAATACGTGGATCAGAAGCAGAACACGTACATGGATCAACAGAAGAGATGAAATCTGGAGGCAACGTTCGCTAAGCCCATGTGATATCACATGGCAGAGTTACAAAGTCATCAGAAACTACTGCACGTCGCTCATTAGCGTCGATAAGTAGGAATGGCAGGAGACCATGATGCTGAAATTTACGAGTAACACCGAACTACTATACAGATTTATGAATAGCAAAAGAATGGTTAAGCCCGTAATGCCACCACTCAAGTCAGCCAGTGGCCTAATGACTGCTGTTGTGGATGCCGCGAAAGCTCTACTCCTGCAGTTTGACTCGGTAGCTACAAATACCATGGACTCTTCGCCCCATCAACTTCCAACAAATGTCATTGGCTTCTCCAGCGTCACCTTTATTCCAACAGCTGTTACACGCGAATTACAGTCTCTCCTGGAGTACCATGCCCTTGAAATTTACATGATCTGCCCAAAAGTACGGAAAACCCTTTCTCCCACCATAGCAACACCACTTTTCCAGTGTCTGCATAACTCCCATACACTCCCATCTGAGTGGAAAAATGGAATTATCACTCCAATATACAAAGGAGGTAAGCGATCGGATCTGCCAACTACCAACCTCTTACTCTCCTTCCTGTTTTATCAAAAACGATGGAATGGGTAATCGCAGATGAACTGACACGATACTTTGAAAGGCAATAAATAGTTTCTAATGCGCAACATGGTTTCCAACGCAGAGGATCTTGTCTCACCAATTTGCTGCTTACTCGGGACTCATGGATTAGGGCAGCTGATTAAGGAGTTCCCATAGATGTGATTTACTTGGATTTTTCTAAAGCATTCAACAGGGTCATTCACTTCTTTCTCCTCCAAAACCTTGATGCCTACGGTATCAACGGTTCCATGCTCACCTTGTTGGAGGACTACTTGCACGACAGAGCAATCAAGGTAAGAGTAGCCGACACTCACTCTGCAAGCCTGTGCGTCTCCGGTGGTGTACCACAAGGCTCCGGCCCGCTAATCTTTTCAGCCTACATTAATGACCTTTCAGCAGACATTCTATCCTCGAAGCAAATATTTGCAGACGATGCTAAAATATGGATAGCAATTCGGTCAGCATCCGACCGTGTCTACCTCCAGGAAGATTTGACTCGGATTAACGAATGGGCAGAAAGGAAACAACTCCCACTGAACTCTGCAAAGTAGCGCCTGCTGACGGTGCTCAGCAGCTTCGTCAACACATACCTTTTAGGGCAACACGTCCTGCAACACGTGAGTAGTGAACGCGACTTAGGTCTAATCGTGCAAGGAAGTCTTGTCAATTCGCTCCAATGTTCGAAAGCAGAAAGTGTGGTGAACTTGAACTTGAGACTTTCGTGGCGAGCATTCGGCACCTTTGAGCGACGGCTATTACCACTGCTGATTAACTCTTACATTCGCCCTCATGTTGAATATGCAATTCAGGCCTAGTGTCCAAGGTTAAAGCGAGACATTCGCCTATTGGAACATCCCCAAAGAAGAGCCACAAAGGCAACGCGTACACCAGCCGGTCTAAGTTACGAACTGCGTCTTCATGTATTCGGTATGTTCTCATTAGAATACCGACGGCTTCGCGGAGACCTTACTCTCACATGCCGGATACTAACTGAAAGCGAGCGTCCACGTACATCACTGTTGACTCTAGCCCCTAACAAACAAAGCCGAGGCAACCACCTGAAACTAATGAGGCAATACTCCCGTCTGAATTGTAGAAAGTGTTTTTACTCACTTAGAATTTGTTCTCACTGGAATGCATTACCAAGACATGTGGTGAATGCACCAGATATGACGACATTCGAGAGAAGCTTGGACTTTTATCTTAGTGATAAACGCTACACAACCGTTGGATAAGGTGCAATGGTTTTACCATTGATACTTCACGTTCCACGTTGGAACATTTTGCTTTTAATTCTCTTTCGCATATCCATCCTGTGGGTCTTGTAAACTTATGCCTGTTATCCTATCATACATTTTTGAAACATTGTACTATGGAACCACCGCGGTCCTCTGCGGAACCTTGTTCCGCAATGATCGGGAATGGAGGGAGCTGACAAAGGAACTTCCTTTTGCTCTCTACCACCCAATAAACCAATGTCCATTCTTCTATACGACAACGAAACGTGGACAATGTAGCGGCGGGATGTACGATGAGCGGTTACATCAACAGTGTCTGCGACGGGTTCTGCACATTGGTTGGTGCGACAGTGTTGCAAACAAGAAAATGTTGCGCCGAATTGGAATATATGCAGTGGACTGCATACCTTTGCTGAGACACCTGAGGTGGCTCGGTCATGTGTGGCCTATAATTGTGCATGTAGACTAAGTGCTTGCCTGTCTATTACCCAAAACCTCGTACATACTGCCTCCAGCAGACAGCTGGTCGTTGCTGGAGGGGACGGGTGCACGGTCCTTGTGGCCGTGTTAGGATCAAAGAATGGTTCCATGCACTCAATTTGGAGCGGACTACGGTCCAGCCACCGTCTTGTGTACGAGTGATTCCCAAACATACCGTGATTGTTTGCCTGTGAAGCTATGTGGGCCGACTCGGTTGATGAAATGTGGCTCCCATTCGCATGCCACCCAGTCTTATTCCTTCGGGTTTACACTGCATATGAGGTGTGTGGATGGAAAGGTGGGTGGTGCAGCTCAAGCCATCCATGGTCCTTCTGTAGGCGTAGGCATCATGTGGCTGGCCACAGTGACAGGCAAACTTGAAAACGAATGTCGCAGTTGGTGTGCGTGCACATCGAGTAGATCCCAGAACCTCTGGTATGCAGTTTTGCACGTTTAATAGTCAGCACCGTTGTTTTCAACCTGGTGGATATCTCCTTTCTGTGAATGCTATCAGGCTTCCACTCTGTGCTTTGTCACGTAGGCCGCCATCTGTCTTCTCAAAACTGATGCCAGCTGCCTCGTTGCTGCTCCCCAACATCCTTAATGTGTCCTTAATACCTGCTAGCTTTCCTCATATGTTAGACCTTGTCATACTTTGCGAGCTACTTAGAAAGCAAAAATTGCGGCACGATATATCTGTGTCACGTACCCTTCACACCAGCGCAGCTTTTGTTCCTGCACACGTAAAAGTTCGCTGTAACATTAACCGCACGTAAGAGCTCAGTCACGCAGCATCCGTTACAGACTCGATACTTGCACTTATGATAGTTTATCATGACACGGAAAGTTATTAAACCATGCGGGTCAATGTCCAATGAAACAGTTAATGCTAGACCAAATTTTTCCATCACTTCTCTCTCTGGAAGGGTAACAATAAGTTATCGCGTGTGCCACCGCACCCGATTAATGTGCGGGCAATACAAATTAACTAAACAAGCACTTTAATATCTTAATTTTTCATGAATGACCGTGCGCGGATGATCGCTTCTATGGGAGCGTCTTTTTTCCTTGATTGTACTAGAGTAATAAATTACCAGTCTCCAGATAAAGAAATTTGAGCTAAATCCTTCAGGTTTGTAGCCAACAATGCTCCAAATCTTTTCTTATTGTTAAGGGTGGCACTGCATTAATTAAGCATTTGTCACCACGCAATACTTTAGCGGTTGCTGGAATCTTAATTTTGCACAAACCATTAACGAATGCGAAGATCCCATTGTGGGTGACATATCAAGTAACCTGGGCTAACTCAGGAAGCCGCTGCGCTTTTAACAATGCTCATTTATTGATTATCATTCACGCGGGGACTACTCTGGATAGCATCATTCCGCGCTACCTTACTAGACGACTAATACGGTTCTCTGACTCTCCACAACTATGCCAGTAAAAGAGTGACCTCAAGCTTGACGTTTTCTGGCTCGACCACATTAAGGCTTAGCTATTAACCTCTGCACAATCCAATTTGAACGAAAAGAAACACATGAAACACTTAACAGATTGTTGATTCTGTACCAGTTGTAAGCACCAGAAAGCTGCAAATTTTCATTAGTGCGTGGCACATTGGGATAAATTCAAACAGACACATACCGTAGTTGATCTAAGGTAGTATTCAACTGGAAGTACGATGCCAAGCGGAATACACACTTCAGTAGCATTCGAATCTCTAACGTACGATCTACTGTGTGTGTCCAGCAAATGCGATACATCAGGAGGCAGAACCGCATTGTGTCTCAAGGACAGCAGGCAGGGATGATCACGAACTGAGTCTTACAGTAACTGCAAACTTCTGGATGTGAGGACAATGTTGTTCACCATACGGTATAGGTCACAGAGCGGGGGTCAGAGGTGGCGCATGCAGAGTACGGTGGACGATAGTGGTCGCTGTGAGTGGAGTCAGGGACGGGATCTGGATACGATTGATGTCAACAGGAAGTGATGATGACAAAATGTCACGGTGGTACACATACGGAAAATAGAGCACAGTGAGCTTGTAATCAGTGCTTGATAGAACCCGTTAGGATGATTCAATTGGAATCGTCGTGTCGTGAATTGGCGGGTTTGGTGGGGATTGGGACAGCGGCGCGATCAGGTGCCTGAGATGTCCCGTAAATCAAGTTTACTGACTAGAACAAGAAATTGTAACAAGCTGATTTGCCCAGCGAGTGAAATGGGTGAGCCATAATTCCAATGTGATGATGTCTACGTGAAATAAACAATCAAAAATACTACTGCTTAATAAGCCTGTGGACACAGTCTCAAACTCATATCCGAATATATCAAATATCGTCATGATACCTTAGTTCACATTGGTTTCCGAGGTCTAGCATGGGTTAAGTGGGACACTTTGGACTACTTAGTGCGTCTCTAGCTGATTTACTAACGATGTGTGCCTGTCGCTCGTAAGACCTCACAACCAGGACATCTGGTGCTTCAAGTTGATAGGGTCACAAAAATGTGAAGAGCAACTCCCCAGATGAGTGTCGCTTAACTGTGTCCGGCTCACTGAAATGCATGTGCAGTTATCATACTTAATCGAGAACAACTTATTCAGTGTCATCACAACTCACATCTTACAGAACCTTGAATCCGTCTCAAAGTGTGCGTGTGCTCAACTCGACACTATCTTCATTTATTCAATCCCGCTAACCTTACACACTGCCACTTCTGGCGGTGCTCATACATAGGTAATAACTTGAGTGATTGAAAACCCACCTGGGGGCCTAGCATTGATTCTAGACATGGGAACACAAATGCAGTTGACACAACTCTGGAGTTCGATGTGCAGTCCCGTATCACGTAAAACAGATACCAACATCTACAGTCATCAAAACAGACCACCGCTCCAGACAAGAAGCTGGCTGCGTCTCGCTACTTAACTAGTATTCACTTGTTCGATGTTCTTTGCTCCAAGGACCATTAATTCATATAGCTTCGCCGTTGTTTGAACACTTCGTATAGCCAGTCGAATATAGAGCAATGTAGCAACGACGTACTTTGGGTGAAAAAGCAAATGTCCGACAAGTTTCGTCGGATGACCAGAATGAAAACCAAAAAAGTGGTGAAAAGGAAACAGTGATAAGACGAAAAGTATTTTTATGGACTCAAGTAGTTTTTACGTTGACGCATTGAAGAATAAGACCGGTGGGTACACCGGTTTAAAGTTAAATTGTCCTTCGATATACACAGGCTATATCCCGCAACGTAGGAGTTATCGTAACGCTAAGCCGTTTTTCGAACGCAGAAAACCTGGGGCAGTAACAACGTATGGAAGACTGACACATGCCGAGGAAGTATGCGTTTCGCTGACAATCTAACCGACTAACTTGCTTGAACTGTCTGTCACTTTAGGTTCATGTTGTTGATAAGCTGCAATAGGTAGCGGCAGAAGTGGTTGAGTTTCCTCATAATCTGGTAGGCCATTAGTAAGTCACCGATCACGCGCCGATACTGGTCGCTGCATAATCTTAGCGTTCTCAGCCTAAGTTGTTGCGGAAGGTGGAATATCTCTTCGAGGTGCTTGATGGCTCTTCTAGGTGGAGCCTCGAACGCTTCGAGATCTTTCTTTTGTCAGAGCTGCCAGACCTTGCTTGTGTATTTATATACGCCGCACTTATGTGTTGGGCAGTTGCGGACAGACAGATAGATCAAACAGCTCGAATGGCCTCTGTAAAATGCCATTGTGTCGGTTCACAGTTTCTAACGCTTTACAGGATTGTGCTGAGCAACCCAAATCAGTCTGAATTTGTGCGGCAAAGTTACGCTCCTGGGTAACTGTCTGCAGTATATGGCATCCAAGCTTGCATGTGATGTTCGGCTGATGATGAATGTGGACCACTTTATATTTTGGTGAATCAAGGCGACGCACGTTGTGAAATAACAATTCATACGCACAGTTTAGATCTCGTTTTGGTGCATCTCAGTCTCCATGATTGGCGATCACATGTCAAATCTTAATATCCTCAGTGAAAAGCAAAATGTCCAACCAGACTCATGAGCACTTTAATGAACACGAGCAACAGAGGTGGCCCCAGGACGGATCGTTTTGGAACACCACATGTGACATGGCTCCGATAGGACAACACGCTTCCAACTCTAAACGGCTGTTGCCGATTCACCTGAAAATTCCTGATACATTTGAGGACAGGATCTTTAACCCCGAAGCTATCCAGCCTGTGCAGCAGTATGCGGTCATCCATTGGGTCGAAGGCGTTGACAAAGTGGAAGTAAAGGACCTCGATCCCTCTCCATTTTTCGCCCAGTTCCGTCCAACTACCGCGTACAAACAGTAGATTGACTGGCATGATCAGTACTGACGGTAACCATGTTGCTCCGGGACTATGATGTTGCAACGTTCTAGTTGGTCTACTAGAGCTTCGGCGGTGATTGCCTCCAGCACGTTTAACGTTAAAGGGAGGAGGACCACTAAGAGACAGTCTGCGGGCCCCAACCGACTGCAACTTTACAAAGTGGTGTGACTGCTCCATGTTCACGCATGGTCTGCACCATTAAATGTGTGATGGTAATACGTTGAATCTCACATTGCTTACGCATAGCTGGTGGCCTGTTCTCCGCACCTGGCGCAGTCTTCATGCATTTATTTGAATCGGATTCACGTCCTGTATTCAGTGGGGGACTTTTTACGGAACTGCTCCAAACGGATCTTGGTTCCTTCAACCAAAGCTGTTTTATCGCGTCTCATGCTCAGGCTCAGGCCTGTAACTTTGTTGTTTCTATAGATTGCCTCTATAGTTGCGAAATTGCATTCGATTAATGTTTGATTGTGCTATCCGTTGAGCTCAAAGTAATTCTAACAAGACCATTTATAAGGAAGGTACGACTCAATTTGTGAAGTTTGATTGCACTGTATCATTGCTGGCAGCCGCTGAATCTTACCCATTGCAAGGCACCTTAAGGAGTTTAGCCACATGGGAACCAGTGGAGAGCAATAAAGCAACCAACCTACGTGTACGTGTGCAACATTCCCGTGACAAACCTGCCTAAGATAACCGAAGACAAGTACGCGAGTGCGCCAAAGAACTTGAGGATCACTCTATTAGAATTAACCGGACAGGCGCAGTGTTCGATTGCCATGACACCCTTCACCGAATATGGTATTACTTAGCGGTCAATGGAGCAAGCTGAAATGTGCCCGAGTGGTCAGGCGTGAATTGGCCTGCTCTGACTGCTGGTTGGCTGAACAGCACGTGGTGCCAACTGCGTGGTTCGAGGTAAGTTCGGTCCAGCTAATAGTTCGGCGGTAGTGTTCCAGGACGTGGTGGGTTTTCACCTGGCAAGCGTCCTTCCTATAAAAAGCCACAAATGTCTGCCTAACCTCACTGTGACGAGGCGGATATGACTTGCCACTAAATGAACTCACTTACATGCGATACCGGAGGATCTTACCCATTTCGCTAGCGCCAACCACTTCAGAGATTTCACCTGAATTCTTCCTATGTTGGCGAATTCATCGAACGAACTCACAAATTCACAGTACTAGTAACAAATCCACAACACCATGATTACACATGCACACACATACAAACTACACGTAGATACACACATATACCTGGTATGTACTGGTTAAACTGTAACCTTTCTGTACCATTAGTGAGGTTACGCGCACGTAATACCGTGTTCGTGCTTTTGAACGAGTGCCTCGCACCGTCGAGAATAGGTCATTGATTTATGGATCAATTTATTTATTTATTATTTGCGGACGCGTCCTGTAGCCGCAATTTAGCGCCCACCAATCACTACGTCGGTGCTGGACACCAAACTAAACTACGTCTTACAATTTATGATGAACAACTCATACAGCCAAATTCTTATAGCTGGAGCATTTAGTGTGCACGGTCTGAAACTAGCGGTGACCAGTGGCACACAGGTTAAAGCCTGTTTGTGAAAGCTGATTTCCGGCTACCCTCTGTACAACCCCGTGATTTCTCACACTAGATTTCGAACTGCTAACAGGCCATCTATCCTTAATTATGTGTTCACCAACCAAGAACTCATCGTCAAGGGAATAGTTATAAACACACCGTTGGGTCGCAGTGGCAATGTCAATTTAATGTTTGGCTGTGTGGAATATCCTGAAAAGTATGAGGATAAGGTACAAATTACCACCAAATACAATGTGTTACCCGTGTTTGTTAAGGATACATCTTGGACCTTCTTAACCGAATACCTCTCAGTTATAACCTTAGCACACTGATCGCGCCCGCGTCGGAACAGAACTTCTTCCATCGTCAAAGCGAAAGCAAGTTATTTTTGAGGAGCAGAACGAGTAAACGCATGTCATTGATGGACCTAGCAAGGAGAACTCCCCGAATTCCGAAACCTGGACAGCATGTGTGGCACAGCGTAAACTTAGTGCGGAATTGATCCTCAAGGGGCAGATGACGCATCAGCAGGAGTTAAGGAATCGATTACGCACGAACCACAAAAACTTAGACCGACATGTTAATGGCCTTCCTAATGTGCAGCGCAGAATC